>OX183131.1:32007009-32363401 GCA_945261195.1 Cryptosula pallasiana
AAATATTTTTTTTAATCGATCAAAATTTTATTTTTGTATGTTACCAGTCTCTGCTAACATTCCAAATCGTTTGACATAGAATTGGTTGTGTCATTAGATGAGTCAATATGCTACCTCTGCCTGCTGTGTGTTTTGTTCTTCAATGTTGTATGTGTGTGTATATTTCTTTCCAGAAAAAAACGATTAAATAGAGAGGTAAGCTGGATATTATGAAATCACTTGCTACAATGCATTCATCCTACAGGCATTATCGGTCTGGAAACTTTTATCAATTTTTAACTAGTCAAAAATGTTGAACTTGAAGTCACAAGCAGACTCCGCTTTTCATAAAAGTTACAAAGTGTTTGTGAGTTGTAACTTGAAATTGGCAGTAGATTAGTAACTTTATGAGAAATAATAATTATATGGGCTTTTAATTTATTTTTTATTGTCGCACAACTACTTTCTTGATAGGAAATTCATTTATTAAGTCATTTAGAACATTTGCAAAACAATTGTTCAGCTGAGCTACAAGTGAATGAACAATTAACGATATTGTACAAATAAATATGAATTAATATTATTCGATCAGTTGGTTGAGTTTGTATGATAATGTGATTATTAATTTCTAGTAATTGAGTGCGGACAAGGCACTAGTTATTCGATAGATTAAAATATGTTCAGTTGGCTCTATCTATGTGGAGTTCAAAACCTAGTAAGTAATTTGAGACTGTTCTTGCCAAGTTGACTTCGGCTGATGATTCTATTTATTTCAAGTTTTGTGAAAAATTAAAGCTAGTAATTAAAAACGCTTCACTGAAGTTTAGTGTTAAAAAATTTTATTTGACATAATGCCTGTAGGGTGGTATAGCTATGTGTGACTGCCTAAGCATGGAGCTCAATTGTTTTCTTATCATGAATGGTTGTTGACTCGGTTTCTCTGGTTCAAATTTTTATCAATAGAAAATCTCTACTAGATTCGAGTAAAAACTTTTATTTGATCTAGAGTTATTAAGTACATATGAGTGGTTGCTGCTCGTTTGCCAAATGATGCGCAGTACAAGTTGTTTCGCATGTTTTGATGAACGAATCAAAAAAGTGTCTATGAATGAAGGAAAATATTTGACAGAGTCTTAAATGTACGACTGCAGAAACCTCAAACAAAAATCTAATGAAAAATGCAACAATTTGATAGTAAATATAGCATCATATTTCTAATTAATTTTTTTGCTATCGCTTGATGTAAATAAAGATTTTAACATAGTTAATCAGCAAATGTTCATATTTTCAATTACAAGTTTATCAAGCTGTTAAATTTGATTGTATTGATATCTCAGATTACTTTTGTGTGACTCAATAAATGGCAAAAAAGTGTGAAGTTATTGTATTTTGTTTTATAATTAGGTGACAAATACTGGGTTGCCTGAAACTGTCAGCAAGCTCACAAAATGTCATTAAACTATTTGATATCGGTATATAACATTTTTGTAAATTGTTACTAATCAATATTCAAACCTGAGTTTGTTTGCATCAAATTTGATAGGATTTTGGCTTCACATGGATTCTCGTTCAAGTTTTTGCCTTCTCATCAACAAATTTTATTGTCAGATAAAAACTATCTCCTCACACAGCTTGTTCATAAATTTTCACAAAAGTTTTTGTTCTCAATTTACTATTTCAAGTTTTAAAAATGATAAACAAATCAGACTTAATACTCGGTGGTTTTTTAGATTTTGTATGTCGTTGTGACATATTAATCTTACGGGATATGTACGAAACGTCTGCATTTATTTTATGTTACAATTCTCTAAAAAAAGGTTCTTACGTAGCAAATCGATACGATCTTTCTATCTATTGGAATCTGTGTATATGAAGTGTTGCACAAGCCAACTGAGAAAGTTTTGTTCGCTTTGATCCATGCTCACTGAAGCGTCCACTGGCTAAACCCGATGATACTGTTGCCATAGGATTGTTTGTTGTCTATCATTTGGTATTGTAGTAAATGCTTATTTCTTCTTCTCCCCCAATTAATGTCATGTCATGCTTAGAACCACGTTTCAAATCAATCTAACATCATCTAACATGCCGTGTTAGTTCTACTTGTCATGTCGTCATATGTTTAAAGGATGTTCTTGTCATGGTGAGGTGTATTTTTATTTTCAGAAAGTGACAGCTGAGATAGCAATGAATGTGAAGAAACTGAAAGATAGACAGGAGGCTTCAGAGACTAATGGAGATCATTTGGTGAATGCGATGAGAACTGTAGCGCATAGCTCTCAACAGATTGAGCAAGTTACTGGAAAAGTGGCTGTCATTGAAAGACAGATCAAGGATAGTGGACTTGGTATGTTTACATCATGGATGAAATATATCAGGATTGCCACATAATCAAACCGGATGCCACCAAAATTGGCCATTTTGAGTTTCTGATCATGTAATCATATAAAAATCCATCGGTGACTCCCGCTATAGCAAGAGCCACTGTTGATGAAATATCCACCTACGGTTGTTTTTTATTTTAATGAAACAGCAACTCAGTTACTGGAAAGACTAGAAAATGGCATTGTTGTGATATGACCAACGGTTATATATGTGTGTATAATTGATGGCATGAAGATTTGAATCCAGTACCATCATAACGACTTACGCAAATAGCTACATTTGCACCGTGAGGCGAACCCAGCTGTCAATCTTGGTATACTTAATCTGTAGTTTACATTTAACGTTTTGTGGGCATTGAACAGATTTTGGTTGGAGACCTGCAGATACAAAATATTTGATGAAAGTGAAGACAAGTTGATTAGGTAGAGTATGTTAAACATAGTTTTATACAACATGTTTGTTGATATTAACTGCTGAAAGATGCAATAAAAGAGATAAGAGATCAAGTTCATAAGTAACTTGTCCGTCACAGTGTTTCGTCACGTTTGGCCCTGCTTAGTTTCACACTGACAAATACATTCTAGAATTACCATGGATAGAATGTTCCTTTTGCTTAATGTTTAAAGAAGGTAACTTTGAATAATACTTTTAATCACCTTACTACTACCATTAACATTTCTTTCCTCGTTTTTTTTTTACTGCTCAACGATGAAATGCGATGGACAAAGCTAATGCTCCTCTTCTGGAATGTCAATTTAAAACACTCTCGTCATTTTTATATTCATTAAACTTCACTCGACTACCTTCCAATAGCCAGTCCTTCTACTGAATAAGAAGTTTGATATCTGTACCCAACCAGTATTTTCCCTGCATTTTTAAATTGATGCTGTTAATTAATGTATTCCGAGGACATAGCTAGTGTAGGTTTTTCTGTTTTTTGTCTTGTTATTTTCGTTTTTTGCATTGTTATTTTTGTTTTTGCCTTGTTTTTTTTTTCTATTTAAAAAAAACTGCTGTGTTCGAGTTCAGTTTACAACTACATATTGCAAATCACAAGTTGTTGAGTTTTGAATGTGAGCTCCCATTGCACTTACATTTTATAGTATTAAAGGAGAGTAGTACCAAAGTTGCTGCTATTTACATTTGTCCAGATGCAAATGTACATTGCTGCAACATTGGTTGAGTCCTTTTTTCAACCATTTATAAATTATTATGTAAAAAAGTGTGAAATTTGATCTACATGTGAGATATGTTAAAGAAATAATTGAAAGTCTCTAACACTTATAATAACAGCTCCATCAATGAACATTCTGACACAATTTCAAGAGTATTTTTTGTGACGTTGATCCACATTTATGAACAGCTAAACACCTCAATGAGATTTTGTACTAAAATGCATCAGCAATTTAAAAAAAAATTTTTCTTTAAAAGTTCAGTCTTTTCTAAAAAAAAGGAGCTAATCTGCTGCATTGTTGTAACGTATGCCGAAAACTTTTTAGATCGAGTGACTGTGATTGAATCCCATTCACAGAATATTCGAAGGCACAACGAGGTGCTGAACGATATGGAGAAACGCATGAAAGTAAGTTTTTTGTTCTGCTTGCTATGCGTTAGGGCAGCCCCAAATACAGGCCTCATAATCTTCAGGCTTATAGGGCTGAAGAAAATATGTTTTATCATGTCGCATGCTGTTATACATAAATTGCAGTCATAATAATAAGTTCTTTGAAACCGAAATGCATGGTAACATTAACAACAATGGATGGAAAAATGAACAACTGATCTGTTCACACAAATGAAGTCTGTTCAAATGATTCAAGTTAGACACTTAGTGTAGTCTAGAATATGCACTTTGTCTATAGATAATTACTGATTAGTGCATGGCTGCATGTATAACCATTGTTACCTCACTCATTTCTTCCCTCGCTTTATATTCCAGCTGCTCAAGCATCGTATTCTGCTATATAAATTCTTATGATAGTCACTATTGTGGTTAATTGATCTCTTGGGGTTCTGGTCAAAGTTTGCATTTTCACATACCACTTTGTGTTAACACACTTGAGCAATTATCCATTCATGATGGATAGTTCAAGTATGTGTTTTGGTACTTGGTAAATGCTTCAGCTGAAATCACTTGGTTCAGCATTTTGCGATGATCGTAGAAAATTTTCAGTGTCGTGAAGTTGTTTTCGTAGTCTTTTTTGGTTGATTTGTTCATTTCAACAGCAGAATATAAAACAGAGATAATATGTAAATAAATGTTGAGGTCAATAGTGCCTTGAAAATCTTCCAGGTGCTAATTTTAACCATCATATATTTATAATCATTATAAAAGTAACAATGGGTTATTTGCAAAAAAATATTTTGAGAGTGCTCCCCACCCATTCGTCAATTCAAATCATTGGTTTGACGAACACGCCCTAAAATGTGTTTGAAAACGGCATTGTCATAACAAAATTATGTTTTTTGTAAATGTTTTCTCAAGTATGTCATCATCATAAAGCATAATTAGGGGCTGTGATACATATTGTTTTAGTCTTTGATTTTCTATCGCTTCCACCAATTACTGAGCTCATCGGTCACCTGCTTTATTCAAAAAATTTCAATTTTCAAAAATTTATTAAAATTCATCTATACATGATATGCTAACAAATTTGTGCTCATATGAATCAGCATTCTCTCTTCTCTAAGGAGAATTAATAACATATTGATTCCACCAGTCTAAACTACTTTTATTATTTTTTTAGTTCAGAGACCATTTTTTAGTAGTGACCTTGACAGATCAACCAGCAACAAAAAAGTAACGCACTAAACGTAAAACTTATTGCACATCTGAAAAGAGAACAAAATTTTGATAAGACTAGCAAAATTTGAAGCAAAAATATGCAAAACCAGAGTTAGAACACTACAACAACAATCTAGCACTGGCTGCACAGAATACCAAAAATTTCGGAAATTTTTTTTCTGAAAATAATTAATAATTTGATTATTAACAAAAATAAAGCCCTACTTGTTGTACGAATGAACTAGAAACATTCAGAGCTACATTTTTATGTAAAGAACAACATCAATCAACAATTTTACAAAAATCATGAAAAAAAATTAAAATTAATTATTTATTATCAACGCTATTTCTAAATAATTAATTACCAGCTTAATAACCTTCAATTCGATTATCAGAGAGCTCAAACAAGCTAAGATAATAATAAACTAATTAAATCGGAAGAAAAAAACAATGTGCTTGCTCCTTTCCAGAAAAAAAACTGCCCATCATTATGAAAAAATTACCGAAATTGAGTACAGGAAGTGATAGAGTCAAGGACATTTGCAATTGTTTCTGTTTAGAAGGTTGTAGAGTCTTCAAACAAAAACCAAAATATAGGCAATACTCTGCTCTACACGATGGTATAAGAATTATTTCTGTCAGTCTTCAGAAACCTGTGCAATACGTTCCAAAAATTGGACGATTCTGAACACGAGCATTGCTTGTGAAAGACAAGTTGGGTTGATAACTCCTGTCCGAGCATTGCTCGTGATAGACAAACAAAAAGTTAACAAATTTATTGAAATGGCAGAGTTAAATTCACTAATCCTATGCGTTCAACGTTCTGTTGTGTTCATGGCCTACGAACAATATATAATACTTACTTGCTCGGTTTTTGTGTCCAGTCAGCTTTCAAGCCTTCTAATGAATGATTATATTAAAAGTAATTCCAAAATGCAACATATTATTTGAATTTGATTTTTTTTGCGTGTAGGTAGATAATACTATTGTAGTTCATGAAAATTATAATGTAATGATGAATGGTTATTAATAACCAAATTAGTAATTGAAATTTTTAAAAAGAAAATATGTGATCTTTAAGTTAATCCTTGTTAAAATGAATTCAAATCTGAATTATTTATATGTAGTTGCATCTGTAGGCAGACCAAGGAAGTAAAACTTATCTAGATTTCAAAAGCCTTTGAAATTTCTGTGAATTAGAAACACTACCATAAATAATCGATACTTATCAGGCTTTTAAGGTGAAACCACCAAGCGTCATCATAGATCTTGAAGTCATGTGATAATGACGGAGGCACTAGAGCAGTTTCAAAACATCATATCACTCTACTAATTTCGTTTTGAATGCGGCTAATTTGTTCTATTTGCATTCATCAAATCATAACATGCTTGAAAAGTAAATAGTAAAAAGTAAATTAAGTTTTTGTTTAAAAAACAAAATCCTAATTTATATGTGGAGATTTTTACCGATAAAACTATTGGTCAATCCTCTCTCTAAAGCAAGCGTCCGATGTGACCTCCTTTGTGATTTGTTATACCTGTCGCCATCAAGTTTTTGCAATCTATTTGAATACCTGTCGCCATCAAGTCTTTGCGATCTATTTGATAACTTTGTGTGAACATTTGCTCAAAATACACATTAATTACCAGTCTCCACAAAGACTGGTGTTAATAAAAAGAATCTGTGGAGCTTTCTGGAGAAAAATGTTTGGCTAAGAAAACTGCAGCAACAACTGACGCTGTTCAACTTATTAAAGCATCCAGACCAACATGCTTGGTAGACCACACTAAGATTATATTGGCTAATTGTGATTCTGACAAAAACTCACCCGTGTATAATTCTCCTAAATTGAAACCAGCAAACTATGATGGCAGTGTGTCACTTGTTATAAATTTTGTTTAACCAGTGACATATCGTCATAAAAATTTGATGAATAAACTGCAATCGATAACACAATTGCCTAGTGTGAATGCACCTTGAAAAAAATTTGCTGTTGCCACTGCATTCTCTTTCAAGAAGCCTATGAGAATTATTCAGTTGAATGTGAGAGGACAGCAATAGTAGTAATATATGAGTAGATCTCCCTACCAAGTGTTTTTTGTGGATTATATTTCGGGGGTTATGCAATGGGTTACGGCGTTGAATGAATTCGCCGAGTTAATATTGTATTTCATTTGAGGGGCATTGAGTGGCATTTGAGTGGCATTTGAGTGGCATTTAAGTGGCATTTGAGTTTTGATTATTTTTTTACTCAATTTGAACTTATATGGCATCTAGATTTTGAATGTATGGCATTTAAGTTTTTGATAATTTTTTTTACTTAATTTGAACTCATATGGCCGCTAGATTTTGAATGTATGGCATTTAAGTTTTTGATAATTTTTTACATAATTCGAACTCATATGGCATCTTGAGAGAGAGAGGAGAGAGAAGAGAGAGAAGAGAGAGAAGAGAGAGAAGAGAGAGAAGAGAGAGAAGAGAGAGAAGAGAGAGAAGAGAGAGAAGAGAGAGAGAGGGAGAGAGGGGGAGAGAGAGAGGAGAGAGGAGATATATCTATATTGAATAAATATATTGATCAAAAATGAAACATATGATTATATACATTGATTACATAATAAGTAGGGAAAATCTTCCTATATAATATAGCTAGAGTCAGTAAATACTAAGTAATACAAAGCACTACAACTTGTA
This sequence comes from Cryptosula pallasiana, assembly GCA_945261195.1. Classification (NCBI taxonomy): domain Eukaryota; kingdom Metazoa; phylum Bryozoa; class Gymnolaemata; order Cheilostomatida; family Cryptosulidae; genus Cryptosula; species Cryptosula pallasiana. The sequence continues at coordinate 32,014,848 of OX183131.1, forward strand.
ATGACAATCAATGCATACATACATACATACATACATACATACATACATACATACATACATACATACATACATACATACATATGGTATCTTGAGAGAAAGAAAGAGAGAGAGGAGAGAGGGAGAGAGAGAGGAGAGAGAGATTTTTTAGTTTTCTATACATTCATGTATATATGGTTAATTATGTACATATTAATGGGTATATTTATATCTACATAGAGAGAGAGGAGAGAGGAGATATATTTACATTGAATAAATATATTGATCAAAAATGAATCATTATATGATTATATACATTTATTACATAATAAGTTGGGAAAATCTTCCTATATAATATAGCTACAGTCAGTAAATACTAAGTAATACAAAGCACTACAACTTGTAATGACAATCAATGTATTCATACATACATACATACATACATACATACATACATACATACATACATACATACATACATACATACATACATACATACATACATACATACATACATACATACATACATACATACATACATGCATGCATGCATGCATGCATGCATGCATGCATGCATGCATGTGCATGCATGCATGCATACATACATACGTATGGTATCTTGAGAGAGAGAAAGAGAGAGAGGAGAGAGAGATCTTTTAGTTTTCTATACATTCATGTATATATGGTCAATTATGTACATATTTATGGGTATATTTATATCTACATAGAGAGAGAGAGAGGAGAGAGGAGATATATCTAATTTGAATAAATACATTGATTAAAAATGAATCATTATATGATTATATACATTTATTACATAATAAGTAAGGAAAATCTCCCCATATAATATAGCTAGAGTCAGTAAATACTAAGTAATACAAAGCACTACAACTTGTAATAAATACTAAGTAATAACAGTTAATGCATAGTTTGTTCCTTTACAATGATGTATTTGATGTACTGATGTTATATCTTAGGAAGGAAGACTTCTGTTCTATGTGCTTTTAATTTCGTAATGAACTAAAATAAAAAAGTTATGTATTAGTATAGAATGATTAAGCAAAAATGTAAAATAATTACATGAATTTGAATTATAGTTCTAGTTACATTGGATAGTTTACATTATTAGAAAAGGGTAATAACTCACCAAGTTACATTGTTCAGCTTGTTCTTTCTTGAGCATTATTTTCACCAAGTGCTTTTGATTCTCTTTCATCTATCTAAAACAAAACAAAAAATACTTGCTTTATAAATATGTTGTAAAAAATACACTAATTACACCAAAAAAGTCCTTTTTTTACCTTGAAAATGTATATATTCAGCATTTTGTTGTAAAAAATACACTAATTACACTGAAAAAGTCCTTTTTTTCACCTGGAAAATGTATATATTCAGCATTTCGTTGTAAAAAATACATTATTTACACCAAAAAAGTCCTTTTTTCACCTGGAAAATGTATATATTCAGCATTTTGTTGTAAAAAAAATACACTAATTACATCAAAAAAGTCCTTTTTTCACCTGGAAAATGTATATATTCAGCATTTTGTTGTAAAAAATACATTATTTACACCAAAAAAGTCATTTTTTCACCTGGAAAATGTATATATTCAGCATTTTGTTGTAAAAAAAATACACCATTTACATCAAAAAAGTCTTTTTTTCACCTGGAAAATGTATATATTCAGCATTTTGTTGTAAAAAAAATACACTAATTACATCAAAAAAGTACTTTTTTTACCTGGAAAATGTATATATTCAGCATTTTGTTGTGAAAAATACACTAATTACCTCAAAAAAGTCCTTTTTTTCACCTGGAAAATGTATATATTCAGCATTTTGTTGAATGTATATATTCAGCATTATGTTTAATTTATGGTAAAAATTAGTAAAACTCACCTATAGTGATATGATTGCCTTGAGTTATAGATTAGCCTCTTGAGCTCTTGTTCTGTACAGTTTTCTTTTTCAGCGTCATCGAAGTAGAATCCATGTAGTTTGAGTCTTCATTGGTTTGGCATCATCTAAGTAGGCGGTAGATCTTGAAAGGAATTCTTGTTGTGTTGGAGAAGTGTGCTGTCTTTAAAATCCATGTAGTTTGAGTCTTTATTGGTTTGGCATCATCTAAGTAGGAGAGAAAGTCATGTTGTGTAACATCTTTAAAGGGGTTCTTGGTGTGTCGGAGAAGTGTGTCGTCTTCAAAATCCATGTGGTTTGAGTCTTCATTGGTTTGGTATCATCTAAGTAGGTGGTAGATCTTGAAAGGAATTCTTGCTGTGTTGGAGAAGTGTGCTGTCTTCAAAATCCATGTAGTTTGAGTCTTCATTGGTTTGGCATCATCTAAGTAGGTGGTAGATCTTGAAAGGAATTCTTGCTGTGTTCGAGAAGTGTGCTGTCTTCAAAATCCATGTATAGTTTGAGTCTTCATTGGTTTGGTATCATCTAAGTAGGTGGTAGATCTTGAAAGGAATTCTTGCTGTGTTGGAGAAGTGTGCTGTCTTCAAAATCCATGTAGTTTGAGTCTTCATTGGTTTGGCATCATCTAAGTAGGTGGTAGATCTTGAAAGGAATTCTTGCTGTGTTGGAGAAGTGTGCTGTCTTCAAAATCCATGTAGTTTGAGTCTTCATTGGTTTGGTATCATCTAAGTAGGTGGTAGATCTTGAAAGGAATTCTTACTGTGTTGAAGTGTGCTGTCTTCAAAATTCATGTAGTTTGAGTCTTTATTGGTTTGGTATCATCTAAGTAGGAGAGAATGTTATGTTGTGTAACATCAATCATATCAGAGGTTTGAATGAAAGTCAGAATAGGTGTAAGTGGAGTCTTTTGGAAGTTGGTAGGTTATGGTGTACATCGGATCATCACAAAATTCATCGGTGAACACCACCATAGTTGTTGGTAGATCTTGAAAGGAATTCTTGCTGGATTGGAGAAGTGTGCTGTCTTCAAAATCCATGTAGTTTGAGTCTTCATTGGTTTGGTATCATATAAGCAGGAGCGAAAGTCATGTTGTGTTACATCTATTGTTGGTGTTGATAGATCTTGACAGGATGTTTTATAGTCTTTGCTACTGCTGCGTTTCGTCTCAAACAAGAGTCCGAAGTAGACATCGTGTCTACAAAATACAAAAAATTGATTGTTACAATTGATTCATTTATTTTCATTGGCTTTATCTACATAAAGTAGCGAAGAAAAAGTTTGTGTGAGTAGAGATAAATTTATATCTAGGTTCAACTAGCATTAAATAATTATTCATTGTTTTGTTAATAATAAATAAGACTTACTTTACTAGAGCTTGGACAAACACACAATTTTGTTAATGTCAAAGTCTGTGATCTTACAAAGAAATAGCTTAGACATTACGAGCATAAAATTATCTAGTAAAGATAAATTACCTAGGAGTGAATTCTAGTTGAGGTTTCATTTTTTATTAATAAATAATTGAAACCGCTTGGACAAACAGACAGATTTGTCAATGACACAGCTTGCGTTCTTGCAGGCGAATAGCTTAGACACTGTTCGTATAAAATTATCTAGTAAAGTTAAATTTATGTCTAGAGGCGAAAATGGAGGACAACTTCGTATCGCAATTAGTTGAGCTTTTCAACTAGTGTTAAATAATTATTTATTATTTATTTTAAAAATAAATAATTAGAGCTTTCTACTAGTGTTAAATAATTATTGATTATTTTTTACCTTATCACCACTTAGAGCCAGATGATTTAATTAACTAAAGACAAATAATTATTTTAGCATTTCTTACCTTGATGCTGGATGGTCTCCTAGTAGCTGTAGTAGATGTTGCTTCTCCGCTTGCTGTTGTAGAACTGGATGCTTTCTGTGTGAAAACAGTGGCTCTTAAATAGCTAAAGTTGCACTGATTAAACCCTATGAATCAGCATTGTTTCCAATGCTTTCGCGGGAATAAAAAATGTTTTTTCACGTGAATAAAAAACAATGTTTTCGCGGGAATAAAACATTTATTTTCACGCGAATGAAAACCGTTGCTTTCGCGGGAATAAAAATTTTATTTTCACGCGAATACAAACCAATGCTTTCGCGGGAACAAATAATTTATTTTCAAGCGAATAAAAACCAATGTTTTCGCGGGAATAAATAATTTATTTTCACGCGAATGGAAACCGTTGCTTTCGCGGGAATAAAGAATTTATTTTCACGTGAATAATAGCCAATGTTTTCACGGGAATGAATAATTTATTTTCACGCGAATGGAAACCGTTGTTTTCGCGGGAATAAAAATTTTATTTTCACGCGAATACAAACCAATGCTTTCGCGGGAATAATTAATTAATTTTCACGCGAATAAAAACCAATGTTTTCGCGGGAGTAAATAATTTATTTTCACGCGAATGGAAACCGTTGCTTTCGCGGGAATAAAAATTTTATTTTCACGCGAATACAAACCAATGTTTTCGCGGGAATGACTAATTTATTTTCATGCGAATGGAAACCGTTGCTTTCGCGGGAATAAAAATTTTATTTTCACGCGAATACAAACCAATGCTTTCGCGGGAATAAATAATTTATTTTCACGCGAATAAAAACCAATGTTTTCGCGGGAATGAATAGTTTATTTTCACGCGAATGGAAACCGTTGCTTTCGCCGGAATAAATATTTTATTTTCACGCGAATACAAACCAATGCTTTCGCGGGAATGACTAATTTATTTTCACGCGAATGGAAACCGTTGCTTTCGCAGGAATGAAAAAATTCTTTTCGCGTGAATAAAAACCAAGGCTTTCGCGTGAAAAAATGCTGATTCGTAGTTGTATTGCAAAAAAGGCTGGTACAAGATGGTATTCATAGGGTTTAATCAGTGCAACTTTAGCTATATAAGAGCCACTGTTTTCACACAAAAATCATCCAGTTCTACAACAGCAAGCGGAGAAGCAACATTTACTACAGCTACTAGGAGAGCATCAAGGTAAGAAATGCTAAAATAATTATTTGTCTCTAGTTAATTAAATCATCTGGCTCTAAGTGGTGATAAGGTAAAAAATAATCAATAATTATTTAACACTAGTAGAAAGCTCTAATTATTTCTTTTTAAAATAAATAATAAATAATTATTTAACAATAGTAGAAAAGCTCAACTAGTTGCGATACGAAGTTGTCCTCCATTTTCGCCTCTAGACATAAATTTAACTTTACTAGATAAATTTATACGCACAGTGTCTAAGCTATTCGCTCGCAAGAACGCAAGCTGCGTCATTGACAAATCTGTCTGTTTGTCCAAGCGATTTTGATTATTTCTTAATAATAAAATCGAACCTCAACTAGAATTCACTCCTAGGTAATTTATCTTTACTAGATAATTTTATGCTAATAATGTCTAAGCTATTTCTTTGTAAGATCACAGACTTTGACATTAACCAAATTGTGTGTTTATCCGAGCACTAGTAAAGTAACCGACTCTAATTATTTATTATTAACAAAATAATAAATAATTATTTAATGCTAGTTGAACCTATATATAAATTTATCTCTACTAGATAGTTTCATACTCACACAAACTGTTTTTTGGCTACTTTATGTATATGTAGATAAAGCCAATGAAAAGAAATGAATCAATTGTAACAATCATTTTTTTTGTATCTTGTAGACACAATGCCTACTTTGGACTCTTGTTTGAGACAAAACACAGTAGTAGCAAAGACTATAAAACATCTGGATAAGATCCAATTGAAGTAACTGCAGATAACTAAAGGAATAACATGTACTACAGCATACGTAGTGAACAAGGTGTGTGTAGATTATTACTCAGTCCCATTATACTACTATTACTAAGAATTATTGTAGGTGTTGGATAAAGGATTGAGCAGTAATTTTAATAAATTTTAACCATTGTAAATAATACTTAAACTCAATTTAAAAATTAATGAAAATTGAATGGAATAATAGAATATTTTACCAAATACCCCATTTTTCTTGTGGATATATACAAATAGATGAATATCTAGCTTCATCTATTTTTTTCATTTGAGTGCAATTATTTCCCCTCCTCTCTCCTCTTTTCCTCTCTCCTCTCTCTCAAGATACCATATGATTTCGAATTATGTAAAAAAATTATCAATACTTAAATACCATACATTCATAATGTTTTCTATTGTAGTTATTTCCCAAATACTGCAAATTTTAACCATCTAGAGGTCTAATTTGATAATTTTCCAGGATATTTCATAGTATTCAATATACTTATTATGTAAATAACTAAAAGAAATATTTACGCTCAAGCCTCCTCTCTCCTCTACCAAATACTCCTCTCTCCTCTCTTGCAGTTATTTCCCAAATACTGTAATTTTTAACCATCTAGAGGACTAATTTGGTGATTTTGCAACATATTTTATAGCATTCAATATACTTAATATGTAATAAATGTATATTATTCAATGTATCCATAAATATGTACATAATTATCCATATATACATGAATGTATAAAAAAACTAAAAAATCTCTCTCTCCTCTCTCTCTCCTCTCTCTCTCTTTTCTCTCTCTCTCCTCTTTCTCCTCTCCTCTCTCTCCTCTCTCCTCTCCCCTCTCTCCTCTACCAAATCCTCCTCTCTCCTCTCTTGCAGTTATTTCACAAATACTGTAAATTTTAACCATCCAGAGGACTAATTTGGTGATTTTCCAACATATTTTATAGCATTCAATATACTTATTATGTAATAAATGTATATTATTCAATGTAGATATAAATATATCCATAAATTCGTACATAATTATCCATATATACATGAATGTATAGAAAACTAAAAAATCTCTCTCCTCTTTCTCTCCTCTCTCTCCTCTCTTCTCTCTCCTTTCTCATCTCTCATCTCTCCTCTCCCCTCCCTCTCAAGATACCATATGAGTTCGAGTTATGTAAAAAAATTATCAAAAACTTAAATGCCAAACATTCAAAATTTAGATGCCATATGAGGTAGAATTATGTATAGAATTATCAAAACTTAAATGCCATACATTCAAAATCTATATGCCATATAAGTTCAAATTAAGTAAAAAAAATAATCAAAACTCAAATGCCACTTAAATGCCACTCAAATGCCCCTCAAATGAAATACAATATAAACTCGGCGAATCCATCCAACGCCGTAACCCATTGCATCACCCCCGAGCACTCATCCACAAAAAAAAACACTTGGTAGGGAGATCTGCTCATATGTTACTACTAGCAATGACACTGTAGGCTCAGCACACAAGTTTGTCCAAAGGAAACAACCTTTCACGCAATGATGAAGGTGGATTAAAAAGTGATTTTTGTGTTTTTATGTTGAGAGAATAAGGCATAGCTGTGTTTAATAGTTGATGTCAAGTTCAACTTTTATGGAATGGAAACTCCATGTTGATTGAGTGCTGACTTTCATAGAATCTGATAGGTGATTGTGAAATTGCAAATGAGAAATCATGTCATCAAGCACTTCCTGGTAGACCTTATAGAATTTAAGTGAATGCTCTTCTGAATGATTTCTTGATTGTGAAGTCAGGCATTGTATTATATTTTTTTTCATTCCACGCAACTAACAAATGCGGTCTTTGAAAAGAACGGTGTTTGAAACCATGGGATAACATCTACTCCTTTTACGACTGGCCAATATAAGTTGCTGTATTGTTTTTGTCGAATAATCGTCCGCTGCGCCCTTACACCTATTTTTATTGAGTCCTTAGGTCTGTTTTTTTGCCGGTAGTCATGGCTGTGTAAAAAAACCTATAAGGCGTTCAATTTAGATTACTATTATTATAGGGTTTCCAAAATAAATTTGAATTTTGCATTATGATAAAGAAAAACACAAAGTTTTTCTGCAAACGCATGTAAAGTCTGATGTTTTCCCTTTAAAAAAGTCTCCGCCAGCTACCTGTCATGCTCCTCGGTGACACCCCTGCTTCTTAGCCACTTGCCCGGCCTGTTTAATTATGATCAATCCGGCTGAAAACAAACCCAGGCTTAAATGACACTACTAACAGTTAAGTTATATTGATACTGTGTGTCTCACAAGGGACCCATACCCAGAACCATCCTCGCATATCCTCTCCGGATTGACCCAAAACAGGAGCAATGAGCAACTTGGTGTACCGCAACTGGAATAAAGAATTATCTTCATATTATTGCCATCTACGTTACACAGTCTAATTTAATTGATATTTGCTTTGACTTGAAAGGTGACTTCTGTTATAATAATAACTTGTTTCTTCCTTCCTTACCTCTGCTCCCTAACACAGCATATTCACCCTCTCCTCCCTTCCTCACCCAGCATGGCTCTGCATAACAGCCCCTTTAGCTTTCTCCATGAGCAAGCCAACATCTGTATGTATGCATAGCTTTAGCTAACTCTTTTTTTCTCCACGTCACGTTTTATATGTGGATGCTGGAATAGCATTCGCTCATGCACTAATCACTTATTCACTGTAAGATTGGCTCACCGGTAGCGCGTTGTGTGTGAAGTCGCATCTATCTTCTCTGGCTATTTATCAAAATACTTTATTGCTAGATATAATCGCTCAGAAACAAGAGAAAGCCTTCCTAAGGAGATTTCAATATTTTAGTACCTTGATTTAAACATTCAAATTTTCTTAAATTAGAATAACGTCAAAATGTCTGGCATTATTAATTATTTCCCTAAGCATGTTTTTTTCCCGAATCAGAACTCCGAGTTTGCTTCATTTGATGGAACTCTAATCTGGAGGATCAGCGACTACAAGAGAAAGAAAGCCGATGCAGTCAGAGGGAGACAAATGTCTATCTATAGCTATCCCTTCTACACATCCAGATTTGGTTACAAAATGTGTTGCAGGGTGTGTATCAACTCCATACAAGTCATTTTTCATCTCTCTGATTTAATATTTGGTGCCATGTTTTTCTTACTAGCTGCGTTATTCTTACTGCTAAAAACTTGAATATGGTAAATAATTGATTGCTGATGATATCCTCAGTAGATATTTTTTTAGAAATTGGTGTGGTGTGCTTCAAAAGTCAGTTTTTTTTGTGCATGAGACATCCACGATTTTAAGATTCCTTGCTGTCAAAAGACACTAATCAATTATGGTGGATGAAAAACTGTTTAAACCAATAATTAATATTTAACTTTTAATATGCTTTGCCCAATACGATCATTCTTCATCACAGTAATACGTGGTGAACTATGATGAATAATGTTTAGCTCAGATATCAGAGTTTTATATATGCCATGACTTGTACATCCAAATAACATTCTGTAGACGAAAATGTTGTTTTTTATGAGACTATTCACATTTCGATCTTAACTGGTTGGTGATCAGTTGCTCACATTTTGCTCTCTTGTTTGATGTAGGCGTATTTGAATGGAGACGGATTGGGCAGAGGCAAGTGTTTGAGCCTTTTCTTCGTCGTAATGAGAGGCGAGTACGACGAACTTTTAACGTTTCCTTTCAAACAAAGAGTAACTTTCAGCCTTCTCTGCCCAACCAACTCTTCACTCAACAAGCACGAAACGTTTCTGGTAAGCGATTGTTTTTTCAGCTCAATTCCTTCAACTTATCTGTTGTATATGATAGCTATTGCAGTGACACAGTTTCTGGAATATAAAAACGTTATAAACTGGAACGGCATTTCTTTACTGTCATATTTTTATTTGTACAAAATGTATTTATTCAAATTACTTCACGCTACTCGGCAGTAGTGTCTTTTTAAAATAAAATTTACAAGTATCAACTTTTTCATCGTTGTACTGTCAGTTGATGGTATTTGGTAAAATCTATTACTGATGTTCAACAACTGTTACTGGCTTACTTATTTTAACGCAATATTGCACCCTAATTGTTAGTGGTGGTTTTTTGTCAGTCTTTACCACGTGTATGCGCTTCAATCAGATTTGTTTTTGCAAATGATGGAACTTCCTCTATCATGCATTGAAACTTCCTTCAGAAGAAACTTAGAAATTAAGAGGAATACAATGCTAAAATAATGTGTTTATGGTGGGTATTTTGTTATTATTTAATTTGAACAGTTTGTAATGTAACATATTTAATATTTGTAGCCAGATCCAGACAGCTCCTCATTCAGAAAACCACAGACAGAGATGAACATTGCATCTGGTTGTCCACAGTTTGCTCTTCACAGTGAAGTAGAGTCCAGCACTTTTTTAGTGGCAGACAGCATCTATATAAGGGTAAAAGTGGAGCCGGGTGGGGATTTAATTCCCTAAAGAGGGGGTGGGTGGGTGGGGGAGGGAGGGTGGGTGGCGAAGTGGGAAGGCGAAAGACCAACCTTCCCAAGGCATCAACCTCTACTGCTTACTAGTACCTTGACGTGGTGTAGAGGCTTGTGCTACCAAAACTAGTGAAAAAAAAAATTTCCATATGCATATAGTACTATCCCAATATTATTATGTCATTATAATATCTTCCACTAGACACCATGTACAGTTGGTGCAGTAGCTGAGAGGTAGTGGTTGGGTTGGTTGTAGTTGGTGCAGTGGCTGAGAGGTGGTGCCTTGGGTTGGTTGGTCTGCCTTGGGTTGGTTGTCTGCCTGTTATGGCTATAGCATCCCTCACCCACTCTGAATGCTGCAAACATGTAGTTCCTGTTTCACTCAGAAATTATTATTATTTTGTGATGTTAGAACATCCTGCGCTGAATAAGATTTCCATATTTTGATGCTAATAATGTAAATTTTATTTCACTAGATGCGCGTTTTTGTTAAGGTCAAAATAGTTCTGGTATTTGTCGACCAGTTTGTCATAGCGCTTCATGTGACTTTGTATCCTTGCATCTGGCGGGAACAACAGTTATTGTTTAAATGTTTTTAAATTACTTTACTATGCTTTTTTTTGTATTTCCATAGCTTTACTTATCATTGATTCAGTGAGCTGTTTTTGCCCTTGAAAGCTGTTCTGGTTATGGGTTAGCATTATATTATGTTTCTATTTACTTTTCAAGTTTTTTGCTTCATCCTTGGCAGGTAACACAACAAAAGAATTGTTGAAGTTTCCATCAATCTTCAATATTCCCCTGTAGATCCCTTTTACACTACACAAATATTTTATTTAAAAACTTTTGACTTTTAAACTCTATCTGATTATTAAATAATTAAAAAAAAATATGAGAAAAAAAATATGGTGTGAACCTCAAATAACTGGAAAAAAATGTACGCAGAAAATCTGAAAAAATTTCAAAAAGTGCAAAATCTGAAAAAAAACAGGTATATGTCGTGTGTTTTGACTTGTTAAGGCTTGCTTGTCCTTGCAAAATCAGTTTTGTCCTCTGTTCCACTATTATATCTGAGTGTCATATGTTATATATCAATAAACAAATTTAAGCATTACATTCAGCCAGGTATGGTGTAGTTTTTACTTGTATCAGATACATATTATGGCTGCCAGATGGTCATCTAATCGTGTGTGCCATTTCCTTCTCAAACTCTTTGAACCAAGAGTTAACATCGTCAAGTTTGAGAACTTGCAGCTTAGTTTTATCTTGTAAGAAAATGGCATGTATCTCCTTGGCCAAATTAAGGAGGAATTTTTCATTGAAATATAAAGCATATGAAAATACAAGAAGTCCCTAAATATTTCCAAGTATACCGTAATGATACTTACTAATATAATTGAACATTGAATTGAAACTGCATCGCCAAATACCTTATGTCTGCTCTCACTGGAGCCCCAGGCATCATTATTCATCAGCATACTGTGTTAAAACATGTGCATTAAGCTATGGAAGAAAAATAGTAAGTTGCAATTTTTTCTCATGAACAATGCAATTGAGCATGTGTTAACTTCATCGGAGCAGAAAAATATATGATATTAAAAATTGTTTTATTTTTACCGAAACCGGCCTTGTTCCGAGTTGTCTTAAAAAAAAATACAAAAAAAATGGGACCGTTCTTCTAGCAGCTGAGATAAATACTATCCTTCACACTTGGCTAGCATTACAGAGATGCAAATATATATTTGAAAAATCACTCACCAGTGTCAGATTAAGCCCAAATATTAGGTTTGTTTGCATTTGCTGTGCCTCTTCGGCAATCGTAAGAAAAATCAGCATGTTGCTTTCATGTAATAGCTTATGAGAGCAACACGCTGGTTATTCTTACAATGTTTCCGTGACTGCCATTTTCATTATAGAATGATATTTTGTATTTGAGTTTTACCTCTAATGTACTTGCCCTGTTTGACAATATCTGAAAACTAGTAATTTTGTACCATTTCTCATTGGTACTAGCCTCGATAAAAGGAGCCGAGTAAAGTTTGTTGAGATTTTTGCAACAATGTATTTCTTGGGATTGTGTAGCCACCAGATGCTTTCACTCCTGGAATTACTGTCTCCGTGGGTGTGTATGATCTTGTCGTTTATCTTTACAACCAGCAGATAAACCTCTGTGATAGATTGTTCATTCAGGAAAGCGCATTAAGGAAAAACGCGCAACCTGAGAAAAATTTTTTATTACCCATAAACCCAAACAATTACAGCCCTCATTTAAATCAATTGGCAAACTCCCAAAATTCCCTGTAATTGGGGTTCCCCAATATTTGAAAACTTTCTCAAGTTGTGCGTTTCTCCCTTATGTCAAAATATATGACACTTCAAGCCCAAATGTAGCAGTACCAATTTTTTTCTTGTTCGACCAATGACTTGTCACTGAGATAAAATAATCATTTCAAATGATATACAGACAAGTATATTATACTGTTACAGAGATAATGTTCCGACAAGAAAGTGAGATTACTTTACCCTCTTTATGTCATGTTCATCCTCGTTTGGAATCTCACTTATAGAACATTTATTGCCTGCAGTTTTTCAAACTCTAAAGTTCAAATTTATGAGCAAAACTAACTCGCTGGCTGCACCGAAAATTAACTAAATTAGGGTGCTTTTAGCGTCATAGAATGACCTTGACTCCACCTAAGCAACAATTTTAACGAGTCATGTTAATAATCACTGTTTCTCCCCGTTGTTAAATCGTGACAATTCATTGTAACGTATATAAAAAATACATCTGACGATAACATAGTCGTAATTAATTTCTGTTTATAAAGGAACTACAGAGGGCTCGCTTTAGCTATACAGTTTTCATAGACGTTGATCAAAATAAAGATGTCTATGATTTAAGCGCAAACAACTTTCGTTAAATGACAGTCATCGTTGAGCCCTCAATGAGTGTGCAGCGAGTGCCCTACGCGTAGGATATTGACACTCCAACCATCATAATGCTGAGAGCGCAGATCTTATCATTTAAGCTCAAGTAAAGTATAACTACTGTTTGTCTATACCAGGTCATTTGCAGAATTGCATCTGACAATATTTTAACAATAATCTAACAGATGATGGGAATCATTCGTGAAGCATACCAAAATACCAGCTTCGCTCTGGTACCAATGGTTTGATCACAGCATTCCTGTAACCGATCTATCGTAACAGCTCCCATATTTGACTTTTTTTCTGAGGTGCTATCTAGTCAGGATTATTAATACATTTACACAAAACAAATCATAGTCTATGGCACTAACAAAGATAATTCTGTAAACTTACAATCATCCGCTCTGAAAATAAAATCCGCATGCATTCAGCAGAAATGTAAACTTAATACGCTTTTTCCAAGACAAAAATTGTACCTATTTCCTGTATTGTATCGGACTCTTGCGTCTATGAAAGACAATCCTTCGAAAGATCAAAACGTTGATAGGTCAGAGTGAAAGGATCGAATTGTTGCAATCTTTGTTAGAATTGATGCGGCGGCGATTAGTCTACGGTTTTGTATTATGGTAGGGCTCGCCTAGTGCGTGATGTTCCACTTACAGAAACCGATAAAAAAAAATGAACCGGCAACAGTAACAATTATTATTATTTGATGACATAGCATCGAAGCGGAGCTAGTAAATAATAAAATTATATGCTGGTGTGGGTTATTGATAAAGTATGCTAATGACAACCGAAATACAATAAATAAAAATGATAACGCAATCATTATTGAAAGAACAATTTTGATTATCATATGAATTGTATTACTTACAAAAGTCAAGGTCAAAGTAATGATGCCGCCGCCAGCGCATATAACTTTTACATCACGGCCATGGCACAGCTAAAACATAGCGTGGATAATTAAACTAAGTAATGAAATAAAGTAGGTACATGATTTAATGGACCCTGTCATGCCGTGTTCATTGTGTTATATGCAGTTCCTGACCTATGTATGTGCTTTTATTGGCTTTCTTGTAAGCTTGATGACTTTCATCAATAGATTGAAAAGAACAGATTTTGTTGTTTGGTAGTGTTGTAATCCCACTGTGATATTGTATGAAACTGAGACCTGATATGATGACAAGGATAATCGGCCTGTTGTCTATATATATATATACATACAGGTTTCAGAGGTCTTGTGTAAAAAGATTGTCTCTAGCTTATTCGTAGTTACACAATAGTCAGCCAAATCATAGTATTCCTATGCAAGTAGCATAAAAAGGCAGATGATCATGTCTTTACTGATAGTGGGATAGCTGTTAATTATTCAAATGTGGCCATTTAATGTATTAGTTTTACATATATAAGGGGGTATGTGAATGTATTGTAGTAGATTTACACCATCTACTACGGATACAACGACTGTTTCTCCGTGTGCACCCCTTGTACACATTATCTTTCTCTTCTCACAAGGACTATCCCGCCAGAACTGCACCAGTACTGACTGTTGGCTCCCACAGAGTCAATTCGGTTTTCAAGGTCTCCTGCGGCACTGACTCGAACAACTACCACATAATTCTCATCTCGGACTAACCACACAATATTTTATTGGCAAATACTTTGTTCAATGGGATTTTATTCATCAATATTATGATAATATCTGCACAATATCCAGTAGACTTCTGCACGAAACAAGTCGGGATGTTTCTTTTATAGAAAAATATCAGGAAAGCTCATCCCCTTTTAAGGGATGATCCAATTACATACGATAAGACATAAAGCCACAAGTCATAATATGCAATACAACATAAGAAAAAAAGTTAATTAATAAAAAGCCCAAACACAAGGCTATCTAGTCTTTGGTCTGGCCTCTACCAATCAGGACTGAGGAAAAGCTGATATTCTGTGTAAGGCTGGCTGGCTTCCCTAAGTTGAAGTTTATCATCTGCTACGCACACTTTCTCTGGCGCACAGGTAGGTAGTTCATCTCCTGGTCCTCAGGCTTTCACTTCCGAAGTGTTTGGCTAATTGACTCAGGATACTGGCCTGGGATAGACCCTTCATATCATATACGGGTGATTCAGGGTAAAGCATTGACCTGTCTAGCACTCTACAGTGGGCCGGTATAGATCATATGTATTAAAGAGTAGAATACTAGTTCTGGTATAAAGCCATGTTTAAGGCCTGCTAATAAGAGGAGCAAGGGGAATAAGATGAGAGTGTAAGGGTAGGGGTTTTCACGCTAATCTGCTGCTAAAATCGCCCACCGTTTTGTGGGATTACTACATCAATATACGTTATGGGACGATGCTGGTCATATTATTATTGAACTGCTAAATGGAAAGCAACACACATCTGTAAGTGTGTGTACACATCCAGAGGTTCTTCACTGTCTGCAAATTATCTGTGAGAGAATTTTGAACACCTTCATTTAACACACCACTCTGTGCTACACTAATGTTTGTTTAGGCTGGTTAGTCACCACAGCCTCACAACAGCTGCGTCTAGCTCGGGATCTACTGTCTAGGCAGATATTCAATTTACCAACAATGAAGTGACAGAGGGATTTCTCTCCAGCACTCAGCTCTCAGCTACTGAAGAATCTATCTCTCATTTCTGTGTAAACATCGTGTTTCCTTCGAATCCCTCAGCAACAAGTGGTCAAGTGTTGTAGATATTTGGAGGTATTGATCATTTATCTCTATCTACATAACAACCAATGGGCTCATAGAGGAAGTTGTGTTATTCTTTCTTGCGAGACTCCCAAGCTTCTAGCTGCTCCAATTTATTATTATCTACTTATGGCGTAGGTGGGAAAGATTATGATTATATAAGCGAAGGAAGTGGATATCAGGGTTGTAGTTTGTTGAAGAATAGTTCTGTAATTCTATGTAGATGTGGTTGTCGTAACAATTTCATGTATCTGCCATTTATTTGTAATTTGTGAACTATCAAAGTTGATTGATTCCCTGTCCTGGAGATATAAGGAAATATAATTTGGCATTATGAAAGCCTAAAATTTTTCATTAAATTATTACAAGTCTTCCACCAACATTCAAGAACACCATAATAACTTTCAGGTGCTGCTTATATATGTTATTATATTATGTAAATTCCATATTGAATTTTAACCCCAGAATTTAGTTGGTCTTGTTACTCTGACAGATGTAACAATACGAACTACCATTGAATGTCAACAAATGCTTGTTTACTCTGCACCACCGTCCTTACTTCAATACTTGAAACCGAGCCACCAATTTTAGATTATTGCTTGACATCAATGCCAAATATTCATTGTTTAGGAATGTTTTTTGCATAATTACAGATGGCAAAGGATGATGAATGTTATAGAATATGTCCTACAGGATTCTACTCTCCTGCTGGTACAGCAAGAAGCTAGCTTGACTGCACTGCTGGTTTCTGCTGTAGGTTACATACAGTTATTATTGCTCTCTGTGCTGTATTTGTTTGCCACCGTAGTATTACATCTGGAATAATGGTTTCTGCAGATTACATTATGGTATATTTGTTGCTGTAGATTGCACCTAGTATATTTTCATTCACACTTGGTGTCTGGTGTATAATAGTTGAAATAATTGCTTTGTGTAGTAGGACAAAGAAGGACACACAAGCTTCTTGCAAGAACTGTCATCCAGGATACTACTGCTTGGAAGTTTTACTACATGTTAAGGTACTATTGTCTGTCCGTAAGGCTATTATTGCCCTGATGGTACACACTATCAGGGCAATAATAACCTCATGTACCTGCAGTATCTCCAAGTGCTGAGCATTAAAATTTTGGAGACATGCCAATGTAGTGACATAATCACTTCATGCTGTGACATTTATTTAATGAAAGATCATTTGATATCGATGTCTTTGTCTAGCTATTACTGTTATCAATGCGAATCAATGTGCATACAGCACTAGATGTCCATGAGCACTTTCTATTAACTAGAGAAAATGACATCCATTCATATAGTGATGTAACACTTGTGTTGCCTTTGTTGTTGTTTATCAATCTTTGTCAATGCAGTGTCACAGAAGTAACCTTGAAAAGTGTCCGGAATTTTAGTTGCCTCCCCTTGTGACCAAATAGCCTGTGCGAAAAAACTAAACTGACTAACTAGTCTGGGTTGTTCAAGTTTTTCTCAAATAAATGTTAGTTCGGTTAGAGCTAGTTTACGGTTAACCTCTGACCAATCGTATGTACGTCAAAAGATGTAGCAGCCAATCGAATAGCTGTACAACAGACAACATCTCAAATTCAAAACTTCCGAGCTGAAATTATAAGAAGAGCTATGTTGAGTTTATTGGTTAGCCAGTTTCATAAAGACAAATAGTCAGAGCACCATTGTAGAATGCCTGAGTGTAAAATATTGCTGTAATCAATTGTTTGCACCACTCATTATTTTTCTATTTGTCTCTAGGGTGTGATATACCGCAACCCTTAGCGCCATGTTTTTTTTCTGGTTAACGTAATATATCCAATTACTCTCCTGTTTGTTGAGGCCTATTTGAGTCAATAAATGCCCAGGGGACATTATTATCCATCTGTTATGGTTTATGAGTCTTTTATTCCTTGTAATGGAAAAGCTGTTGAGAATAACTTCCTTCACGAGTCATACAGTTTGGCATAGAATCGCACACACCCACATGTATATATATGTGTCATTGATACTTATACTTTCACCATGTTCCCATGCTGCGAATTCGTTCGGATCGGACGTTCATTCGAGTTGGTTAGCATTCATTCGGGTTGAAATTCCAATCCAAGCTATAAGAAATGATGAATGAGTAATAATAAATAAATTATTTCCAAATAATAAAAAGATAATTTTTTTGGTAAGTATAAAAATAATAATAATTTAGTTTGCCCATTTATAAAACAGAGCTATTATTCAGTTTCCCAAACAAATAGTAAATATTTTATAACTAAGCTGTTGTTAAACTTACAGAGGATTATTATTATTATTATTATATGAATGTAAAAACTGCAGTTGGAAAATGCGCAAAAACTGATTTACTGCCAAATCGCCAGTTTAATGCCTTTTTGTCAAAAGAGCAACCCGAACGAATTCGAATTCATCAACACGAACGATTCCCATGATCCTAATCAATGCTCAACCCGAACGAATTCGGTTTGAGTAACCGCACTGAGCTAACACGAACGAACCCGAACCAACTCGTACGAGTCAGAATTCCCATGACCCGAATGGACGATTTATTAGTTCAACCCGAACGAATTCGCAGCATGGGAACATAGTGATTGACTGTGCATGACTTGTGTTGTCTCTACATCTATGGATGTAGCTTTGCTCTATGAGAATTCTACATAAGTTCAATTCAATACATTTTATTTGGTCCAACGGTATTTATAGATTGAGAGGAAAAAGTGCGCTTTGTAAAAACTTTACAAAATTTTGGTTCTCGTTCTCAGAAATTGTGGAAATGTTAATTTACAAGATTGGTTTTGTTTTCATTTCTACAAGGATTTGGCAAATTTGTACTATCTAATGCTAGGGCACTGTCCATGTGGTTATTACTGTGTCTGTACAGTTATTATTACGGTGTCCATATGGTTATTGTTACTGGTCCGTGTGGATATTATTACAGTGTCCATGTGGTTATTACTGTGTCCATGAGGTTATTACTGTGTCCATGTGGTTATTACTGTGTCCATGAGGTTATTACTGTGTCCATGTGGTTATTACTGTGTCCGTGAGGTTATTACTGTGTCCATGTGGTTATTACTGTGTCCATGATGTTATTACTGTGTCCATGTGGTTATTACTGTGTCCATGTGGTTATTACTGTGTCCATGTGGTTATTACTGTGTCCATGTGGTTATTACTGTGTCCATGTGGTTATTACTGTGTCCATGTGGTTATTACTGTGTCCATGTGGTTATTACTGTGTCCATGTGGTTATTACTGTGTCCATGTGGTTATTACTGTGTCCATGTGGTTCTTGCCATTATTATTGATTGCCTGACATTAATTAATCCAAACCTGGTTATGCACTTAAACCATCTAATGTCTATGCATACGCGAGTTTGTTCTGCAGTAATTTGTTAGTTTTTCTACAGATCACTCCACCAGTTGCTATGTACCAAGGCCCTAAGCTTTCACCTTGTACCTGAACATCATTGCAAAGGCAATCAGCCAAATATCAACCTTTTTGGGTCTCTATACATTTTTGTGGATTGCAGCAAGCCACTGGTGTAGTTACTATCAATCCCTCCTGTTTCGATCTACCGATCTTCTGATATTGTGATTATCTGCGTAGTTTGCTTTCTCAGCTGATACTTTCTGTATCTGGCATGAAGCTGAAATAATTTGGTGGTATACAGTGCATCTGAATAGGTGCAGTGAAAGTGATAAATTGCATAGGTTACGATGGTGATAGGGCCAATAAGGGTACAAAACAGCAGGTGCCATATGAATTTCAAGTAACCAATTCTATTAGCCGCAAATAGAAGTGGGCTGAGAGTTTCTATTAGTTTCAAAATCTAACCCTTCAAACAAAAGCTTTTGAAGTTCAGTACAAAGGCTTCCACTCTGAATCCCATAGTGACACCATGGTGACATTCGTTCGAATCGAAGGGAATTCAAAGATGATGAGATTAGTTCATACAACCTAGTTTTTTTAGTAATGGTGTCATGGTGATGAAATTATCCGTAATTCTCAGAGTCTACAGTCATGATATCTTGGGAAATTTGTGTTTCCACTTTTTAAAATTCAAAAGATATTATCACTATCGTATCATTCAAAGCCGCTGGTTTGATTTCTTTCAAACTGCTGGTTAGTTTACTAAGCAGCTCAGAGATCAATTTCCTACTTGTGTTGAGGGTAGAGACACTAATTAGCTCCATAATGAGCTCTAGTGAACCTAGTCTACTCAATTATTCTCTTATTACTGCCTAATAGCTCCAAGTTGCTCTTATGTCAATCAATACCCAAAAGGGCAGTATTATCCATGTGTTTTGTTTTATGAGCTTGTAATGGAATAACTGTTGTGAGTAACTTCCTGCACAAGTCATACAGTTTGGTATAGAATCACACACACCCTCATGTACATATATGTGTGTCATTGATACTTATAAGTTATAGTATAGAAAACATAAACACTTAACTGTCATTGACTGTGTATAACTTGTGTAGTCTCTACTTCTATGATCAGTAGAGCAAACCGTATGAGTAACATCTCTAATTGGTCGTTTATACAACTTTTTATTGTGGCTAACCATTGTTCTAGATCAACAGGAATAAAAAAGCGATTATTCTTGTATGAAAGTTTGATTTATTGTTTCTAGAATTCCAGGATGATCAATATTACAAAATAGTTGTATGTGACTGTGAGATCAAAATAATTGTATGTAATTGACAAGTTTATACTGTCCAATGTTTATTGTTCACCGTGGTTCTTTATTATAGAGATGCAAAAATGGCTGCTGGATCAATACTCGTTGAATATTGTAAATCATCTACAATGTGAGGTCTGATTGACCTGAGATTAGTGAGTTGTTTTTGTATCTTAGGCTATTACTATAGGGTGAGCTCAACCTGCTGGTGTCTGGAGTACGCCAGGGATGAGAATAAGTTCTACCAGATAGTGGCTTTTCAGGCTGGGCAAAGAATCAACAGACCACATTTTATGAGCAACTCATTGAATACTAGAATGCTTCAGTGACCACAAATGCATTGTGTGGCTCTTGCTATGACATCACAGTGTTTCGTGTTAGACATTCCCCCCCCCCCTACATTATTTTGTTCCATTGGCTCGAACACAAAGTTTCAAATGAATTAATAGTTCTGATCATCTTGTGTAATTTGTCTGAGTTGGAGTTTTTGTCTACATTATATAGTCTGAGAATGCGGCCCAATAGTGCTTTCACTCGGCCTTGTGTGTGCACCAGGCCACTACTGTCCAACTATTACTTGAACAGTCTGTGAGTCATAAATCGACTAGTTTTTGTATTTTGGATTTATGTTTCAAAATCGAAAAAACCAAATCTGTGCATTGCAGCTGTTGAGTAGCTGCATTGGAAAAACCATATATTAGGTTTAAATATTTTGGCACCTAGCCAATCCAAAATACAGTGTATTGCATGGAATGTCCCATAAAGGCTAGTTCCGGCATGATTTTTTTTTATTATTATAATGCTGATCTCCAACTGCCTGGCTGCAAAAGCTGACAGCTGTCTTGAGTTTATTTCTAAATGTAGGATTAGTCCTACAAGCACAATGGCAGATGAAAGACATTAGTACATACAACAACACTGTGCTTGCTATTGATTTAGCACGCACTACAAGCACTGATCATTGTATAATGTACTGGAACTGACTGAGCAACTGCTGCAATGATGAGATTTAAATAAATGTATTCAGTGTTATCCAACATGGCTGGTCACATGACCTAATGGTGACTCTAGTAAAGCAGACATACAGCTCCATGAACCATCCTTGAGCGTAATAAAACAGCTGCAGTGATTTTAGTCAAAAGTCTTTTAGTAGCAAATGTGAGTTTTGATATTGAAATAAGGCCTTATGCATTATGTTGTTATGTACACAATTACTCTCTCTCACAAATAACACGTACATTTCTAAAACAGCTGATGAGAGAAAATCTTGTGTGACAGCTTGTCAGCTCTAATATTGACCAGCAGGTGACAGATAGGGAGACGCTTTTGTGTCATTTGTGACACATTTCACCGAGCGTCCAGAGCGGAGCCAATGCTTTGGTATCCATTAATTCTTTGATTTCTGCATGCCTGTTGTACATTTGGAGTTGTTTTTTTCAGGTTTGTGCATTAGAGGACAACTCCTAATTACATGCAAAAATGTCACTCTGCCCTGCAAATCTATATTAGTCTTATTAATCCTGTGCGTCGGCCAGAAAAACCCCACTACCTATGCCCTACCATGGAAACCCCTACCTCTAGTAGAAACCCCCTACCTCTAGTAGAAACCCCCAACTAAAAGTGCATTTAAAGTTTCAAATATCTCATAAACAAAACAATATGGGAGTTGAAACACTATTTTTAAATCAAATGATATCAATAGATTTAAATGATCATAATTAACAACACATTTGTGACAAAAAAACATCAGCCTTGCATTTCTGGTGTCGTTTTATATCAACAACACCAATCATTTTCATACCTGAATTACAAAACTTTTGACTAAAACAAATTATACATTTTATTATTCATTTAATTTATTGCACGGATTGATCCTGCAGGCGAATAGACCTAGTTTTGTATTATCAAATAAAGAAATTTCTGTATATTTAATAGTGTTAATTATTTCATAGTCGGAGTAATGATCAATATGCAACATGAAAACAAATCAAATTTTTTTGAAATGGTCATTTAATTTTGATAATAATTTTTCTTTTTTTAGCTAAATCAAAATTTTATACATTACAGGTAAATAGAAAAAGACCTGTGAATGCATCGAGAATTAATACCTGGTGGAAACCATTAATAATTAGTTACTCCACCATTACTCCCCTGTTACTCTCCTTTTACTCCCCGTTACACCCCTGTTACTCCCCTGTCACTCCCCTGTTACTTCCCTGTCACTCCCCTGTTACTTCCCTGTCACTCCCCCCGTTATTTCCCCATTATTCCCCCGTTACTCCCCCGTTACTTCCCTGTCACTCCCCCCGTTATTTCCCCATTACTACCACATTACTCCCCCGTTACTGCCCCATTATTCCCACGTTACTCCCCGTGACTCCCCCTGTTACTCCCCCGTTACTCCCTTGTTACCCCCCTGTTACTCCCAGGTTACACCCCTGTTACTCCCTGTTACTGCCCCGTTATTCCCCTGTTACTTCCTCATTACTCTCGCGTTACTCCCCCGTTACTCTCGCGTTACCTCCCCATTACTTTCCTGTTACTCCCCTGTTACACCCTGTTACTCCCCGGTTGCACCCCCGTTACTGCCCTGTTACTCCCCGTTACTCCCCTGTTACTTTTAATCCAAATGAATTCACCATATGTAATAAACAATATTTTTTTTTTTTGAAAGGTTTAGCAAGTAAAGTTAAAATATAAAGAAAGAAATTACAATAAATCAAAGAGTTTCTCTACAATTCACACAATAGTAGCTCTGGCTGTCATTTCAACTAAGACTATAGTGATAATTTGGTTCTTGGGAATAGAATTTCGCTTGTTTTGTCTTGTTAATTATAGTGTGAAAACTTTACTTGTTATTAGCCGATCAATATTCGTTTTGGAGCTGTACACCCATCGAATTTGGGACAATCGCCGTTTGTCAGCGAGGCGGAACCACAGAATTATCTTCCCTCCTAGAACGCTGACTAGTTGATAGCGGCTGGTGAAATTTGGAAGTGCAAAAATGGTGAACCACACTATTATTCCCCCAAATATTTGTCGTTTTTACGACATATAGATTTTGTTGTAAAAGTATTCCTTTTAAACAGGGATGTGCTGATCATCAAAGCAAATGCAACATAGGACTTGATTCGTTCTACCATGCCATTTTTACAAGGACTGTGTACTAAATTAATTATATATAGTACACTCTCACCATCTGATCATGTTATATTTCACCAACAGTTAGCGTTCTAGGAAGGGAGATAGTTCTATTGACGGAACGTTGTGCATTATTTTTA
Source organism: Cryptosula pallasiana (assembly GCA_945261195.1). Classification (NCBI taxonomy): domain Eukaryota; kingdom Metazoa; phylum Bryozoa; class Gymnolaemata; order Cheilostomatida; family Cryptosulidae; genus Cryptosula; species Cryptosula pallasiana. The sequence continues at coordinate 32,038,645 of OX183131.1, forward strand.
TGCCTGTTTTTCTAAGTCTGATTAATATAGTTTTTAAAGCATCGTGCAGAGCAGAAACTGCTAGATTTCATCCTTTCGTTTGAAGGCTAGGACAGTATAAACGAAAGCAGCCTCAGATGCCTTGACCAAGTTTCCTTTCATCACTGTCGATAGTTTTTTTAGGAAAGCTTGCTTTTTTCTGGGAAAAGAAATAGCCCAGTTATTTTTTTTCTGATAAATAAATAGTTTTTTATTATTGAAGCTTGTTTCAGCCCTCTGTTTGTGGAAGTGATGATTAGTAGGCAGTGAATTAATTATTTGCAATAATTTATGACAGTTAATTGTATATTTTAACTATTTATGATGATTGTTGTAGGTTAATTGATTATTTTTGTTCTTTAGACCGAAAGGTAGCCCTAAAAAAATTCTAGTTTATGTATGTAACTTATAGCGCTCTATCTTTGCTAATAACAGAATAATTTTTTTTCTCTCTAAAGATTATTTCCGAAAACTTTAGCAAACTTTACAGCCATTGGCAGATTGTTCATTCAATATTCTATCTCTTGTCTTGGATAGTTTTGCTTCAAATTTTGCTAGTTTCATCAGGATTTTATCCTCCTTCCAGCTGTGCTATTTTTTTTCTTTGGACAAAATCCTGCTTTTGTATTATTTGATATGTGAGGGTACACTGCTAAAAAAATAATACTTTTAATTTAAAAAGATAAAATCTAACTACTTTTTATATGATTGTAGAAGAGATAATGCTGATTCGTACGAAGTTAAATTTGATATTATAGCACTGATAGATGAGTAGACAAAATTGAATTTATTTTTTGTAAAGCGAGTGAACAACGTGATGCAAATGAAAATCAAAATAATTTTTGCTAGGGATAGAATTTTGCTTGTATAGAGGTTTCGATGATCGAAGGAATGATCACTGGTATGTTTTACTTCAGTAAAATCAAAATAATTTACTTCTTTTTGTTTAAGTTTGTAGAAGTTAATTAAAGTTGGATAAATAATGTTTCAACCTTTTAATGTTCTAGTGGAAAACTGCTTTTTATGCATTTAATATTTGGAGTTGTGCACACTATTGATTTGTAATCACCTTACAGTGAAAGGCTTGTTTTAGAATCATTGCAAAGCTCAACATTTGGTAGAATTGTAGAGGTTCAGCAATAAACTGATTGATTTCAAATATTGTGAAGAATTTTGCCACCTTCACAGACCAACTAAGGTCTTTCAAAGCAGTAACACTAACACAAATAACTCCTCGAACGGTAAGAGCTAAACTGCTACCTCGTTCCCCTCGAATTTCAGAACTGATCTCTCAGACTCACAGCTCCAAGCTGTTACAGAGCCTGCTGCTGAGGTTTCACTCAATAATGGCAATTAGCCCTGTTCAAAGTAGCTAGTTTTCTGTATTAGCTCCAAAAAATTATACAATTGGCTATTGGGTGTGCTAGATAGGCTCTTAAGCACATACTTTTTGTAAAAGAGTGCAAAATATGACAAGTATGGTAAAACAATGTTTTTTTTTCAGAACAAGTCAACCATTTTCAATGGTAAGTTAAATGATTGGCAGTAATTGTTAGGACTCCGTTTCCTTGGTAACCACTTTCGCTCCTGCAACTGTATGTATACGACTGGAACTGAAGCCAGTGGGTGAGAGAGTAGCCATGCACTAACCCAAACATACCAGCCAATGGGGGCCGACAAGTATACTTGGGTTTCAGACTTAGGAAGTAGCGCCTCCGTATAAGGGATACCTGTTTCCTACACAGCTGGTTGAATGGGTTGCGTATTAAAACCGAAACGTCACCAAGAGCGCCATATTTTACTAGACTGCTTTGTTGTATTGCATTGTTATGGTATATATTATTGGTTTAAACTATGTAATGTTGTGCACTGTTGGCTAGCCCTAATAAGGAGCTGCCACTTCATTTTGTTTTTTTATAAAAAAAAAAAACAATCTTGTCATGTTTTGGCAAAATTCTTTTGGATTGGATACTATTACTACTTTTATTGCTTAAAAAATTATTTCATAATATAATATACCTGTCTTATACCAAATCTGTGTCTGGTCTGTTGGAGCCGTGGGCTCGTTATTAGTTGTTAGAGTTCGTGGTGGAGAGTAGAGCGGAGCGACCCAAGGGAGGGCGTAGTCAAATTCAGACCCTGTGAGACAGAAGGGGTGTAGTTGGGTGGAGAGGTGTCCGAAGTGGTGTGTGTGAAAAAGTAATTGTTGACACAGCCTTGACTTTATTATAATCTATTGTAGGCGTGTCCAGCTATGCTCCTCCCTCCACTGATCTCTAACCACCAACCAATAGACATCTATAGACATATAGGAGGTTTTATACTGAGCACTGGCTGCTGCCTGTAATGAACTGAATACAACTCTATTGTGTGCTGTTTGCTTACTGTGAGACCCGCTGCGCTGCTATCTGCTGTTTACATGTTTGTGTGTGCATTTCTATGGCAACTTTGTGTATCAGGATTGTTTTACATAAAATAAACAATATTTATTGCCAAAGTTTTCATTTCAATTTTTAGTTTTTATGGAGCCAATAGCTGTTTTTTTCTGTCAAAGAACCCACAAATCTGCCAACAGGATGATGGATGTTGCTCAATAGAAACTTGACTGAGCAATTGTCAAACACAATTTTATCAATATGACAAAGGATTCATTAAATAGTCATCGGCAATATTGGTTTTTAATAAAAACCGGAAGTGTTTTACTGGAGAGTCGTCTTTTCCTGCGCACGTATAACTTGCCGATATTAACTTTTTGTGAAAAATCCAAATGAAATATTTCATCTCAATTTTGCAATTTTCCTTCAAAATAACAAAGTGCTGAGTCCACCATCAAATCTTTTTGCAGGCGGAAAGATTCATTTTTGTCTTTCTTGCAACAATTATTAAATGCCAAACTGTATTGTTGGAGTTGTCCTTTTAAGCTTAAACGTAATTTAGTGCAAAGGCAAGAGAGACGATTTATAATTTCTTGTTTGTGAATCATCAGGCTTTTGGTATCTTAGTGGATGTTGTTCGTTGGTATAAATAAATAACTAATAGCAAAACTCCTGTTTGTACAAATTATATTTATTTAAGGCATCACAAATATTATATAGCGAATACTTGGACAAAGCGTGTCTGAAACATAATACTTTTTATGAGTAGTGTTAGTAAAAAAAGGAGAGCTGTACAGTTTTGAAACAACAAAAACAACCCGTAAAGCTTAGAGTTATTATCTAACATTTATGTTTACACCGCTGTAAAAGGTATCGCGGCTCCGTCGACTTTTCCAACTAGAGTATGATATCTCCACCAGGCTCAACTTTTACTCTAATCTATGTATTGTAACCCATCAAATATATACCGGATTCTACCTCACTCTAAAGAGCGAACTGTGGACATCCAAATTCGATGTTCATTTCTGTCTGGGGGTGTATGAATGAAGAGCTGTCTGGGTCCGGCTTCAAATATTTTACAAAAAAAGATATATTATGTGATGTGCCAGGTACCAGCATAACAATAATGTATAAAAACTTTTTGAAAACTGAAACACTATTTTCTACTACGATCCAGCAGAAAAGTTGGTTTTATTGTAGCCAATACAAACATATTTTTCAAATCAGCCTTGGGACGTTAAAAAACATATCATGGCCTAGAATCATATCTTGCAGTCACAATAGTAGTAAACTTTTTTGTCTCTCATTGATAGTTACTGAGAAAATGAGTTTTAAAAATGACCCTCTCAGCACCAAAATTACTTTGTTTCATGTTCGCACTGCGGTTAGTTTTACGCCTCATTATTGATACATTAGAGTGAAATCCGTGACGCAAGACCAAGCGAGCGTAATTAATTTGCTGTTAGTTACTAATTGCTTCACGATAATATATATTAAAAAAAAATACGTTTTTATTTGACAAGGGAATTATTAAATCTATATTCCTACCTCCAGATGTAAATGATTTGTAACAAATAGTATATCAACAGGTCGGTAATCTAATAGGCTAGTGATATAACATTAACTAAAATCATAAGATGCTGTGGCGCACTCGGAAAATTCACGTTTACAACGTCATTTCCAGACAATTTTTCCCAAAACTACAGATATGTAAGAAGGGCAGTGATTGATTAATCTCGTTCGGCAAAGTGTATCCTATTAAACGCTTTTAAAATTTTGTTTATAACAGCCTGTGGTCCCAAGTTATTAAAAATTTAGTAGTTCCCGAATATTTTGAAACTGAAAACAAATAGGTGCTACAAATATTTATATCGATGCTTTTGACGTGTGACGTCATATTTCGTGATCAGTTTGTGGACGCTATTTATTGGTAGTGTTTTTTTTTAAGTAAACTTATAAGTTCATATTGACAGCTGTCTCACTTTCGGTCTATCCTAGTCAAACACTCTGCCACAACTTCTAATAATCTGTTAAAATGAGGAAGAAAAAAAACACTGACCGTGTACACAAGATGCTTGTCATTATATGAGTCCGTAGAACAGAGAAGACTAAATGAAACCATGTGGCTAAATATAACAACAAGTAACAGTGAGGTACATAAGATTAAATATAATAGGCGCCTAGTGGCAAGTGGGCGGAGTTAATTCAGCCTCCACAAATAACACTGGCTTGCAGGCTCTAGGGCTTCCATAGGCCAGAATCTGGAGGGTGGATGGTTGGCATCTCCTCATTTTGGACTGGAAAATCAACCACAATATTTGTCCACACCAAAATATTTATATTGTCAATGCTAACTATTTTTGTTTCAGAGTTATCCCACCTTTACAAATGCTGTAAAAAGAAGACAACAACTCCTACTTTAGTCAACTGTACTTAGCAATACACTTTCAGCCGGAGAGTAAAACTTGTTTTAAACCGTTCTTGGGCAAAGCAAAATTTTTAGAAAGAAGTGACAACAATTTCTTCATTTGCTGTACATCAGCTCGCTCGGATTCACAGCCACATGACTCCCATTACTCCCTCAAGTACATATTAGTGATCTTTTTTAGTGATAAGAAAGTCTTTTCCCAAAATTGCGAAAATTTTTACTACTGTCAATTTTCCAGCAATTTCGGTCTAACTTGCTGTTACGAAGCATAGCCAACAAATATTTTATGATCGTTGATAGATCGGAACGGCGCATATAATAAGCTACTATTGGAAACAAAGATAAGGTGTTCATGTCTTGTGATTGGTTTATCAAAGATATGGCTAGCAACTTTTTGATCTGAACCAAAGCCTGGCAAAAATCTCAAATACAATGCTAGCGATACTTGGAGATTTTTCTGAAAATGAAAGCTGCAAAATCCCTCAATCCCCAAGCTAATTTCATTACGATTGCTCAGCGTATATGTGGTTTTAGTGGATGGAAATTATTTCAGAAACTTGGGGACACCGTTTGCTCGGGCATGAATATTCCACCTAAAAATTAACATGACCTCTTTTTAGAAACTGGCTTGCATTTGGCATCAGGAATGTGAATTGTTAGTTCTGCTGTTTTCACCACATTAGCTTGCATGAATTAATGAAAGTTTTATTTTGGGACAAATTTCAGCAAATCGATTTATCTTTTAGTATGCAATTTTATTGTAAATGGTTGATGCTACTGGTGTTTAATTTACTTTGATATATTGTGCCGAAATTGATTGTGCCATCTGTCTGCCTCTGTGGTAGCGCCACCTGTACACATCTAGGCACAAGACCATAAACTAAGATGATGGTTATAATTAGTGTGAGACAACCCAAGTTAGTGCCTGTCTCTCAGCCCGAAGATGTGAAGCTGGCTAGCTGTGTCTGGACAACTAGTCCATTGTCACAGCCGTTTTACATCACTATGCTTTGCCAAGGCCATTTAGAGTTGGTGGCAGTGAGGTTCTTGCTCTTCCGCGTACAACATGTTTCCTGTTTGTTCACTATCCCAGTGATTTGTGAGCTTGAGAAACTTTTGGAGAGTTGTGCTCTCTTACCAAGACAAATTGTGGAGAGGTATTTTCACCTGAAACTCATAATCTCCCATGTATTGATTGGATTATACACTACAATGGCTATGTGCCAATAAGGCTTGTAGTTTGTATGATTCTCCATTTTTTTTAAAACGCCATACCCATGTTTTTCAGAGAAACGTGGAACTGCATAAGATTTTAACAAAACTTCATTTGAGAGAAGCGTTTTGGATGTAAAAATTAAATTAGAACATATCCAATAGATGTTCATTAGCGGATGCAAAAGTGTGATCACCTGCTTTGTTGCTGTGGTGGACTTTGGTGGTGTGGTGGATTTGGGGGTGTAAAACCACTAGCTGAGTGTCTGTGATCCAACGAACTCCTAGTTCGCCGGCACAGAAAAGTCGGTAGCAATCCGACGGTATGCTGCCAGCAGCTGCCTTTCACCTACAGGCAACAACAGGTCGGTATACACCGATTTAAGCATGAAGGAGTATACTCAACTCCATAACTAGTATAGAGACCTCGGCTCAGATGCATAACTCAGTGCTTTAGAGTAATATGCATTTATTCTTCTCCAAAGAATACGAGTAAGTACAAGTCACAATTAAAGACTACATTACAGACTGACTAGATATGGTACCTGCTCTGCCTTTTATAGGCAGAGAACAGGAAGTAAAATAAGACAATAACCAATAGCACAAAAGTATAACATAGCATAACGAATAGATAAGCATATATAAATAGACAACAAATGAAGTAAGGTATATGGGCTTAAAGGTAAGTGGCGCCCAGAAGTAGTAGGGGAGCGATAGACTCTTTAACCAGTCACAGCCACTTCTACTTCTTGTATCAAGTGTCTTAGGCTTTGTAAGCTTGGTTCCTTGGCTTTGCTCATAAGTACTAGTAGGTATCTGGTGGATATGTCTTTCTACTCCCTCTGAGGCTTTCTTCAGGTCTCAGGCAATAGTGACTCACTTCCTCCCACGCGGTATTGCACCCACAGGGTCGGTAATGAGTCATGCAGGGTCGTTATGGTTCCAATGCAAGGTAGATGCCTAATCAACACAGGGTTGGTCTGTTCGGTGTAAATAATTATTATTGTTCTGGCCATCCAATGGCTATATAGTGATGCCAGAAGAAGTACTACCACATCTGCGCACATGTATGTGGCCTGAAAATCCACTATATTGCAACCACATTGTGGAACGTTGTGTCCTTTGTGAATTTTGACACTTTTGTGATGAGTTCAATTTTATCAAATGCTTTTATTAATGTGGAGTTAAATATTTTATCTAGTTTTAATTATTTATGTGAAACTGATCTTGGTAAATAATGACAACATGGCTTTTTTTAATTGCGAAAATCAAGCTCCAAAAAAATGAAAGAATAACAAAACTGCTAATTACAAATAAATAGCAGTTTGTGTGTACTATCTATCAGCCTATCGTTGCCTACTTTTGATATTTAATATTTAATATTTTCATGCTAATCAAGCAGCTGATAATACACTAAAACCAATTCACCATTTCAATTGCGACATATTACAGAAAAGAGTGCTGATTTACTAATTTCAAGAAAAGGAGGCTTGTGCTTCTTTGGGGGTCAGTCCAAATAGTGCACGCAGGGCAGCAAACACGCCTTCTACATGGGGTGGGGAAGGGCCCGTCACATTTGAGTGCTTCTCTGAAGTGGAGCAGGGCAGTAGCTGGGCCCGAGTTATAAGCATCTCTCACTTCAACGAAACCGGTAATGATATATTTGATATCGCCAGTGCCATCATATTTTGGGGTTTAAATAGAGTCTGTGCAGGGCGTTGGAGAGGTGTCTGCACTAGTCTTTGTGGGGCATCTGTCAGTTGCCCTACAGTAGATTGAGCTCCAACAAGGTTTTTGCCAACCCTCCTAGCTCTCTGGGTTGCCATGTTTGGTCAACGGAAGAGATACATTATCTGGAGCAACTGTTCTGGTAGGATGGTCTGTAATCAAAGGTATACAGAGGCGGTATAGCTTTTGGGGGGAGGGCAAGGGAGGCAGTAGACACAGTGTATTGCTTGGGGTAGCTTCAGGGGAAGGGGGAGCCAGGATACAGAGGCATACTAGGTCGAGACAGCTGCTGGGGAAGAGACAGGATACAGGGTATACTGGTGCAGTATAGATTTTGGGGAGGGGAGACAGGAGACGGGTACACTAGCACGGTATTGCTTCTGGGAAGGGGGAGGGGAGACAGGATACAAGGTATACTATCCTCCTTCTCGTTGTGTCTTTCTGTCCACTGTTATCCTACCGCTGCCGCCAGTGTAGTAGATATCCACTACTATGTACACAACAGCCAACTCTGCATGTGCACCTTTTGTGTACACTCCACTGCTTCTCCTCACCCGGGATTGAACCAGAATGTAGACCTTAACAACTGCCACGAGATCCATGACCCAGAAAAGCTACACAAATGTTAGAGTTGATATACGTTATTATGAAAATCTATTTAGCGATATAATAAGTATTTGAGACAATTCGAAAGATTCTGACTTTTCATAGTTCAGCAGCTTAATTTTTAGGATGTAATGAGTAATACTCAACCCCTTATTAAAGGTGAGCCAATCACACAAAGCAAGACAACCAGTGAACCTATGCAGATAAATATAACAATACAATGTAAACACAAATTACCAATCACATAGCTGCACATGGTCCAGCTCTCCGGGGTGAAGTTTCATCCAATCACAGGTAAAGGGAAGCTAGCTCTCCATATATGGCTTGATCATTTCCTAAACCCGAATTCCATGTGTTGTCACTCTCCCTCTTTAAATGGGTTCTGAGGATCATAGGGCCTGAGGAACTTTTCTCACAGACTCTTCAGCTAACTGGGCCGAGGATCCTGGGATAAGCCCTTTATATCCTTTATGAAGGATACAGGTTTAAGGATTGACCCGGGATAGCCCGGTATCTAAACCCGATATTAGTTATATGACTTATAACGGAGTGGTACCGGGTTCATGGTAAAGTCATGTTTTGGGGCTAGGGTAGGGGTGTTGAAGGAAATTATGACAAGAGGTGGAAGGGGCTGGGCACTCTAACCCACTTTATTGACAAAATCTCTCACAAAATTCCTGGACAGTGTTTTTTCTGCGACTCTGAGTTTATAGTGGCATACTATTCAGTGTGGGAGCTTTTGGTTGTTGGGTTTCACTTCAAGTGAGGACAACACATTGCCATTCTGAGACTAACCAGTAGCATGAAAACAATCAAAAAAATCTGCAGCTTAATATTGCTTTATTTTTTGTTTCTCACTAAAGCCATACCAACAAAAAATGATAAATGAAGCTAAAAAAAAAACAATTTTTTCTTCAGTTGATTGCATTACTTGTCTAATGCATTTAGATTTTTGAAAAAAATTCAACAAACAGTTGTAGTATTCTATGTTTTTTAATAAGTTTTTTTTTGTCTAATATCTGTCAGTTACCTCCAGTCAATCACCTGCAACCTGAGTGTACAGCAGAATATTCATACGCACAGTACACGGGCATTTGCTGACACCACACAGGACGTGGCAATAATCTTTCCTAGACACCAGCTAAATATTGCAGCAATGATTACAGTCTCCTTGAGTGTCCATCCTAGAAACATTTTCTTGAAGGAAACCTGTCCCTGGTTCCTCTTGTTTTCACACCAGCACACCAGGAACCAGTCTTTTTCATGAGACTTGAGTGTTGTATTTTGACAGAGCATCACTTTATCATTTTTATAAAGCCGTTTGATTACAAAGCTTTTGGAAAATGTTAAAAGAGAGTTCTAAATTGTGATTCCAGATGCAACTATTGATCTTACAAACACTTTCAATAGTTCTTTTTCATGTTTAAACTGGAACTAAACGTGAAAAGAGACGAAAAATGACTTTTTCTCAACATCGAAAAATTTACCATATACTTGCTAGGACTGTAAAAAAGAAGCATGTCTGCCACATCTTCCACTCTGTCAGAAACCGTTTTAGAAATTGTGCACAAGTTTTTTGTCATCCCGATAATTTCTGTAATGTTGCTTAATATAGCAAAAATGAAATCGAGATGGCCCAGAGTATATATTGGGTTTGCATTGTATTTGTACACATTGTATTAGCAATATTCTGCATTGCAACTTTAGTAACCGATCTCAGATATACCATGCTTAGGCCCAACAGTTAACTTTATGAAACAAAAATAAATACTTTCTGTGTAATCACTCGTTCAACATGCTTGAAGAATGTATTTTGGATTAGTCAAAGCAACTGGTCTTAAGTTATATCATATTGTGGTGGATTTTGGCAACACACATGCTTTGTACATACCTATACCCTAACCCAGTGGTGACTCTGACACTATTAACTAGTCAGACAGGCCTCCCCAAGTGATGTAACCAGTAGTCATCACTTAGAAGTAGATTATTTGTCACACCCTGCACCCTGCATGCTTACCAACCCTGCATGCTTACCGACCCAGCAGCTACCGACCCTGTAGTGACCTTTACCGACCCTGCAGTGACCTTTACCGACCCTGCAATGGCATACCGGGTCGGCAACAAGATGACCGCTCTAGCCAGAGCTCTAAGAAAATCTATATCAACTCCCGAGGACGTATCCAGGACCTAGCTACCTCCACCTACTGTCTACCTGGATCGTAAGGCTAATTAGACTAAGGAGTTAATTGCATAGCTTATTCCATTGCCACTAGGCGCCTTATCCATTTAACATTGTATGATTTTGTATGTATTGTTGGGAGTATAACTTTGGTTTTTTGACTTTTATAGACTTCTTTCACTTCTGTAATCATGCCAGTGTTATCATATGGTGTATTTCAAAACATCAATTTTTGCTTTTGCCATCAGGGGAACTTTAGGAGAAATTACCATGTTTGTGAATTGATATATGTTGGTATTTACAAAAAAGATAAAAAATAGCAATAATGATAATTGACATAGCCATAAATGGAGCCAAAATAGAAACGTCATTGAGAACCGGAATGGGACTTGAGATATTAAAAACAGGTTACAGGACTCGAGATGCTGGAAATGTAACATGGAATTTTGAGACTGGAAACAAAAGAATAGAATGCGACACTTTTAAAATCACCTGCTGTTCATGCATAATGATGCTGCCAACAAACTGGTTGCCAACAACTTGTAAGCGGCTGTCTAAAAACAGTAATGAAGGCTATTGAAGAGGATTGGCTTGATATGGTGGTAAAGTAAAGGTAATTTCTCATGTATGCACCGAAGAGCTGCTGTTTTTAGGATTCTTCAAAATTGAGCCTGTGAAGTGGAAACATGTAAATTTCCAAGATCCCCATGTTTCTAAGAACACAGGCCAATTACAGTCTCTTGCTTGTCCTATAAAGCTGTTTTGGAAAAGCTGACTGGTTACAGCTGTTTCTTTTTCCTAAGAGCGTTTCCACTTTATTTTCTGTTTAGAGTCGCGTGGGCAGCCAAGGCTGGAACTTTGGCAGATTAGCTCACCTTGAAAACTTATAGAAGTTTCTAAAGTTTGTATTGTCTAAGGCACCATTCAACCTAGTGTTACAATAGTGCTTGCTATCTCTCTCCCCATTCATCTAGTTTCGTTGAGATTACAGCAAGCGCTTTCAGTTTTTGCTTTGGTAGGAGACTCTGGGCATAAAAAGCCTACAAAAGAGTACCAGTATCCCCACCATTTCTTCAGCATTGTGGATTACCCACTTCAGTTTACCTCACCTTACTGGCTTTCTATGCACCAAAACAATATAAATACAATGAAGCTCATCATAATGATGACTTCAGGAGTATCCCTTAATGTCTAGGAGGTCATGGTTATTACCAGTAGCGCTGTTGCTTAGCCCCACATCCAACTTTAGAAGTGACCATCTCCCTAGAGCTGAGTTGCAAACATCTCCCCCGATGAACCGCAAACAAAGTGGAACTTTTATTACTTTTTACAAAGGTAGTACTGGAACCTACTAATTTCTCTGGGTCCCTGGACCGGAGTACATTCTTGTTTTCCTCATCTGGGAGACAAAAAGCAGCAGCTTTACACACTTCAACGTGAGAAGGACTTGTAGGGTGGATGGTCTTTTGATGACCTTCTGTTTTTAAACATGTATTATCACCCAATGGCTGCAACTGAACCCCGGCTAGGAAACAGCTCTGCTGGCTCATTCTTGGCTGGTTGCCATTGCTGACAGATTTGAGCTGGAGAGTCTTAGACCATTAGTTAGTGGCCTTAAAGGCTTAACGAAGAACTTGCCTCATGGATAAACAAATAAGTTAAAGAGCACTGTTGAATACATTTATAAATAAATAAATTTTGCAAATGAAAAACAATAGATTTAAAAAAACATGGACATCTCAAAGAATTAACCCAATCGTTTGCTACAAATGTGGAAATTCTGAAATAGCAAAATTCTAATATGTTTCAGAGGATTTTGGAGTTTGTGACATGCTATGTAACGTCTTTAAATGCTACGTACAGTTTTGCTAGCAAGGTTGAATATGCATACCAGTATACATCTATCGTCCAATATTTGTAGTCAACGGTGTTGGCATAAAAATTGAGCGGACGACTTGTGATCTGAGTATTTTGTATTGAAACAAAGACAGATTTTTGCATTGTGATGGATTTTTGTAGAAGGTGCTTTCTTTTAACTTCCTCTTTGTCATAGTGTTACATCTTATACAACCCTTCCTTCCTTTGTACCCCCTCAGCCACCACCCACCTAATTATCCCTCTTCTCAACTCCCTTTGGAACTCTCTTCTCTTAAGAAGTTTTCATCCAACCTACGGAACAAACAGTTAGTCTTGCAATGTGACTAAACAAAAGATAAATATCGTTGCTGAAAGAGTCAGAGTTGTATTCTTTCTAGAACCTTTCGATCAGTTAACCCTGTAACCCAGTCCAGAAGACCCTACAATCCTATCTTTACCCGTAACCCATCTTCCCCTCCTTCATTCCTCTAATTATACTTCAGGAGAAAAAAAACAGTCAAAAACTTGAGTTCTCTTCTTCCTGCTGGACAGAGAAAGCAATTTACCGTCAAAGTTGGAACTAGAAATTTTCATATCAATTCAGAGTCAACTTTTACTGAAGCAGAATAAGAAATTTTCTCACCGTTCTATAAAAATCTCTCCAGATATAAATTGCAAATTGCGAGAAAGGAAAAAACATGCTGATTGGCTGAGGACAAAATGCTGTATTATAACCAACCGGTTTTTTCTGGGCTAAGGAGATAGCATAATAGGAACACCCTGTATTATGACTTGTTTTGGTGAAGCTTTCTCTGTCTTTTTCAACTCATTCATTTGCATAAAATCTTGCATAACTATCATAATATGTGTATGTATAATTAGATCTGTGTGACAGTTTCATAATAAATCCATCTTATTTCGTGAACCCTGAAGTACAGAAAGGTAAAATATAAAATTACTTGTTTGCTGCTTGCCTTTTAAAGTTTTTTTTTGTGAGTCAGCAAGTTCTTGGCAGGGAAGATCTAGAGAGGTAATAGCTGGTATTGAACAAAGAAGAAAAAGAGCCTACCAAAAAGATGTCAGAATTAATTTTTATGTGTTTTGGACTGATTGGGAGATCACTAGAGTTGCTCAATAGCTTAAAATTTTTTTAGAGGAGATCTGATTATGTAGCAGTCACTATCCCAGACACATAATTGTTAAGGACAAAGAATCCAGTTAGCTCTCCCTACTTCTATAAAGCGCGCTGTGTTCAACACACTTTTGTTGATAAGCACTATACTGGAGCATTAATCAGCAGCATTGAGTTAGCGCTTTACGGTAGGTTAGCTCGCTTCACTACTGTACAGTAATACCTCACCTGAGTGCTATAATGCCTCGGTTGGCTCGCATTAAATGCATTGAATTCTATTATGTTGCATTGATTAGCCAGGAGCTTACGGTACAGCTACCTCAGGCGTGGGCAGTGAAGCCTATCCAATTATTATTTACTTGACTCTTAGCCTTAAACCTAATCACGTTGCGTTTCACCGGGCCTATAAGCTACTCACCCTTTCTGCGAGGGTTTGTTTTGTACAAGCAGTTCTTTGTTTATTACTACCTACTAACAATTCAGTGACTTCACTGTTCTCTTTGTCCAATTCATCCGCTTTCAGTAGCTGAGAGTGTTTATAACTTTTCGCCTTGCACCAAATATGTTTTTACAACAATCATGCAATAGCTTGTAATTTGTATTTGAACACAACTAGAATCTACTGCCAGTTGACAAAGAAAACATACTAGTAACAGTTTTTCACAAAGGCTTTAAGGTGAGTGATTCATTTAACTATATATATATATATTTCTGAATAGTTTTCGGCATTGAGTGCAAATCATGAATGATAGTTGTTAATAGCAGTCATTCACTGCTGTTAGCAGCTCTCGGACATGTATAGCTGTGGTTGTCATGCATATCTATATAGTTCCCAATCCAGTAATAGATAATAGATAATCAATAATCAATATCAATAATAGATAAATAAAATGGTCGATGACAAGTCTTGTCAATTTGGTCTGCTACTACATTATTCATATTAAACAATATATTTATTCATTATTTTTTTGAATATATAGAAATTCAGCATGAAACAGCTGCTGGTAATGAAAAAATTGTTGATTATGATTATCATTATTGTTCGCTACTATTTTCTTTCTTACATGTCAACAGTTTGCTTTTTCATTTTCTTGTGCTGTTTAACTTTCCTTAGTGACATGACGATTAAACGCCATTGAGTATTTCCATGTCTAATCATTTCGTTTCTTGTGTGATCTGGAAGTACAATTGTGTTTGCTTATCGCAGACTAATAAGCGACAGGTTAGATTGCTCTTAAATGGAGATCAAACAGCTTTATCGTATTTCCCTGATGTCTTTCCTTTTTTTAAGTTTAATTTTTGACTGCTTGCCTTAGGTACCAGTTTATTCAGTATTGTAGTATTGGTGGTTGAAGATTATTTATTTGACCCAATAATAAATGTTTTAATTATAACTACTGATATCGTTGGTTCTAATAGAGATGGCTATGCTCAATAACACTTATAAAGAAGACTATTGACTCAATCAGCGAAGTAGCCTAAATAGAAATTTATGCTACTTTGCATTAGTACTAGGGCTTTTTGAACACTCTTTGAAAAGAAGTGCAGACAACTTTTTATGTTCATTGCATTTTTTGTAGAGAACCATCAATAACTAGTGGTTTGTACCAGCTTAAATAGCATGCTGTATGATACCATAATTGCTTATTCTATCAAAACTTCATAGCTTGGATAGTAATTATTGTCAATCGCTAGATTTCCACGCATCAAGGTTTAGACGGAATTTTTTATTATCAAAATCTTCGAAGGTTGTAAGTCCATGAAAAATTAGAAGTTTTCAAACCTTCGAATTTTTCACTGTGCCGATCTTGACGGTGGAATTTTTCAACTCCTTGAAGATTCAAAACTACAAACTTATGACAGTAGGATCAACGAAGATGAAAACCTCGTAGCTTTTGTGATCATAAACTATTAACATTAGTGAGAATCACCATAAATAAACTATTACTTGTGTTTGATTTAAATGTCCTCCATGAAAATAATCTTGAGAAAATATACAGTTCTCAGCATCATGTTCATAAATAATAAAAAAGCTAATAATCAATGGCATTGTAATAATAAAAAATAATAATAATTATTATATTATTATTTTTTTATCATACCGGAGTTTCACAACTAAAGACTACTTTATTATAAGGTTCAGTTGGCTATGAAAAGTCATACATACACCGGTTGATAAGTCATAAAACACTCGTCTTCTATTTTAGTGATTAATTTTAGATCACAAGGTTTAAAATGTAAACAATTTGGTGACAACACGCATTTGTGAACTCAATATTTTTCTCATATTGTTATCGTTTCAGTAGAAACTGCTCATCTCTCGCCGAAACAGTACCATGATGTTGCAAGCTGCCAAATTACTGATGAGCTCATTGCGTAGTTTTCCTTTCTTTGGTGTAAACAACTCTGCATAATTCTTTCAAAAAGTTCTGTAACGGAAGTTCGACAAATGAAAACTTCGGAGTTTTCAACAATCTGTTGTTCAGAACTCCTTTGAAACTTTGACGCATGGAAATCAAGTGAATTTGGTATAAAATGTACATTTCAGCCGATTTCTTAATTATGTTTACCTGTCTTCACTCTCAGGCTCAATAGCTACTATCAGAATATGTTTCTCATAAAAAACAACCCTAATTCTTGGTTATTTGTTTCTGGATTTTAGAAAATCAGAATGGTTCTTGCTGACTCTAGTACTAACAGCTGTAGCAGAAACTTGTGACTGTTTCCACTTACACTCCATTATAAGAGGTAGGTACCAGACTAAACGAAACTAAAAACCTAATTTATTTTCACCAAAATGCACAGAAAAGCAGTTGGTTGTCTTCCCATTGGAGTCACAACTTCCTAAAAATATCAATGCTGGAGAGAGGTTTCAAAGTTGTGCTCTCATCTTCAAGGTAACTAGAACACAACTTACATTTTTGCTAAATAATTTGCAGCATAAATGATGGACTACAAGAGTAGATAATTTCTGGCAAAGCACTAGATATATTGAGAATCTGAGTAATTTAAGACGGACATTATCTTATTTGGTGCCACACTTCTAGCACAAAGTTTTTGTTGATTGTTTTATTGTTACAAAAATTGTTCTCTTAATAATAATCTGCGTTCAACTTATGAGCTGCAATTATATTTACTTTCGTTGCCTGACAAAATACACTGCGCTTGCGTTATTACTTCCTTGTATGCTTTAATGTCTTGTTTCTATTTTTCCACAACTCTCTTGCATTGAGGTTAAGAAACATATCTTATGCATTTTGTTGCATTTCCAGCAACATATTTTGCAAACATTAACCAGACAAGAATCCAAAATTATATTTTCTTTGGTTGACCGAACATGCAAAATTTGAAAGAATTTAATTCGGAGCATTCTGTCACTTGCCAATCACTGCCTTCATATTTTTAGTGCTAACGCAGGGTTTTGTACATTTTTTAGATGCTGGTAGATGATGGTAGTTGCAGTTGATTGTGAGGCTTCCAATTGGTCACAAATAGCTCTTGTAATATTTGCGACATAAAAAGTAAGTATTATTTTATTAAATTATCAATATGTGCACTATATGAGTTTTTTATTGTGAAAAAGACTTCATAGAACTCACAGAAGTATCGTCAACTTACTTCCCTTCTATAGAAATCTATTCTGTGTAATGGCATGAATTGGTAATTCATAGACTTTCCAAACGTGAAAAGAACTTACATGTGCTATTTATGCATGGAAATAACTGCACAATGTGACCGAAACAGCTGGTTTTATGTTTATGTATGGCTCTATCTACGTACAACTAGGTTCATGTACTTAATATCTTGATTTATTTTTACGATGTGTATGTATGTAAACTGCAATGTCTTTCTACTTTTATGTGAATGTGCCGTTGCCTGTGTACTAATAAGCGTACGTATTATTTCTTTTTACCATATTCTCTGCATACTACTGTCTATGTAATTCTAGGTCTATGCACTACTACATATACCTCTTACTGTGTTTATGTACTACATTGTCCATGTAGTCTATAACTGTGTCTCTGTACTACTACGTCTATGCAGTACTACGCATTACTGCATCACTATGTCTACGTGCTACTATGACTACATGCTACTATGTATGTGTACTACTATGTCTGTGCATTACTATGTCTATGTACTACTATGTGTATGTGCTACTATGTCTACATGCTACTATGTATGTGTACTACTATGTCTGTGCATTACTATGTCTATGTACTACTATGTATATGTGCTACTATGTCTACATGCTACTATGTATGTGTACTACTATGTCTGTGCATTACTATGTCTATGTACTACTATGTCTATGTGCTACTATGTCTACGTGCTACTATGTCTACGTGTTACTATGTCTATGGACTACTATGTCTGTGCATTACTATGTCTACGTGCTACTATGTCCATGTACAAGTACGTATATGTAGTAGTGTGTCTATGTACTAGTATGTCTATGCACTACGATGTCTATGTACAAGTACCACTGTTTGTGCCTCCTATTTTGTTAATGCTGAGTGCTTATGGTTTCACCACACACCACGTGAAGATGGGGATTGTTTATATTGTTGATTGACCCACCTACACCAGGTTCTGCCAGTTTATTTGGTGGAAGAACCCCTCAAAATTCAGAAGGTGTCAGCCACACATCAAGGGGAGTCAACACCTGCCCGGACCTCAGTCAAGAAGAGGCTGGTATCTCCCGTGCAAAGTAACACGCAAAAAAAGGCGTCGGCTGGTAGGAGTGAGCAGGCGCACTCCTTGACAGGGAACAACATCCCTAAGCTGGCAGCTAGCCCACCCGGTACAGTGTCCGTGCTGCCATCAGAGCCAGATGTCATACTGGTAGAGCCAAAGGAGGAGCGAGTCATACCAAGGCCCTCGGAGACCTTTCACCACAGTGACTGTGTGGCTACCTCAGTAGAGTCTCACGTCACCAAGTTGGAGCAAAAGCTGGGTGAACTGAGGGGGCTGCTAATAAGCCAGACACTCTAGTGGGTGGATAGAGACAGTGAAAGTGGAAGCGTGGCTTGTAACCACAGAAAGAGGGCAGCTGCATCAGTAAGCCACCAGTCTGGGAGGTGCTCTCTTTTAAGAGGCGCCGGACTTGTACATATCCATATATATAAATCATAACTACTTAGCTGTAAAACATGTATATATATTCAAATATACTTAACCGGGGCACAAGAGGTACCCCACGCATATTGCTATTGATATGTTGTAATTAAAGACCGGGTGTGTCTTTAATGGAGAGAGGGATGTGGTAGATTTTGATAAATGGCAGTGGTAAACTGTGTGGGAGATTTGCAAGGTGATTGAGTCATGTCAGGCCCCCTTCCCACCCTTCCCCACCCTAAAAACCCCCCTACACCCCTTGCAGCCTCAATAGCAGAGTTTGCAGTACCGTCAGAACTCTTCCCCCTCGGTAGTTAGCTAAACCCCCCTAAAAAAGGAAAATCGGATACCCCGGGCCTGTATCAACCCAGTATCACTCTATATAAATCTATAGTAACTACCCCGGGTCAGGACCCCAGGCCAATATCAAAGATGACTGGTCCAAAAAGCCTGTGCCCTAGGAGTCAGAAAGCCTTAACTGTGTAGAGACCGGAGCCTTGCACCTTCCAGGAACAGAGACTAGGAAGTGGAGCTTCCAAGTAGGGATTGGAAAGATTCCACCACACTAAAAAGAGCGGGAAGCATAGCCCGGTGCTATTTCACTATGTGCATACATTCTTATTGGCTCGTTTTATTATTGTACTTTGTATCATTTCTTATTATTTGTGAATACTGCTGAATACCCTTTTATTGTGTTGCTAAATAGATTATGGAATAAATTACTTACTCGATAAATCTCTGTGTAGTGTGCCTGGGTCGTGGACCCCGTGCAAGTTGTTAAACTCTATTCGGGATAGACCCGAAGTGCGAGAAGAGAAGGAGAGGATACCGTTGTGACTGTGATAGAGGACAGAAACTTATTACAACTGGTTGTTTACCACTCCAGTCTCCACACCAGTGCGCTAAAGTTTCACCCACAGCCCTCAATAAGATGCCATACCAGTGGAAAGCCTTACTGTGCCGGTAGCACAGCATGCAGGGCCGGTATTGATCCTTGAAAAGTCAGTATTGATCCCTGCAAAGCCGGTATTGATCCCTGCAAAGCCGGTATTGATCCCTGCAAAGACAGTATTGACCTCTTACCGACCCGGTATGGTGACACAGGGCCGGTCTATGATGGCCGCTAAAGTAGAGGACCTACAAAACTATCTAGGATCCTACTCTAGAGCAAGAACAGGAAGTACCCTTCCACGGAATGATGAATACGGTAACCACAAGCTAGCTGTAGCCTTGGAGCCCTGCAGATACCTGTGATTGGACAATAAGAGATAGGAATCTGCCCTTCGCCACTTGGCACCAATTACCTTTAATCCTTATTCACTGTATGATTTACCTACTATTTATAGATGTATTCCGATTAGTCTAATTACCTCCTGTGCCTTTATCTTTGTATAATATTATGTTAACCACTTCCTGCCAGCTTACCTATAAAAGGGCTGGATTTGTATATATTCTTTGCATTCATTCACTCATGTCTTGCCAATCACCCTAGTGTATAACCACCCTAGGACTTTGGTTATTGAGGAATAAAGCCATTATTCAAACCACACTCCATGTAGTTTGTCTGAGCCGTGGGCTCTGTCTATGCCAGGTGGTTCGGCAATTACTGAGCATAGTGGTCACTGTCATACGGCACAGTGTCCCCTCTGAAGAGAGGTGTAATACTTGAGATTAGTGGACTTTCGGTGTAACCAGACCAAAATCCATTACACTACTATAGTAGATAGTCTTCTCTCATGCATCTCTCACAACAGTTTTTGTTCTGTGCTAAACAGCTGCTTTTGTACTGTAGCCACCAGAATGAAACATAGAAACAAATGATCTGCTTGAAGCTGGTCATATGCAATGCTCACTTTGTTTTGTAATTTTCGTTGACCACCGATTTAGTGAGTTTGTACATAAGCGAAATGTGTTGAAACCAACTGGTCATATGTAGTTTTTGATATTTGGTCAAGCGTAACTATAGTCATGTTGTTCTTGCAGTGAACTGGCTGGCTGAGGGATTACAAGCAGTGATAAGTTTTACTGACTGCTATCAACCACAAAAGCCCATTAAATGGCAATCAACAAGACACCGATGCTGTTGTAGCCTATAATACAGGAGCAAGACACGCCGAACTATCGATGCTTTTTTATCTACAACTTATAGCATATGAGCTGCTGAAGGAGACAGTGTCAGCTTACTATATCCATGTCCACAGCTGCTAGAGTAGATTGCCTTCCGCTGCTGCTTTACGGAGTCTTATTCCTTACCCTGCCCTAGCGCTACCTCCCTATGCTCTACCGCACATCAGGGAATTTTAGCTATAAATGGGCGATGCAGCCTAATTCTATCATTATTTCCTAGCTTTAGATTAATTAAATAAGACCATAATGTAGACCAATGCGTTAAAATTTTGTGATTGTACAATAAGCAGAGCAAAAATATTTTTTTGACTGGGGTTTTCAGGTTTCTTTTCCACGCAACCAAAAGAGTCACATCTCTGCCACATAGTAACATTAAAACTTGTCTTTTATGAATATATCGCAAATCATGTTGACGTTGATATCTATTATTATTGTAATACAAACAAATGAAACGTTATGCTTGTGATCATAACACGTTTCCCAACTTATGTTTTTTCTTGTACTCAAACAGCAATCTTGTGTAGTCCCTTGCAGCAAACGTAAAAATGAATGTATAAAAACTACGTTGGCTTTCATTGTGAAGCACCTTTTTCTGCATACAATAAATGTCAATGTTAAATGTATGACCAATTGCTAAAATGCTGGATTGTGCGCATTAGCGTGTGATGAATATAAACTGCCCCATATAACAAACAATCAACGCAACAAAGGCTACTAAAGACCATGCAGCATTGAGTTGTACATTTCTCAAATACCGGTGTAGAGCATATATGTAGCTGCCTCGTCAGAATTAGAAATGTGTTGGAGGTATAATAAAAAGATAATTAACATTGAAAATTCTTTATAAAACGTGTGAGAGGTTTCTACTTTGCCTACAAATGGATTGCTTTCAAAAATTTAGCTTTAGCGGCAGTTGTTGAGCTGCTATTCAGCTTTGAAGAGAAGGCAGCTTTGTTTTGTAATATTGGATAAATCACTAAATGATAACTATGCAAAAATAGTATATTATGCTAAAGTCAATAAAAGCTACAAACTGGGGTCTATGCTACAGGATAAAGTTAGGATACATAAGTATCAGAACTCATTCTGTGCAGTGCATTCTCAGTATATTCGTTTCTGGGTAGCTCAACTACAATTGCAAAACAAACAAGACACCTGCGAATTAACACATTCGTCAGTTTGACATTTAATCAAGCAGGGCCGCTCATTCAACATATCTTTGTGATGTAGTCTTTGTACGTACATCCCACTAAGCGTGTCAGTGATAGCAGTTGGTTATGACAATGCTTACTTGTCATAGCTGATTACTGCCATACACAAACTGTGATACTGACATATTGACCCTGTGCATTGATGCGTAGAGAATGTCAGCACTGTTTTCGCTTGATCAAAAAACTCTCCCATTAGTTAACACAAGCGGTTTGCTGCGAAAATCAATGCATAAACATGAAATTATTGGGGCAGACACACAAAAAACTCAAAAAATGTTGAAAGCTTTACAATGTAGAAACACGAAAGCTACTGGACAGTAGTTTGAGCAAATTTCTGGGATGATTAGAATTTGATCAAACTGGAGGGCCCATGCTCCCAAGTTTGAACAAAGAACTTCGCGGTGTCATGAAAAATTTAGTGAAAATTACAAATTAAGCTTTTTTCTCCTTGGTTTATGATTGTTTTGGTTTGCCTAAATTTAGAGCACCTCAAACTTATCACCTATGACAATAAACGTTAACAAAAATTCCTGGGCCAATTGCATATAAATGTAATCAATAGGGTGTGATGAATGAAAATGACTTTAGCGCAGGTAACCTCGTTGCCCTGTGTTTTTAATGGTCATGTACTTTTTGTCAGTATAATAAGGGAAGTCATCATACAAGAACCACACCATAAACAGGTAATGGCTTTTCCTGTGAGGAGAACAGATGGAGTGTGGAGTTTCTCAATCAGTTTGACAAAATGTTCAGCTTTACTTTTACCTAACTGCGTACTATCTGATTTATTTTTGATGAGTCTAGTGTTGCATTTAGCAACTTGCTTGTTGTGCTTGGTGTGGAACTGCCAGATAGAGATGTTGGTGGTAATTCAGTTGTAAGTTTTTGGCAGCTGTTGCATTGACTCGATTCAAGTAGAAGTGTTGCCTGTTGTCAACTACATACTGTGAACACTTCAAGTACGTGTGTTGCTGCCTTTCAGCTTCCAACAACTTGATAAAGTTTGTAAATGAAAGATATTACTGAAAAGTCTTGTCCTCACCAGTTTTTGAGCCATTTATATAGGCTGAGTCTAGAAGCAGATTGCGTATTATTAAATTCCTCTTTTGCTTCAACTCTTAACATCAATATCATTTCTGTGAAAATTGGTTACAAAACTTTCAAATGCTGTTGAAGAACTAATAGGAACACAATAAATGTTGAGTAATTAGGCACATTGATTGCTGCTTGTCATGTTATGAAATGAGCGTTACTGTAGAAAGGTCGTATTTACTGCAAACTCAAAGCAAGAAGAACCTCTACCAACTAAAAATAGACCGTAATACATTGAAGGGTCATTGAAGGTGTATCAACAAAAAAGCTGGTGACTCCTCCAGTAGGCAAGGTGAACAACAACAAAAATTACTGCATACCTAAGATAAGGTCAGCAATTACAACATTGAAGCAGCTGTGCACCGTGAGCTCCAAAATTTGGACTGGGGTTAACATTGTAAAGTCAAAAGCTGACTTGCCCGGCTCAAAAACTCATGAAACTTTGAGATTATTGTTTGCTAGGGTAAGGGCAAAATCTTCAAGTAAAACTTTGACATGTTGAGTGAGCGGAATATCAGTTAGTTACTAAAACTAGCACCCGCACGTGGGAAATGTTGGGAATATACTATTCAATGACAGCCTCGCCTGAAGCTATTGACATGACAAAGCGTTTCCTAGTAGACTGATGTGAAAATACCCTGCATAAATGGGCATTTTCTGGCTATGAAATTGTTATTTGTACAAGAAAAACATAAAAGACACAAAGTTTGAAATGTTGGCTTCAATTTGGTGCAAAAATCTTTGAAATCGTATTTTCCAGCTGCGAGAAAATGGTTGTGGGAAAAAAATTGGAAAAATGTGATAATTCTATGATCTAAGAGCAAAGTACTGTAAAGTTCCAAGTAAGGGCTAGTATTTTATAAAAAGACATAATGAGAAAGTTTTAAGCTACAGAATGAAATAAATTTGTTCACAATCGGACAACTAGAAGCAAAACTACTTGATGTGCATTGTATCGGCATTTAGCGAAACAAGCAACGGTTGAAAGCGGATTCTCAGTCCTTAACAAAAATGTGGAGATTCAGTGTTTCACAGTTTTATTTCCAGCAGGTCACCATCAACAGTTATTTTCCCAAAGTGAGGATGAAAGTCTATTACGGAATATCAAAAAAAGCATTTACAATAAACGAAGGAACTAGATGTTATTGGGGGAAGTTGCAATATATTGCTGTTGTTAAACACTTTGCATTGATATAGTTACAACTCCACACTTTAGCTTATGGCAAAACAAAATGTCAAAAAACTTCCAACTACAAAACAGAATCAGTCTTTTAGCTCACTCTTTCATAACCATTCTTTATCAAATTAAGTATGCAAAGACTCAGTTCTAAGACAGAAAATTGATCTCATCAAACTTACGAGAGGGGAGAAAAAACACAAATGGCAGAAGCAGTTGTCCAGGTCAGCTGACAATGAGACAACATCTATAATTAGTAAGCTATTGTAAACCTGTATGGTATGATGGAAGCTAGGTGTGAAGCACAATGTAAGACGTGTTATGTATTTGTATGAACCATTCAAGAGACTCGGATGGCAAACTGTACGGAAATCATAAGGCTAACAAAAATATTGGTGATGGAGATGCAGGCAACACTATGCATGGACAATGTTACTATTCAACTGTCAGGGTATCAAATCACCGCCTGGTTCTACTGTAACCCTGATATAGATACTGTCTCCAACCAAGAATGTACTGGATTCTACTTCGCTCTGAAGTGCAAACTGTGGACATCCAGAGGCAGTGTTCATCTCCGATTGTGGTTTTCTAAAGGAGGAACTGTCTGGATCTGGCTGTAAAGACAAACAAATTACACTTCAGGTAAGTGATGATAAAAATCATTTGTAACAAAGTTGTAATGAAAAAAACATTTTAAGAAAAAAAACTCATAAAAAACAAAAAACTTAATTTAATTCTCAAAGTTTTCAAGCCCTTTACAGTATAAAAATGTCTGAAACAGCAGAAGAGGCTGCAAGTGCTTTAGACTTTAAGTTAACTAATCAATGCTAAGCTAAATGTCTTTGAATTTTATTGACTACCACCTGTTAATTTAAGTTCATGAATAATGGGTTCTACTGTTTTACTATATATTCAAACCAGAATTCCACTAGAAACTAACTCTTTGTAGTATCACAGTACCACACAGTTGTCAACTAATTGACCTCATTGATTAACGGGTATAATTTAATCTCCACTAACCAGAAATGTTTCATGTTTACTCAGTGCCGAGTTGGAAGGACAGAGAAGGCTGAAAGTTACTCTTTGTTTGAAAGGAAAGGTTAAAATATCATCATATTCACCTCTCATCAAGACAAAGAAGAGACTTAAACACTTGCCTTTGCCCAAGCCATCACCATTCAAATATACCTGCGCAAAATGGTAAAGTATGTTAGCAGATGAATCCGTATACCACCGGTCTCAACAAAATATCAGCTTTCGGCAAAGGTGACCCACTTTACAATAGTAACGGCAACTTCCAGGCAAAAGGATGAATAAAAGTTACTCAATTTTCAAAACTAATGCATAAAAAGTTTCATAGTATCATCAATTACTTTAGAATATGAAAAATGAGCTGCTTAAAAATTAAAACTAGTTTCAGCGGCCAAAATCGACAGCATATTTTGTAAACTACTGTCTACAAGAACTTCCAAAAACTCTTTGTAATGTATCAGCTGCCAACAAACTTTAGAGTTTCACCTTGTCATAGAAATCCAAATAATTAAGTGGGGACAAACAGACTTTAGTCTGAAGACGGTTATTATTTAGAACTTGCACCAAAAACTTCTGGTTTCAAGCCACATATAATGCTTATCTTGCATGAATAATATAGTTTCAGTTAAAAATTCAACAAGAGCACCAGAAAAAAGTTTAATCTTTAGGAAACTGACCCTGCAGCACATTTTATATCCTGTATGAGATGTGTAAAATGGATGGCTGTAAATGGAAACTTGTCTTCCCCTGAGTGCATCTAGTTTCTTCCTCTTGTAGTCCTTGATCCTCCACAGCAGGGCTCCAACATATGTCGCTGTCTCCAGATGCTATGACACAGAGCTCATGAAGTGGTAATGTGACAGCCACAGTTATCGTAATGTCTTGACACAAAGTAAGCAGTTACTGAAAAGAAATCTGAACATTGAAGCCTTTTTAATCACATTTAAATCAAATCCTTTTGATGACACTCACACCTACTTTTAGTCGTTTCTCCATATCGTTCAGAACCTCGTTATTTCTGCGAAGTTTCTCTGACAGTGACTCAATCACAGTTACTCTATCTAAAAGTATTTTATCGAGCCATATTCTAGTTCATGTAAAACTAAATACTAACTTTCACAGACACAAACTAGGCACTCCAGTTCCCTACCCAAACCAATACCCTGCGTTTTTGATAACACTGGCTATATGATATGTTAGGATTTGTAGATATATAAACAAATACATCTCTTGACTAAATTGCTTTTGGTTGGTGAACTTTAACTGAAATGTGCATCATCAAATGCCCTCCAAAAGGAAAACGTATGAAGCACAGATATTTGGATTAATAAAAACATTTTTCATTTGTTTTTTATTTGAACTCCTGCAATGGCAATAAACTTAGCGGATGAGATGAACTTTTAATGCAATAATTGTAGACTTTGCTACACCTAAATAAAATCATTTATACCTACTTAAACTACTATGGCTGGCTGAGTTCTGTTGTTGTGTATCTGGTTTTTGGTTAAGCTAAAGAGCTAAAGCAAAAAACTTTGTCATTTAGATTGTAACTGGGAAATGGAACCAACAAATATTACCAGTCAAAACTTTTATGATTTTCTTCCAAACTATCTGCCACCGTAATGCCTAAATCCTGAGCGCTAGAATGACATCTATTGACTCTGAAAGCTCCAGGAGACCATCAAATCCTGAGAGTTTGTTTTTTTATTTGCTTCATCACATTTAAGTTTTTAGAGGCTCAGGGATGGCATATACTGATCCAAAAGTCTTGAAAAAAATCCTCAAGTTATTCTAACGATATTGAAATAATTCTCACTTAAAGCTCAATTAAAGTTAAATAGTTATTAAAGCCATTAATTAATAATCAACAATTAAATAAAGATGAAACTTTACTCAATTTCAACTTTGGAAATGAATATAGCAATTAATTGTCTTTAGGAAAAAAAGTTGGTGCTGGGATGACATCCATTAATCCTGAAGTGCTGAGAAAACCCTACAATTTCATGATTGTCTTTAATTAACTCTCAAGTAATTTTAATTAAATTTAATTATTTGATAATAACAAAAAATATTAATCAATGGTTGAATAAACATGAAACTTTATTTGTTTTAAAAGTTTAAAATGAGCATAGTGAGTAATAAAACCAATTCTAAAAAGGAAATCTTCAAGATCTTTTTCAAGAGTTTCCAAAAAACTTCAGGACCGATAGATTTCTTCCCAACAATTTATTTAGAAGCATTAAATTCTAAACAATATTTGTTGAACGTTTGTTAAGAAATCCAAAAGATCTCTGGAGACTTTGAAGGGATGATACCAACATCAAACTTGGTATATTATTGACACCCAAACCTAAGCAAACCATATAGAGAATGCTATCAGATGGGTAGTGGGTCAGCTAGGCGATAGGGGTTGGTATGGTGGTAGTTAGTATTGATGTACTTTGCAGTAACAAGTGTCTCATGTTCTCATTTATAATCACAACTCACCAAGTCCAGAATCTTTTATCTGTCTTTCAATGACAGCCACTCTTGTAGTCACTTGCTCAATCTGTTGAGAGCTATGTGCTACAGTTCTCATCGCATTCACCAAATGATCTCCGTTAGTCTCTGAAGCCTCCTGTTTAGTCCCAAACCTTTTTACACTCATCGCTATCTCAGCTGTCACTTTCTGTAAGTTATTCAAACTTCATCGGTGTATATACCGTTAAAGCAAAAGATATTTACATTTAGCGGAGTAAATAGGTAGCATAAACTGTTTTAGGTTATAACCCATATAAAAGCTTGACTCACCTCTAAAGGATTGACCTTGGCATTCACAACTTGCTTCAAGTTGGCCGGAAGCTATGAATAACAGAGGTACACAATGATGAATGTTTGTTATGATTAAATTGAAAAATGAAACAATTGCTTGTAATTGTTATGAATCTAAACTCAGCAATTGGGTTTAAAAACAATTTTTGATGCAGAAACTGCAAAAGCTGTCTCCACAAAAGGAATTCCCTTTCACAATTAATTTTTGCAAAAATTCGAGCAAAAATCACCATAAAACATGATTTTTAAAAAAAAGCTCTCAAAATAATTTTGAAATTTGAAAACAAAATACTGTAAGCAAAACTAGCTCAGCTGTGCAAAAAATAATTCGGTTGAAACAAGCCTGTTGGAGGAGTGGATAAGTGATGAATCAGTATTTGTTTGGAACCAAGACTAGATCATGGCAGCCATTATTTAGGAACCTATAAATGATACTGCAAAACCAGATATAGAATGAGAGCAAATCTTACCATTTCTTTATTCTTCTCTACACGGGTTTCTAGATCATTCAGTCTGGCAGCCATTGCTTCAATATGTAAGTCATTCTTATTTAGCATGTGTTCTTTTAGTTCCGTAGAAGTGGTTGCCTCAAACTTACAGTAGTTGTAGTAAAAGCACTTTCCTGCCTCCATGATACAAGAGATATTTGTCTTCTGATGTACCTTAAGCTATAAAACATAAGTTATATTTGATATCAATCAGTTTATTGCTAAACCTTTAAAATTCTACCAAATTTTGAGCTTTGCAATGTTTCTAAAACAAGCCTCTTACTGTTGGGTGATTGCAATGTTACAGTGCACACAACTCCAAACGCAAATGCTATCCTCATAAAATGAAGTTTTGCAGTTGATAGTTAAGAGGTTGAAAAGTTTTTTGTTCAACTTTAAATGACTTCTACCAACCCAAAAGAAAGTAGTGGATTGTTTTGGTTTTCCGAAAGCAAAACATACCAATGACCATTCCTTCAATCATTAACACTGAAAAACAAGTGAAATTCAATTCCTAGGAAACAAATTATGGCTAATGTCATAGTTGAAATGACAGTCAGAGCTACTATTGTGTGAATTGTAGAGAAACTCTTAGATTTATTGTAAGTTATTTATTTATATTTTGCTAAACCTTTAAGTGATATAAAAAATTATATCGTTTATTAAATAAGGTGAATTCATTTGAATTAAAAGTAACAGGGGAGTAACAGTGGAGTAACGGTGGAGTAACAGGGCAGTAGCAGGGCAGCAACAGGGCAGTAACAAGGCAGTGACAGGGGAGTAACAGGAGAGTAACAGGGAAGTAACGGGGGAATAACACCACACAATGCTTGCAAGTTATAAAATCATACAACGTAAAATAGTACTGTACACACACCTCCTTGTGGTTTGTGAAGTTTTTGTTACAAAGGGAACACTGGGCATCTGCACTCTCACACAACTCATAATGCAACTGTAAATAGAGGACAATTATGTTGTTACCACCACAATAAATACGTTAAGAGAAAATTAACCAGCATAAACCTAATGTACCAACTCAAGCTTTTTCCATGATGGGTTCCTATAAAAAATATATCAAGCAGCTGCGTTAAAGTTTTCCATTCGCAAACCAGCTTGTTTTTGAAAATTAGCAAAAGCAAATAAAGTTACTTCCTTTAGAGGCAGTTCAGCTCCGAAGAGACCGAGAGAACTACCAGAAAATACTTGAGCAGGCGTGTAATAGAAATAATGTATATTGAATCGAAACGAAGTAATTGCAGTCGGAAAGTATACAGTATTAGTTCAATTTTTGTTATCATGTAAGTTTAACATGTGTAAAAAAATTGAATAGACATTCCACAGCGTTCGAAGCTCTTGATCTTTTTTAATTATTTTTCCCATTAGAATTGTCAACCAAATTTTGATAACTCATTTGTAAGGTAGAGGGTGAGAGGTAGAGCGTGGCAGAAGAAGTGGTATTGGGGTAGATTGTAAGAAGGTGAGGTGTTGGATGTAGACAGTGTGGAATAGATTGTGGCAGGGCAGAGTTAAATAACATAGTGGTGAGATCTACAACTGAGCTGGGGCTGAGTTGGGATAAGAGGGTAGCCTGTTGACCGATTTAAATACGACGAGTATTACTGTTAATATAATCTATACTGTTACATATACATATGCATGATGCAGATTTACATTAAACTCTTCGTCAATAAACTGACAAGAAAAAATTTATAAATGTAATGTAAATCAATGTTTGATCCTACATTCAGGTCTTTACGCTTGATTGGTTCATTGCAATATCGACACTTCTCTACGGCAAAGGGGCACAACTCCATATGTCTAGGAATGTCTTTCTTAGCAAATCTCTCAGGACATCCATAGTTGGTGCAACTGACAGGTGTGTATGCACACAACTCCTTATGTAACTATTAAATAATCAGAGTTGAATAACTCTCCTTGCATCAATTAGGGACTTGATTAATTAAGATGCATTCAATCACTGAACCCAATGGCCATTTAAACCAACTTAAAATCACTTGACATTAAAGTTAAATTTTATAAATCAACAGCAAGGACAACTCTGTCTTACAGCTAAAGGTGAGGACAGGCTTCTTCTAAAATAAATGCAAGTTTCTTAAAATGTTACAGCAGAATTCACAGCGTATATTACGAACAACTTCAGCAAAGGAACTTGATATAAATTAAATCAAAATTCTGTTATTTGAAGCAATTTTTCTATATATCCCACAAACATTCCCTCACATTACATGTAGCCAGCAGAAGCAAAATTCAACCACAAACCTTCAGTGCTCTCCAAACAGGCTGCTCACAACAACCGTATGGTTGGTTTTCACAAAAACATTTCTCCTTTAATAGGACTCTTTGGCAGGCAGGGTCTGGTACTACCTGGTCATAGCACAAACCATTCTGTTGGCATTTCTCCTCTGCACGTTCATCCTCATCCAGGTCAGCATGGCTCATTGGACAGTTTATCACGGCATTGTCTCCAAACTTTTCATCTATACAAGACTTGCACACTCTGTAGTAAACAGTTCAACTTTAACCATTAACAGCAGCCTATTCAAAAACCACGACAGCGCCGAGTTAAGATGAAGTGACAACTAATGGAAAAGTTTCTCTAGCTATGGCAGCGATTTCTTTTTCATCCCTGGTTATCCTCCCAGGGCCAGTACTTTGTTGGTACCGGCATTTATGCTTTATATTTGGTGACAAATGGCTATCTCTCCAGCACACTGGTCATGACTAAGCTGCACCAACATCCACCACATAGTCAACTCGTTAAAGAAACAACCTACACTCACATGTAAGTGCATCTTATCAGTACTTAAACTTTGAGTTATTTTGACAAACAAAAGTAGTAGTACAAAGCCCATAGAAAAACCAATCATGATTTTAATCATGCAGAAAATGGTTAGAAAATTAATAATGTATGCAGGAGGAGAATTTATCTGCAAAAATTGTGAGATAAATCAATGATTAACTAACATACTTTGCAAGTTTGAAAATTGCCTAAAAACTTGAGTGCTTATAACAGACCCAACAACCAATAACAGCCCAGCTAACAACCAGCCCACAAGAGCGTGTAAACTAAAACTCTACGTTCTAATATAACTCACCTAGAACCACAGCTAGTTTGTTGAGGATGTAAAAGGATTTTATGACATAGAGCACAAGAATATTGTTCGAGTAGTTTGTCTCTGTTTATAAATTTTGGTCTGCTTGTAAAATTATCCTTTGTACCGCCAGCTACTAGCGATTGATTAGACATTTCTTACATGAATGTGAAGACATCAATTATATAGCTTGACGGTAGCTGAGCTGAAAGCTGAGTATAAGCTATAGATTATTCCAGAAGTCTGGAGATTTATTTTTTACAAGCAAAATTCCCCGAACAGCTTTAAGAGTTCCTTTACACTTTGTCAATGCTATCCTAAAACCCTGGTTTGTTGCTCAAATAAATGAGGATGAAGCGATTTAGGAGATACAAAACTTGAGCATTCATTCAACCAGAGTAGAGTTAGTTAATAAAGTAGATAAAAAAACTGTTCATATTCATAAGAATCGTAAACAGACATATACTTTTTTGTGTTTTTTGTATAATTTTATTGGTAATTTACCATGCATCAATTGATAAATTCTGCTGGTGGATTTCTAAAGGGCAGTTGTAGTGGATTTTTACAGCCTCTAACAGTGCACACTTACTTTTCAATCATTCTGGAACCAAACTTATAGCCATTGGATGGCCAGAACAGTATAGTTTTTGTGCATACAGAACACCATGACCCTGTATATTTAGGGCCAGGGTGTTCAACTGCATCCTGTCTCTAAGAGGTTATGGTGGGCTCGCAGCAAGATGGCTGCTATATACTGAGGAACCAAAATAGCTTCAGAGGACTCAGAAACTCATTTCTACCTACATCACCCACAAAACCAGGAGCAAAAGGCTGATAAAGACAGAAAACTTACCACAGGAAGTGCAGAAGCTCAGGATTGGCTAGTTTTCCCTTGACTCCGCCCTGACTACTTCTAGATCCCACTTACCTTTAACTCATTCTGTAGTAATTTGTTTGCTAGTATTTAGCGTCTACAAATTAATCATGAAATATGACGTCAAACGTCAAAAGCATTGATATAAATATTTGTAGCACCTGGTTTTTTTCAGTTTCCAAATGTTCAGAAATTACAAAATTTTCAATAACTTGGGACCATATGCTGCTAGAAACAAAATTTTAAAAGGGTTTAATAGGATACACTTTGCCAAATGAGATTAACCAATCACTGCACTGCTTACAAATGTGTATGCTTGAGAAAAGATGCTTGAAAACCACGTTGAAAACGAGAAAATTCCCAGTGCGCCGATGGACTATATGATTTTAGTTTATGTTATATCACTAGCCTGTCATATTACCGACCTGTTGATGTACTATTTGTTATAGATCCTTTACATCTGGAGGTAGGAAAATAGATTTAATAATTCCCTTGCCATATAAAAACGTAATTTTTTTTAATATATATCATCATGAAGCAATTAGTAACTAACCGCAAATTAATTACGCTCGCTTGGTCTTGCGTCATGGATTTCACTCTAATGTATCAATAATGAGGCGTAAAACTAACCGCAGTGTGAACATGAAACAAAGTAATTTTGGTGCTGAGAGGGCCATTTTTAAAACTCATTTTCTTAGTAACTATCAATGAGAGACAAAAAAATTTACTACTATTGTGACTGCAAGATATGATTCTACGCCATGATATGTTTTTTAACGTCCCAAGGCTGATTTGAAAAATATATTTGTATTGGCTATAAGTAGTAATATATGAGCAGATCTCCCTACCAAGTGTTTTTTTGTGGATTAGATCTGGGGGTTGAGGCAATGGGTTACGGCGTTGAATGAATTCGCCGAGTTTATAATGTATTTCATTTGAGTGGCATTTGAGTGGCATTTGAGTGGCATTTAAGTGGCATTTGAGTTTTGATTATTTTTTTACTTAATTTGAACTCATATGGCAGTTAGATTTTGAATGTATGGCATTCAAGTTTTGATAATTTTTTTACATAATTATATACATAATTCTAACTCATAGGGTATATAGATTTTGAATGTATGACATTTAAGTTTTGATAAATTTTTTAATTCCTACTCATATGATATCTTGAGAGAGAGGAGAGAGGGGAATAGAGAGGAGAAAGGGAAGCATTAGCCCTCTAGATGATTAAAATTTACAGTAAATTTTGTGTAATACAAAGTACTTTAACTTCATTTATTCACTTGAGACTACATATCATTAGCATTTGAGATTGAGTTTACATATAAGAATAATTGTATTTGTATACATCTAGAGAGGGGAGAGAGGAGAAAGGAGAGTAGTAAGAGGAGAGAGAGGAGATATCTTGAGAGAGAGGAGAGAAGATACCATTAGTCCTTTAGATGATTAAAATTTACAGTAAATTTTGACTCATATGATATCTTGAGATGTATGGCGTTTAAGTTTTGATAATTTTTTTACATAACTCGAACTCATATGATATTTTGAGAGAGAGGAGAGAAGAACAAGGAGATATAATTACATTAAACCAATATATGATTATATACATTTATTACATAATAAGTGGGAAAATATCCTTGTATAATATATCTAGAGTTAGTAATACTAAGTAATACAAAGCACTACAACTTGTAATGACAATCAATGCATAGTCTTTTTTACAATGATGTCATTGATGTACTGATGTTATATCTTAGGAAGGAAGACTTCTGTTCTATATACTTTTGATTCCATAATGAACTAAAATAAAAAGTTATGTATTAGTATAGGATAATTAAACAAAAATGAAAGTTAAAGTATTAGTATAGAATGGATAAACAAAAATTTAAAACAACTACAAACTCTTACTAAATAGTATTTTTTTTATTAATTATTACCTTATCATCAAAAATTGACTGTTAATCAGATGTTTTTGTAGCTCGTCGTGCCTTACGTTGTTGAGTCCTTACCCTTCTAGCTTGTCTTTGAGCGGACTGTTGCTGTATGTTTCTTCTTTTTAGAGCAAGCTCTTTACGAGCATGCTCGATAGAAATTGGTGTGTTTACCTGTTCTAGTTGATATTGTCGTTGTTGTAATACATAATGTAACCTCTGAATGTCTGATGTAACATCATTCCCTAAGAGCTTTAATGTTAGAAAAGATTCAGTTCGAAAACTATTTAGCTGTTCTATCAAGTCTTTCTGTACGAATTTACAATTGTTTGAGATAATTCGCACTCTCTCTTCAAGTTTTTTATTGCATATGTTTTGTAGAAGTATCAAGTCCTCTTGAGTCAAAGGTTTAGGCTGAGTTTCTGATTCTGTGTTGTTAACTATTTCCATTTTTTTTGTGATTGAATCTAAAAAAAAATACAGATGATTAATTTTTTTCAGTTGTTTTAGTATAATAAATAATGTATGAGTAAAAACTGTAATTTATTAAGTTTTTACCTTGATGCTCTCCTAATAGCTGTAGTAGATGTTGCTTCTCTGTTAGCTGTTGTAGAACTGGATGCTTTCTGTGTGAAAACGATGGCTCTTATATAGCTAAAGTTGCACTGATTAAACCCTATGAACACCATCTCGTGTCAATCTCTATGAATCAGCATTTTTTCACGCGAAGGAAATTCAATGCTTTCGCGGGAATAAATAAATTATTTTCACGCGAATACAAACCGTTGCTTTCGCGGGAATAAATAATTTATTTTCACGCGAATGGAAACCGTTGCTTTCGCGGGAATAAATAGTTTATTTTCACGCGAATAGAAACCAATGTTTTTGCGGGAATAAATGATTTAATTTCCCGCGAATGGAAACCATTGCTTTCGCGGGAATAAATACTTTATTTTCACGCGAATGGAAACCGTTGCTTTCGCGGGAATAAATAGTTTATTTTCACGCGAATAGAAACCAATGTTTTCGCGGGAATAAATGATTTAATTTCCCGCGAATGGAAACCATTGCTTTCGCGGGAATAAATACTTTATTTTCACATGAATACAAACCGTTGTCTTCGCGGGAATAAATCATTTATTTTCCTGCGAATAGAAACTGTTGCTTTCGCGGGAATGAAAATTTAAATTTGAAACCAACGGTTTGTATTCGCGTGAAAATAAAATATTTATTCCCGCGAAAACATTGCTTTCTATTCGCGTGAAAATAAATTATTTATTCCCGCGAAGGCAATGGTTTCTATTCGCGTGAAAATGAACTATTTATTCCCGCGAAAGCAACGGTTTCCATTCGCGTGAAAATAAATTATTTATTCCCGCGAAAGCAACGGTTTCCATTCGCGTGAAAACAAATTATTTATTCCCGCGAAAGCAACGGTTTCCATTCGCGTGAAAATAAGTCATTTATTCCCGCGAAAACAACGGTTTCCATTCGCGGGAAATTACATCATTTATTCCCGCGAAAGCATTGGTTTCTATTTGCGTGAAAATAAATTATTTATTCCCGCGAAAGCAATGGTTTCCATTCGCTTGAAATTACATCATTTATTCCCGCGAAAGCATTGGTTTCTATTTGCGTGAAAATTATTTATTTATTCCCGCGAAAGCATTGACTTTCCTTCGTGTGAACAAATGTTGATTCATAGAGATTGACACGAGATGGTGTTCATAGGGTTTAATCAGTACAACTTTAGCTATATAAGAGCCATAGTTTTCACACAGAAAGCATCCAGTTCTACAACAGCTATCAGAGAAGCAACATCTACTACAGCTATTAGGAGAGCATCAAGGTAAGAACTGCTAAAATAATTATTTGTCTTTAATTAATTGAATCATCTAGGTTTTTGAATCTTAGTTTTTAAAAACAATCTTTTAATAAAACAATAATTTCAGTATATTTACATCATTAAACTAAGTTCTTTTACTTTTTGCAGGTATGATGACATCACACTCCAAAGCACTCCCTAAACTCCATATTGAACCAACTACAGCTACCGACAACACTGACAATATCTCCACTACAACCTTCAATTCCACCACCAATGGCATTCACATTGATGATAGAAGCCCCAATCCTAACACCTTTAATGATACATCTTCTCGCTCAAACATCAACACTCCTGCTGATATAGCAATGAAATGTCATGTAGTTTCAGCTGACTCTCCTTTGAGCCCTACACCGGACTACGCATATCTGCATGAGAACAGTGAAGTCAACCGAACAGAGGATAACAAAAAACCAACAGTGACATTATCTCGAGCTTCAATTTCCTTTCTACTCAGCAACACTAAGAATAATACCGTAAACAAACTTAAAGAGTTCGAATTGCTTGAGATGGCTGGAATAATGACAGGAGCTATGCAGAAAGGGATGTTGGAAATCGGAAATTTTGTGAGTTTGTCGGATTTACCAATTCCTACGATATTGGAGGTTTTCGATGTCAATTACGTTGAAGATTATGGTATATTGGATTATGAATATGTTTTAACAAACAATCATCGAATTCGAGTCAAGTCGCTGATTGACAAAAAACTTACGGTGGAGCTACAGGAACTTGGTCCCTGCTCTTCACATATCCTAGTGTACATGGGAAAACTAGAAGAAAATCAACCCGATCTGCGTATTGTAGGAGGTAATCATCATCAAGGGCTAGAACAACGAGTTATAGCCAAAATCTTGAGAAAGAAATCATTGCAACAGTTGCAAGCATACTTTGATATCATCACTTTCGATAATATTCCTGTCAACACTCTTCTAACATTCACTAGACTCTCAGTTTGGAAAAATTTGAAGTTGAAGCAGCAAAAACGAAAACAAGATACAGCACCTCTACGTATCACTCACACTGTCACTTACAGATACATGACGAATGATGGAACTTTGATGACTGGGAAGATTGTTGTCCCTCCTGAGAACGTTTTGAAGATCAAAAATCATGAACGCGGTATGATTCACTATAAAAGTACGATGTCAACTCAAAGTGGTACAAAGAAACACATTCTCACGATTCTGGGTGTTAAAGAAGCTTTAATGCTCCTATCTACTTCAAGTGAAAAAGAAGGAATAGCTTTCAGATTTTCCCTATTTGATGATGCTGAGCGGATGAAAAGTCATGACGATGATGATGATGATGATAACATTGATGCTTATACTGATGACGAAGAAGATGATAATATGATGGATGATGACTCTGAAAACAAAAACTTTGAGGAAGATGAAGTCGTCAACAATGATAGTGAGAAAAGCAATGAAGATAACAATCACATTTCAAGCGAAGCTAGCAGGATTTTGATATCGGAAATTTGATTAAGGTATGTAAATCTTCACTAGTAATAAGTAACTACTAATAACCGTATTATTAACCATAGTACGATGTAGTTGTTATAACGACGTCTATGTATGCTTTTTAGATAGAATACGTGTACAAGTGAATGACTGATGACTCGCCAAAATCTATCAGCAACAACTCATGAACATTAAATTATATATTATTTGTATTGTGGAATAATTTGTATATATTTAGCGCAATAAAGTATTTTTAGTTATATTTAACATTAGTAATTTAGTCAATTTGTAAAACTTTCGGGGTTACAACTCTAAAAATATTACAAAATTTCAATGTTCCGACACAAAAATAAATATTTCAAGTTATCGTCACATTTTCTAAATTGTTAAGACAACTCCCATTTATAATTTCTAGGCTTCATTTTTGAAAACTATGTAAAAGTTGTCGGCACATTTTGTCAAAATGGTAAGACAACTCTGCATTTACACAAAAAATTGTGAAAATGTTTTATAATTTGTTTGAGAAACCAAGACAGTAGAAGACTTTTTACAACTGCAAGCATTATACTTTAGGATTTACAGTTTTGTGAATTGGGTGTTGATAGTTTGTCATGATATGACACGATAATTAAGTAATTATAGTCTTTTTCATAACAATGTCATAGATTCAGTAATACAGATGTGAACCTTACTGCTTCATAACTTGGATGTGGTATGAAGGCAGTTAATGCAATATTTATTTTGTAATATTATGTAAAGTAATACAGTAAGAATGAAGTGTAATACAGTAAGAATGAAGCATATGAAATTCTCAACCACAAAACAAAATAAAATAATGCATTAGGTAAACTAATGACAGAACATTTTTTACATGAAATGTATTCATAAAAACACAGACTATTGTCTGTATATATAATATATATATATAGAGTATTTATAAAAAAACATCTTATTTACTATATATTTTGTGGTAAGAAATTATAAAATGGGGTAGTTGCATAAAGCCTATTCCAGAGCCATGATAATATTAAAAAATATAGTGAAATAAAAATTTTAAAACTCACCTAAGAGTGCAGTTAGTACAAGAACTTTTTCTTGAGAAAAGTCTGAGTTTTTTTGCATTTTTTGTCTAATAGACGCTAATTTCAATTTAACACAATCATTAAAACCCTTTTTTTTCAGTCCATCTTTTATATTCAAAATTAATTTAAGTGAAGTTAAATCAATTTTCTTATCATCAAT
Source organism: Cryptosula pallasiana (assembly GCA_945261195.1). NCBI lineage: Eukaryota > Metazoa > Bryozoa > Gymnolaemata > Cheilostomatida > Cryptosulidae > Cryptosula > Cryptosula pallasiana. The sequence goes on from OX183131.1 coordinate 32,077,741, forward strand.
CTTTTGGCTTTCTTTTAAATCTACTTGAGTTTGAGGTTTAACTGTTATAGTATTAGATTCTAAAACACTGGGTTTTGGACTGCACTGTGAACTAGCGACAGAAATTAAGTCATTATTACTTTCTTCAGTTTCTGAAAGATCAGAATCTGAAGATATAAGTGCTCTCATTTTTTTACACTGGTTTTCAATCAAAAGCTTTCGATCTCCAGCAGCAGGTTTTTTAGCTATTGCCAACCATTTACTCCCTAATTCAAAATCTAAAACAATGTTTTCAGAAAAATAACCTTCTATTGGATAGAGATACACTAACGCAAAATTTTTTGGAAAAGTAATATCCATAAGTAATTCAGAATATTTTTTATTAATAAATAAAACAAAATTATTGTAACTAGCAATATCAACAATAAAAAACATTTTAGTTTTTAAAATACAACTACGTTGCTGGAGATCTCTCAAAGTTGTATGCGATTTTCCACATAAACAATAAAAAATAAACAAGTGAGCACAAAAATGTCTTGAAAGAACTCGGCCAGGCTCATGCAACCCCCCTAATTTAAACTTCTTACCACAAAATATACACGAAATGTTGTTTTTGTTTTCTTTCAGTGCTTCACTCAGCGTCTTTGTACCATAGGCTATCAACAGCAATGTAAGCACTGAAAGAAAATACCTAGGGCTTTTGTTATCAATATCTACAAACAAAATAAACAAATTTTCATCATATATAGATAACTTTCTTAAGCATGGTATATGTATATAAAGATAGTACATATCACTTACACTTAAAACACTCTCTGTCTTCTTTTATATCCCCATCTAAAAGACTTATCTTTCTATATTTATTTAGTTGGGGATTCTTTGCTTGAACTAAAATAGAAAATACGAATGTAGTTATGCTATTTTTTGAAAAAATTTGAAAAAATTTTTATAAATCGAATGAGTATGTAGTAAGTAATATTTTCATCATACTCACATTCAAATGAGTGGCGATCGTAGGAGAGAAAGGATTCATCCTTCCCTATACATTGTCCACTCGCAATGAAACGTGTAGATGTTTTTTCTACAAAAATAACGTAGTAAATGTAGAGTCGTTATTATTTTACCTACAGAAAAATTTACATTTTTCATAAAACAGAAAAACTTACTCATAGCAATATGTGTGCTAGCTTTGGTCTTTTTCACCTTCTCTTCTTCAAAGCATTCCTCAAGCCATCTTAAGGTTTCATCGTCTGTAGAGCTTAATAAAACAATGAATCAAGATTGTGATTAATTAAAAACTCTATATAGTACAGTTGAATAATAAAGTTTCAATAATATACTTACATAGCACTGAAATCTATTTCGTCTATATTTAGAAGCTCGTCATTTGAGGTTGTAGACCTACAAGTAATATATATATATATATATACATTTGTATAAATTTATAAATGTAACTGCAACAAAATTGTAAAAGATAGTATAATATAACTTACTCATTTGTTGTAGGGATATTGCTAGCCATTTTTCGTAGTTTCGTGGACTAATACTTGAAATTGTACTTAGTGCAAATGAAAACTGATTCTGCTTAGAAAAAATACTTTCTCTTATATACAAAACATTGAAGTCATTTATCAAGATTAATTCGTAGACTGATTTTCTGATCATTACTATGATAAATGATATTGTTTTTTTAAAAGAAGTGGAAGTCAATTGGGAAGTTGGTTAAAAAAATAGGAAGATAGAGATTAGATAGATTAATAAGCTTAAGCTCTACATACACTCCTGTAAACTTTCTTTCTACCTAGCTAAAATTTTTGAATGTAAAGCATTGGATAAACAAATTTTACAAGCCCTAGATTGATACTCTTTTAAGATATATCTAGCTAGGACGAAACTTACATTTCATTTTAAATGACAACTCGATCAAGATTAATTCGTAGACTGATTTTCTGATCATTACTATGATAAATGATATTGTTTTTTTAAAAAATGTGGAAGTCAATTGGGAAGTTGGTTAAAAAAATAGGAAGATAGAGATTAGATAGATTAATAAGCTTAAGCTCTACATACACTCCTGTAAACTTTCTTTCTACCTAGCTAAAATTTTTGAATGTAAAGCATTGGATAAACAAATTTTACAAGCCCTAGATTGATACTCTTTTAAGATATATCTAGCTAGGACGAAACTTACATTTCATTTTGAATAACAACTCACTTCCTCCAAACATACTTTTATAGCAAAAATATGATGTGTGATTAACTAGTTCAATTGCAGTTCATTGCATATAGACACATCAACAGCAAAACATTGATGATGTAGTGTAGTTCCATCTTTATATCATCAGACAGTAAATTAAAATGTGAGAGCTTAAATTATAGTTTACAACATTAAGTATGAGTTAGGAATGTAATAAACACTTTAAAGATATCTGATAGCATTTAAATATGTATATGTAACATATAACTCTTGTTTTATTAGACAAAACAGCTTCCTAAAAATAGAAAATACACCATGTATGTTGATACATTGTTTGTATTTCACACAAAAAACAATGAGATATTTTAAGAAAAGTAACAGTCTAACTAACAAAAAAGTGGATAAAGTCATGCTTTGTTCATGTTTTTTAGATGATATCGGAGATAACTAGAATTAGAGGTAAAACCACAAATCCGTTTTGGTGAAAGGTTGTAGCTGTATTAACTAATATGTAATCAAACAATAAAAAACAGGAGATAAATGCAATCAAGTTCTCTTCCTTTTTAGGTTAAATTCAACCTATAATTCCGTCGTCTATGGATGTTCGTTGTTTTGTTTTAAATAGAAACAACATGATAATAAATAGTGCTTAGGTGTAATTAATGACTTTTCTCGAGTGGCTTTATAACCCATAACATTAAAAAGATCAAAACATATAGGATTAGGCGAGAGATGATGATTAATGGCTTTTCTGGAATGAGTTTATTAGTGAAGTGACACTTGCGTTGTATTATAATTAATTACTTTTTAAAACTTGTGAAAATGAACTGGTAACATTACGTCGACTGAAATAATACCTAAAACGTCTCGCATAAATTTTGATCTGACCGAAAATGGACTGAAAACCTTTAGGGTGAGTACAAAATTATCGTAACTCGCTATAACGGATATTGTAAGAAATATTTTATTTTCTCGTTGCTAACTTAACGTAAAATATTTTGTAACGGATGTCACGTGATCTCAATCGATTTTTGCCAACTGATCACTTAGTTACTCGTAAACATTTGATACTCGCTTGATTTCTTTGATAACAGCAATATCCCAATTATGTTTATCGTAAATATTTCAAAAACGGATATTGCGTGTTTCAGTTGGTTTTTCCTACTCAATCGCTTAGTTACTCGTAAACATTTGAAAATTGTTTGATTTTTTCGTTGATAAAGTAAGTTGCAAGTATCTTTTAACAAATATTACCGTGATTTCAATCAGTTTTCCTTACTAGATTACTTAGTTACTCATCAACATCCGTAATTGCTTTTATTAATCGTTGTTGCAAAGCAATGCTGTATTTAAATAATATTACTACGTTTCCAATCAATTTCCTTACTGAATTACTTAATTACTCCCCGGTATTTCATAATTTCTTTCACTAATAATTACAAATAATATTGTAAATATATAATACAGTAGATACTAAATTGACACAAGTTTTATTCATATGATTTTAAAACTTGACTAATGTAGTTTTTTTACCAGAAATAATAATGATTTTTAAACAAAATCAAAAATTAATGGTGATTACATGTATGGTAAACATAATAACTGTAAATATATATATATATATAACTAAAAGAAATATTTATGCTCAAGTCTCCTCTCTCTCTCCTCTAAACTCTCTCTAGATATATACAAACACAGTTATTTTTATATGTAGACTCGATCTCGAATGCTGATAATATGCAGTCTCAAGTGGATAAATGAAGTTAAAGTACTTTGCATTACACAAAATTTACTGTAAATTTTAATCATCTAGAGGACTAATGGTATCCTCTCTCCTCTCTCTCAAGATATCTCCTCTCTCTCTCTCTCTCTCCCTCTCCCTCTCCCTCTCCCTCTCCCTCTCCCTCTCCCTCTCCCTCTCCCTCTCCCTCTCCCTCTCCCTCTCCCTCTCCCTCTCCCTCTCCCTCTCCCTCTCCCTCTCCCTCTCCCTCTCTCCCTCTCCCTCTCTCTCTCTCTCTCTCTCTCTCTCTCTCTCTCTCTCTCTCTCTCTCTCTCTCTCTCCTCTAACCTCTCTCCTCTCTCCCTCTCTAGATGTATACAAATTCAATTATTCTTATATGTAAACTCGATCTCGAATGCTGATGATATGTAGTCTCAAGTGAATAAATGAAGTTAAAGTACTTTGTAATACACAAAATTTACTGTAAATTTTAATCATCTAGAGGGCTAATGCTCTCCTTTCTCCTCTCTCCTCTTTCCCTCTCTCCTCTCTCTCAAGATATCATATGAGTCAAAATTTACTGTAAATTTTAATCATCTAAAGGACTAATGGTATCTTCTCTCCTCTCTCTCAAGATATCTCCTCTCTCACCTCTAACTACTCTCATTTCTCCTCTCTTCCCTCTCTAGATGTATACAAATACAATTATTCTCATATGTAAACTCAATCTCAAATGCTAATGATATGTAGTCTCAAGTGAATAAATGAAGTTAAAGTACTTTGTATTACACAAAATTTACTGTAAATTTTAATCATCTAGAGGGCTAATGCTTCCCTTTCTCCTCTCTATTCCCCTCTCTCCTCTCTCTCAAGATATCATATGAGTAGGAATTAAAAAATTTATCAAAACTTAAATGTCATACATTCAAAATCTATATACCCTATGAGTTAGAATTATGTATATAGTTATGTAAAAAAATTATCAAAACTTGAATGCCATACATTCAAAATCTAACTGCCATATGAGTTCAAATTAAGTAAAAAAATAATCAAAACTCAAATGCCACTTAAATGCCACTCAAATGCCACTCAAATGCCCCTCAAATGAAATACAATATCAACTCGGCGAATTCATTCAACGCCGTAACCCATTGCCTCAACTCCAAGGTCTGATCCACAAAAAAACACTTGGTAGGGAGATCTGCTCATATATTACTACTGCTATATTATTTAACCCAACGCAGGCGCATATTGATGACATTAAACATCATGTATGAGTGAAATTTCGTCACGTCCAACAATGCTCAAGACATAATGTTGCCGATGATGCGTCTGCTTTGGGTTAAAATGAATAGAACAATGACCAGAATTTGTTGATTATTTAGGTTTTGTTCAAAAACCGATCACTAATTCAATCTTAATCTGATTAACAAATGTTTCAATTTCATCAAAAAGAAGAGATTCATAGTTTTAGTTTTACAATGGTAAATAATTATCATGGATCAATTTGATTATGTAATGGTAAACATCTATTGAAAGTTAATCCACTTCATAGGCACCAGCAGAGGAATTAAGTTGGGGGTGTTAATACCTTCGGCTACGCTGTAATATCATTAAATACTATGAACTTGGCGAAGCATTATTACATGGTGCCATGTATGATATTTCAGATTATTTTGTTTAGCAATAGTAACTACAAATACCTAGTGCTTGCAAGATCCACAGAACTCATGCTAGCCATTTTTTTTCTGTTTGGATAATAATTAGGTATTTAGATTTTTGAGTTATTGGTGGGAATAAAGCATATTTGAAAGAGCCGGAATACCAGTGGTGTGGATTGTTTACTCTCTACTTTTGCAAATTTGTAGTAATGTGATTGATCGGTTTTTGAGCCAGTTTAAATCGCTAAAAAACTTTCAAGATTGTGAACAAACCGTGTCAATAGGAATACAGCTTTTGAGAATTGCAAGTATTACAGGACCAGATGACTCGAACAAAGGAGTCATCTCCCCAAAATGAAGTTGTTAAGGTTGGCAAAAAATGTTGATTGTTATTAGAGAAAAAATCTTTGCCGTCACAGTGTTGTAACACCATAATGATACTACAGAGGTGTTTTCTGAAAGAAAGATAGAATAGACTGGGGAAATTTGGTGCAATAAAAAGGTAGATAGATATACCTATAAGCACCAATTTTGGTATTTTTACAATTCAGCATTTTCAGGTTGGTATTGCTGATCATGAAGAATGTGATGAGCACTACAACTATAACTATTACGCTGAAACCAACTAAACCAATCGGTTTATTACATAGCAGAACCCTTGTCTGCTAACTGATTCATTGATATTTTGGCCTCCTCATAACATTAACTTTTGGATATTTACTTTGAAAGTCGCTGATGATAAGAAATGAAATGTCAAATTTGTGGGAAAAATCTTGTGCGTACTCTAACTACCTGCAACTGCAGACCCCCAGCTGGGGACATCACCTGCAAACTGAGGACTCAGAAAAGACAACTACCAATTTTTCTCACTTGAGCAGATAACTCCAAACTAGAAAAGAATGTGATATACTCAAACAAAATGGGGACTGACTTTACACGCACGCACGCACACACTTACACGCGCGCGCACGCACGCACGCACGCACACACACACACAAGAATAACATGAATAGGCAAATGCTCATAATGGATATAAACACTGTGAGAGTTTTTTGAAATAAAACGCAGTCAAGACCCTCGCCCCCACCCACCCCTTGCTTTAGATCCCCCTACATCCCTTCCCTATCACCAGTGCCAGTTTTATGTTGACCGGGATTCTCCCCTTTACAGTATTTATAACCTAACCCGGGTTAAGGATACCGGCTATCCCGGGTCCTATCTCTAGCTTGTGCTGACCCTGGGTCCCATGTATATAGTATAGAGGACTTATACCCGATTATCCTGGGTCCCATGTATATAGCATAGAGGACTTATACCCGATTATCCTGGGCCATTATCTCAGCCTAACTAACAAAGATGGCTGAAAAGGGTAGCTTAGAACCCAAGCAGTTGGGTACCCAACATTGAATAGTTAAAGCATTAGTTTCAGAGCAGTGGAATAGAGACTAAGGAACTAGGAATGCCTCACAAGAATTGTACACTTCCACTACCCTTTAGAATGGCGGGAAAGTAGTTAGAAGCTGTTTTTGCCATCTGCCAATATTTCTATTGGATTGTATTGTTTGTATATTTTGTGTTGTGTATGTTGATTTGCTATGTACTTGTTCTACTCTATGTATGTATGTATGTATGTATGTATGTATGTATGTATGTATGTATGTATGTATGTATGTATGTATGTATGTATGTATGTATGTATGTATGTATGTATGTATGTATGTATGTATGTATGTATGTATGTATGTATGTATGTATGTATGTATGTATGTATGTATGTATGTATGTATGTATGTATGTATGTATGTATGTATGTATGTATGTATGTATGTATGTATGTATGTATGTATGTATGTATGTATGTATGTATGTATGTATGTATGTATGTATGTATGTATGTATGTATGTATGTATGTATGTATGTATGTATGTATGTATGTATGTATGTATGTATGTATGTATGTATGTATGTATGTATGTATGTATGTATGTATGTATGTATGTATGTATGTATGTATGTATGTATGTATGTATGTATGTATGTATGTATGTATGTATGTATGTATGTATGTATGTATGTATGTATGTATGTATGTATGTATGTATGTATGTATGTATGTATGTATGTATGTATGTATGTATGTATGTATGTATGTATGTATGTATGTATGTATGTATGTATGTATGTATGTATGTATGTATGTATGTATGTATGTATGTATGTATGTATGTATGTATGTATGTATGTATGTATGTATGTATGTATGTATGTATGTATGTATGTATGTATGTATGTATGTATGTATGTATGTATGTATGGCAGCTTTCTTGTTGTGAGCCTGGGGTAGCTACTTGGGGTAAGAATAGAAGTTCATACTGTTCCAGTATAGTGAGGTAGATTTTCGCCATACAAACTACTTAGAAGCTTGCTCCATAACTACTGTCAAGTGAGAGATCATCTCCGGAGTACAGAGACTCATCTCTCCCTTCATTGCACGGCAACAAAGCCACTGGTTGTGGACTGCTTGCTGCCAAATAGTCATTGCAAGGGTTGCCAATGCTGCATGTAACGACAGAGTCAGTCATGACCAGTGCAGACTTGGTCATGACCCATGCAGATCCGGGATTGGCCGATGCGAATCTGGTAACGATTCGGGGTAATGAACCCAAGATCAGGCATTTTGGTCACCAAGGAACACGTTAAATGGGGGTACTAGGGCTAGCCTCAGCTCTTTTGAAGGATGTATTTACGACATATCAACACTCTATAGCTCGTGAAAACTCAAAAGTGTACCTGGAGATCGAACCGTGACCATAACCAAAACTGGCCCACTTGCCACTACTCACTTAAACTTTCCAATTTCATACACTGATTAATCTTATGTACTTTTTATTATTTGCCAGCATGTTTAGCATGGTGATATTACTTGTTGACTTCACTTCCCGTACAAGTGATTGGCCACCTCATCACCTAGGCCTATTACTTCCCGCATGTTTGCTTATAAAATGCAGAACTGTTTTTATATTCACTGCTTTTAGCCCTACAGTTGATCCGTACACACTTAGCATTATACCTTTGGTACTAGTTTCTTGCCATTTTATACTCTAATGGACAATCTCCTACTTTTTTATCTGGCCCAAAACCTATGTAAAGAAGAACAATGCGACAGCTATGAATTTCGAGCAGTTTTTTTCAATTTTTGCACTTTTTCACGGTGTTTGAATGATGGCGAGTTGGGTTGTCAGTGAGAAAAATGTATATGGTTTTTTTAAGATGAGTTTATAGGCTCCTCGAGCAGAAAAATATGAAATGTTCTAGTCCATCTCTTTTTATAACACACTCTATGCTCAGGCATGGCTAGAGGTTAGTCTCTTATCCTTGAAGCATTGAGTATACAGATGATACATTGGGGTATCTTTAGACTTGTGCTCAAGGCCCATTTGGATAAAGAATTTTATAGTTCATCCTTTTTCTTTATTTTTATTTTTGAAGGTCGTACAATTTTGAAAAAATAAAGTAAAAATAATCACTGAAACCATGAATGAATCTGAAATCCAACTTTGCTATTTGTTTTTATCTCTGCTCGCATCTATACTTTTGTTGTGTTTTCAACCATGATGAAACTTTTAGCATTTCTCATATTAAAGATCATGTCAAGTTAAAGTATAGAAAATATAATGCAACAAAACTGGTCGGACCACATCAACTGACTGGGCCAAGTCAGTAAACCATTCCTAACTGTTGTGCACACATTTTGTCATAGAAAATGTGGATGTCTGGTACAAATAGATGACTAACAAACAAACCGTTTCATGCATGGGTTTTATTTATTACATGGCAAACATAAAATACCTTGCGATGACATAAATTTACACTTATATAAACAATACTTATTTGATAAATTTTAATCAAAGACAACAGCTAGTGAAAAGAAAGGTTTGGACAGACCAACAATCAAAAGTCCAGAGAAAACTATGACAGACATTAACATCCGAGTCAATTGACTAACATCAACGTCATGCACACATTGTTTGTCAGCAGTTTTTTTTGTTTCTAAGATATGATATCACCACCAGGTTCAACTTTTACTCTAATACAGATGCTGTCGCCAGTCAAGTATGTACCGGATTCTACTTCACTCTGAAGAGCGAACTGTGGGCATCCAAATTCAATGTTCATTTCTGTCTGGGGGCGTATGAATGAAGAGCTGTCCGGGTCCGGCTTCAAATATTTAAACAAAAAAGGATATATTAGGAGATGTATCAGGCACAAGTGCAGCAATAATGTATAAAAAACATTTGAAAACTGAAACACTATTTTCTGCCACGACCAGCGGAAAAGTTGGTTTTATTGGTAGAATTTCTTTTTAAAGCTGTCTCACATTCCGTCTATCCTAATCAAACACTCTGCCACGACTTCTAATAACCCGTTAAAATGAAAAAAAAAACCACTGACCGTGTACACAAGATGCTTGTCATTATATGAGTCTGTAGAACAGAGAAGACTAAATGTGATTTTTTGCTTGAAAGGAAACGTTAAAAGTTCGTCACATTCTCCTCTCATTAGGGCCACAAATAAACTCATATATTTCCCATTGGCAGCTCCTTCCCCATTTAGATCAGCCTACATCAATCATGAGCTGTTTTAAAAACAGGTAAACACAGCAATTTTATGATTGACCAGCTCCAGGCAGTCAAGAACACAGACAGATTCCCATAATTTTGTTAACACATTGTTAAGTGATGTATACAATTTTACCGGCCAAGCAAAACTACCAAACATACCTTCTCTACTGAGGAGTCTAACAAGCTGCACACTCCTTCCTAACTAGAGTTGGCTGTAACCAAAGCCAAACATAATCTACCACCTGTGTGTAGTGATTATGAGCTCGCCTGTAGTAATGACAAAAAGTTGCACTGATCTAACACCAAACTAAGAGATCGTGCCAGTGGGGCTCCCACTATTGTTCACTATAAACAGCTGTCTACAGCGCTCAGCTCATGGCGCAGCCAAACAAAATCTCTCTCTAAGAAGCAATTCAGGGTTGATCAAACCTGCAGGATGCAACAGAAAAGTTGCTCTCAAAACCACAACTGATGAGCCCATGGCTCAGACAACTAGACAGAGTTTAAGTAATGGCAACATTTATTGTCCACATATCCATGTTCTAGGGAGGCAACTGCCTAAAGAAGCTAACGACAGTAGCAGTAATAGATAAGTGGCATAGAACATTAGAGAACCAGCCTTTTATAGGCTGGTGGCAGAAAGTTGATTGCATCATCATGTTGTAAACAAATAAGCATTAAAGGAAGCAAAATTAGCCAACCAGCATCAAACAATGCATACAATAGCGCTCAAGATTAAACATGGAGGCAAGGAATAATACTACAAATACAGTTTGTAATCTTAGGCAGCTCCAGGTCCACAATAGGTAAGATGTAAAGTGGGTAGATCCTGGATCCGTCCTTTTGGAGCGCTAACTGTGGCAGCCATCTTGTTGTTGGCATGGTATAGCACTGCAGGGCCAGTAAAGGTCACTCATGGGTTGTCAAAGGTCATTGCAGGCCGTATGGAAAGCTGTAGGACCGGTATAGTATTTGCAGGAGCTGTATAGTATTAGCAGGGCCAATATAGCATTTGCACGGCCGGTATAGTATTTTCTGGGCCGGTAAGGTTTCTTCTTTTTCTGACGTGCTGGTGTTTTCTACCATCACTTTGGGAGATATGTCTAATTGAATACCTCAGTCATTGTCACCTCTAGGCCAACATATGTGGGCAGGGCATGTGTGCTGTTATAATCCACCACAATATTGTAGCCGGAAATACCTCCAATTGAAATATGATATGTAGTCTTTGACACCAACTTTAAAAGGACTCTCTTATTCATTCACATAAATACCTTATTACCATTATCAAATAAAAAAAACCCAATTCATTCTAGAAGAGGGCTCAGAATCATTGACCTGCGAATAGTTTAGAAATGGGATAGAAATGATCCAGGGAACAAATGGGGCTCCCTGCACATGAAGCTGTCTTCAGAATCTTCGGACTTAACAACGCAATCTTCAGATCTTCAATCTTAAGCAATGAAAAATTTTTTAGTCTTTTTGTTGAAAAAACTTATGCTAAGGACTGGTATATTTTGGTGTTATAAGACAGCTAAAAACCAAAGTTGAAAAAATAACTGAGAAGTAACATATGGTGGCTCATAACGTTAGACGGTTTCGTTTTCAAAGCGTATGAACGGATTTGAAATAGTCCAGACGGTTTGCAAAGCGTCTTTTACATTGAAAATAATTGGGTAATTGTAGTAAAATAGCCCAAGAAACTATGTTTAAAAACGGGCTTGTTGGCTACAATAAATTAATTGTCGGCCTCAGCAGTTGCAGAATTAATGCTATAAAGCTGTATTTCCTGTCCAACAATTGTAAAATCTGCAAACCGTATAGTTGTCTTGCAAATAATTCAGACGGTTTAGAAATGATCCAGACGATTTAGAAAACTACAAACCGTATGTACGCTTTAGAAAGAGTATGAACTATTTACAAACCGTATGAAGTATTTTGAAATAGCCTGAACTGTTTTAAAATAGTCTAAACTGCTTTGAAATGGTTGGAAAAGTTTGCAAGGCACATGGCCTTCGAACAAAAAGCGATCGTCATAACTTTATTTATCATTATAGCCTGTATATAACTTTTTCAACATAGACGTCGATCAAAAGACATAGAGCAAGTTAGTTAACTGTATAAAAATGTTGTTGAATATCATCTCTAAAATGAATTTTTACATTTACAGTTAGGTTGTATTTATTATTCAAAATAATTTGAAACAAATAATATTTAATAAATAAAAAATATTATTTATTTATTTAGAAAAAATTCAAATGTTCAGTGTTTAGGAGAAACATTATCCATCATAAATTGACTGTAGATCTATGACCAATAGAGCGAACCAGCAAATCGGCTCGGATTTTTTAAGTTCACGAACAATTTCACAAAGCGTTCAGAAGTTTTTGCAAAAGTTCAGACCATTTCAAATTCGTTAAAACGGCTTGGAAAGCGTTCAGACGTTTTGAAACACGAAAGGCAAAACGTTCTAAGCCACCATAGTAATGGTAAAAGTTGGGCAATGTTGAAGCGAAGGCTAGTGTTATTGTTATTTTCATATTATTGTTATATTGATCTGCCAAGTTGGTTTGCAAGGAAATGTGGAAGAAGTTAGTTTAAGAGCTTTTCACTGTGGTGTGCTCAGATTTTGTGACATTAAATGATCCAATACACATAATGTAATGCCACTAAATCTGAGCACACTGCAGTGAAGAGTTTTTGAAGTAGAAGGGGAGGGTAAAAGGGGAACAGATCAGGTGTTGCAAAATCCCTTTTGAGTTTAAAAATACTTTTTTAGTATGTTTTAGAGTGTTTTAGGCTCAAACTTGAGAATGATTCTAACTGTGGACCAGATCTGTCATCCCTCTTGATTTTTTAGGGATCAACAAAATTTTCAAATACTAATTTTCTCTGCTCCTGAAAACTGCTGAACTACCTGAAAACTCCCGAAATTTGAATCTCCTTCTTGAAACCTCCCGCAAACTTTACTATTATTTTTCTATTGAGCAAAGAGAGTAGACTTTCAGATGGCTCAGGGTGGACATTGCTTTCACATTATTCTTCTACACGTAGATTTAGGTTGTTCGACATAGTAGCTTTTGTCATGCATAGCAAATTTAAGTTGCATTCACCTCAGCAGTAACTCTTGGCTTTTTAAACTTATAAACCAACCAAATAATTGAATTTTGGTTTTTACAATCACCCTATCTTCTTTCTATACCCTCAAACCCAGTGGTTACGATCCAAAGCAATAATTCCAATATTATTAAATAACCTTTTTTTCCCAACAAGTATGTTGTGGACTTGTAGAAGCTAGAACTACATGACATACAATGCAGAACCAATCACCAACACCAAGATTTCAAGAGAATAAATAGTTACCATTTATTTCAATTTGTGGTTATTCTTATTAATTATTATCAATTATAGTAAATGTTGTTGATGTTGATGATTGATAAATAAAACTAAAACAAAAACAAGAATGCACGAATCATTACATGCAGCGAGCATTTTCCAATACTATATATATATATACATAAAACTTATTATTGCTTGCTGTCATTCATAAGCCACATTTTTGTAAAAAGAATACATAACACTCAAAATGGTATATACAACAATTACTAAAAAATAATAACAATCAATTCATTTAATTATTAATAATAATAATAACTATCATAATAAAAAATGGTAATAATAATAATAATTAATAATAATAATAATAGATAGATAGTAGTAAATATTATTATTTATCAACCTTGATAATTGGAAGGGTACTGATGAAAAACTTTCAGTTGGTGAACTACAACAAGGAGATAAAAAATTCATATCTCTGTCCCAAACAACAATTATTTTGATTTGTATTGTATAGCTGATTAATACATAATATCAATATTAAACGACGGTGATAATTAATAAAATTCACCATAGCATTATCTTTCATAGAGTCACTATTGCCTGCACCCACTATGGCCTTGACCCCCAAAATAACCTAAGTTTTATTAAATGGTTCGAACATTAGCAGTTATCAGCCAATCAGACTTGTTTATTTCATTAGCCAGCCAATGATATCAATCAAGCCACTGTACACTCTTTCTTGCTATTGGGTAATTATGCTATAGGCCATTACATCTGTAGTGAAAGTTATGTGTAAACAGACTAATGGGCTGATAATTCTAACACCTGCTTTCAACTCACCAACCCTAAATTATGGTCAATTATGCATACACTACTCAAAGCAATTATAAACTAAATCTTCATCGTCAACAATAAACGCTTGTCTTCAGTCTTAACAGTTTGATCCCTATTAGGGTGAATCGTCACGTCACACTTGAGAAACTGCAATCGTCAGTCTTCAGAAAAATACGCGGGGAGCCCCACAAATGCTGTACCTTTTTCATTAGTGTAATGGATTTCTGTCTGGTTTCTACGAACATCCACTAGTCTCAAGCATTATGCCTCTCTCCAGAGGGGACACTTTGCTACTTGACAGTGACAACTATGTAATACACTGCCTGATCATTCAGCATAGGCAGAGCCCGAGGCTCAAACAAACTACACAGAGTGCGGTTTGAATATTGGCTTTATTTCTCAACAACCAAAGTCCTAGAGTGGCAATCCACTAGGGTGATTGGCAAGACATGAGAAATGAATGCAACGAACATAAGCAAAGTCAGTCTTTTTATAGGTGAATTAACAGGAAATCATTTGCATATAATATATAGGAGCAATAGCGCAGGAAGTTATTAAGCCAATCCAAAGAGTTATATAAATAAACAGCGAATAAGGTTAGGTATATATTTAAAGGTAAATGGTGGCAAGTGGATAAAGGTCGGAGTCCTGTCTCCATTGTCTAATCATATACTCCCCAGGGCTCCCAGGCTATATCCAGCTTATGGTCCACTCATCTGGTAATCTGGGGAAGGGTACTTTTGGTTCTCATCCTTGACTAGGATCCTAGGTAAGTTTGAGGATCCACCTCAATTGGGGGCCATCTTGTGCCAGCCCAGTATAGCTATCCCGGGTCGGTAAGAGGTCAATACCGGCCATGCAGGGGTCAATACCGGCCCTGCATACTATGCCACCAGCACAGAATAACTTCCGACCTGTACAGCAGTCTACCGAAGGCTGGGGGTGGAAGCCTAACGCATAATTCTCAAGGGGTGAAGAGTTAACAACCAGTTTACTTTGAGCCTTCACCGAAATCTACCACATTAATATAACTTTTAGAAAGTCAATTCAATTTTTTTCTATATGGAACGAACTTTTCTTGCATTTTTTTATCACTGCATTAGCATGTGAGCAGTCGACCGTATTTTAATTAAACTTGAAACTGACAATCATGCTAGAGGTTTCATGCCTCATAGAGAATGGTGTCGTAGAATTTGGCTGAAAGATTTTAGTAGTATATTTAGTTTTAAAATGGCCCCCAACAACATTTAATACTACTTGACAGTTATAGCTGCCTCAACCATGGATAGTACTTCGTCACCGGAAAAAATCGCTCATTGAGGCCCGATTACAAGAGCATTTATTTCTCAAGAATAGCAGTTATTTTACGATGACCTCATCATATTTTTCTAATTAGCCAGGAAAACATCCAATTTTTTAACAACCATCATGTTAAAATTTCATAATGCGCTTTACAAGATGAATAGTAAAAAACTGATTGTTCCTAGCTGCCGCAATGACTCAAGTTCTAGAGCTTAGGAGAGCTTAATTTCTCGCACATCGCATGTGTGGATGTTCACAGCAGCGTACATAAACCAAATAAACATGGCATCAATCAACATCATTTACCAATGACCACATAGTATCTATCATTGAGTATTTCTTATTGTAATAGTGACAGTCTTCATTTTTAGTTGGCTAAGTATATACAATAAATTGTCTCTTAATAAATAATTATTTTATTGTTATGAAAAAAAGCAATAATAATTAATTTCAAAGGAAAGAATGCGTTGTATCTAACGGATTATTACTGTCATGAAAAAAATATATTTAATTTCAACCGAAAACTGACAGTAGGCTTAAAAGTTTAAGAAGTTTTAAGAAACTTCCAATCACTGGTTGGATTGATTCAGACCCTCAGTAGTCTCAGAGGGGACAGTTGGGGACCATAGTGTCTCCTGACGATAGGAAAACCAAATACTGCAAAAATAGCGCATAAGCAAAATTCTCCACAAGGTTACCGTAGTAAAACTCAAAATCTGAGAAATACTGATGCTGAAATAAAGGGTTGTGAGTAACAGAACATTTGCTAAAAAATTACGATTGATTTTTAAAAGTGAAATTTCGAAGCAATAAAAGTATTCGCGACCTCTGTTCGCCGAACACATTGCAATAAAAAAATCAGACGGGCAATAAATTTAATCAATAAATAATCATTTTGTTCGGAACTCGTGGGTCAACAAAAAGTAGCTCACTGAATAAAAAAAATAATCAGCAAGTATTTATTTATATTGTTCGTAGGTCGCGAATGGAACTGAACACTAAATGAATAATAATGAGCGAGTTGAATTTTTTCATTTTGATAGACCGGTTTTATATCCTTCAAAAATAATTCGAAATGATTGCAAGCGCTCAAAATTTACTAAATTGAAGGGCAGCTTTACAAAATCTTCCAGTTTGTAGCAGTTCAAATTTTATTATTTTCGTGATTATTTTAAAAATTGGGAGTTATCTTCTTTATGATTTGTTCGGTGAACTATAACATTTCATTGAACATTATGTTGTTCTAAGCTAATGTTCCGTTTCATACGCGACATAGTGAATTACAAACACCTATTATTTTTGGTATTTTGTTCGACGAACAGGTCGCGAATACTCTTATTAGGTTATTAGAATACTTAAAATAATCGCTCAAGTATATAATTGCAAAACGATTCAGCAAATAAAGTTTTTTAATATTTTGTAAGAAAAGCTCCGACATTGAATCGCAAAACATTCAAATATTTTGCTTTTTACCTATTTGAGTGTCTCCTTCATCAGCTAAAATACTTTTTTTATGTGTAGTGGACTTTGGGGGCGACAAAATCCCTAGCTGTGTGCGGTAGCTTGCTGCCACCAGTTGTTAGATTAAACTGTTACAACAACAGGGTCGGTGAGGTACCGAATGTATCAGACAGAGTGTTGCCACTCTGCAACCAAATGCGAGCCCTCGGCTCAAACACATATCTCAAAGTAGTTGAGCATACATGACTTTATTCAACCAGAATAAAACGAGTTAGTAAGCAATCCCAATTACAACTGACTGTTATGGCCAAAGTTCTGCCTTTTATAGGCAGGGCAAAAGAACAGTCATCCAATTACCATGCAATGTCACGAAATACACCAATGAGATAACATATATAAATAGATAACAAATAGTAATACAATAAGGGCTTAAAGGGAATAGGCGCCCTATGGTAATGGGCGGAGTTATAATGTCTGTATCCAATCACGTGCAGTCTCTGGGTACTCAGTCCTCTCAGCTCTTGATCCAGCTTCTTCGGTGAGGGGTAAGGGCGGCTACTTTCATTAGATGGTGCTTAGGTTCTCCCAGGCTACTTTCGGGATCTCAGGCTCTGCTGACTCACTTTCTGCCGGCCCAGTGAGGTTGGCATGGGTGCATACAGGGTCGGTATAGGTGGTATGCAGGGTCGGTATAGGTGTACCCAGGGTCGGCATAGTAATAATTATAATTGCTGTCCATTTAGTAGTAACTACTAGGTATCCTGGCTGTCCAATGGCTATCGTAATGAAGCCAGGATGTAGTGATAGTTGTGCGCAGAGGATGTGTACACTAAAATCCACCACATAT
Organism: Cryptosula pallasiana; assembly: GCA_945261195.1. Lineage (NCBI taxonomy): Eukaryota > Metazoa > Bryozoa > Gymnolaemata > Cheilostomatida > Cryptosulidae > Cryptosula > Cryptosula pallasiana. Next base: position 32,095,704 of record OX183131.1, read on the forward strand.
GGAGCACAAGTAGATTTCCAAACAAAGTAAGTAGTCATTTCTTTTGTTGCATAGTATAAAATATTACAAGTTTTATCAGTGTAAAAATGTATTTGTTTGTGTAAAGAACATCGAGCAAACAACTTGACACCTCGAAAAACAAAAGCTCTGTTTTCAATAAAGTTTTATGTTTAAACAATGGGCCTATTAACAAAACACATTACCCGATACTTACCCTACAGCAAAGTTTGTAGCCATACCTCCTTGTGTAAAAGGGTCGACTCCAAACAGACTCGCGCAAACCACTGACTGCAAGATATTTTTTTCTCCAGTAGTCAGGAATTACCCAGATGAGAGTACCATCGTAGGAAGCCCCATCTATATCCTGTTCATATCAAACAAATCAAATCAAAATTAAAATTCATTAAATCTCCCACTAGTAAGGCTTGCAGTTATGACATCTTACAGATCAATCTGTAGGCCTAAGGAATTGTAATAGCCTTGCACACTTACTACCGACACAGCAGTGCTATGCCCCTTGAATGCCTCTCTTGTATATAACCCCTTCAATCTTACTGTGTCACACAAACCTTGAGTTATCCATCCTCAATGGACTCTAACCACCTAACTAACAGAGTCACTGACTCGCACTATGAAGAGACTCAGATATACTAATAGTTTATTCTCCACAATTTACTTGGCGATACAATAACTGTACAAAAAAAATGGAAGTAACTAAAGCAAAACTATGCCAATGCGGAGTCTTACTAACAAGAATACAGGAACTGGATACGCTCCATACTAGAGATAAACCAATCATAGCTCTTAACACAAAAATTAACCAAGCATTGCTCATAACACAAAACTTAACCAAGCCTAGCTCATAACACAAAACGTAACCAATCATATCTCATAACATAAAAATCAGCCAATCATATTGTAATGGATTCCGGTCTGTTACCACGGACATCCACTAATCTCGAGTATTCTACCTCTCTCCAGAGGGGACACTGTGCTAACCGACAGTGACAACTGTGTTGGGCAACCGAATTACCCGGTAAGGCAAGAGCCCATGGCTCAGACAAACAGTACCGAGTATTGTCTGTTATAATGGCTTTATTCTCTAAGCTGTCCTGAGGGTAATCATTCCTCTAGGGTTTAGCAATATAAGAGTATATGCCATGGCAACATTGTAATGAATGCACAGATTAACAGTGTGTGCTCTCCTTTTATAGGAGAGCTGACAAGCACAAAACATATAACAGTCAATGCACAGGAAGTAGATTAACCAATTACATTAACTATATAAATAATTAACCAATCAACAATGCAAGATAAGTAATAAAGGGAGGTGCCAAGTGGCTAAGGGCGGAGTCCTTTCTCCTGATTGTCCAATGAGTGTTCCTACAGGGTCCCCAGGCTGTATGTAGAGTTAGGTCCATGAAGTTGGTGATTTAAGGATAGGTACTTCCTGTTTATGACCTTGACTGAGTTCTTAGACATCTTTGCAGATCCTCCTCTAAGGCGGCCATCTTGTGCCGGCCCAGTACAGCTGTACCGGGTCGGTAGAGGTCACTACCGACCCTGCAGGGGTCAATACTGGCCCTGCTTACTATGCCACCGGCACAGTAGAGCTTTCCACCCAACAGCTATTAACCAAATGCTGTGAGTGAAAGCCTAGCGCATTGTCTCACAAGGTTTCCAGTGTAAACAAGCTGTTTACTACTGGAGTGCACTAAAATCTACCACATACCTCTCTCCATTAAAGTCATAGCCTGGCTTTAATAACAAAATATCAAGAGCAGATATGTGTGGGGGGTAACACTTGTACCCAGATTATATATTTGATTGAATAGACATATATATAAAAGAACAAGAGTATATATTTAATAACATATATACATTGTCCGGCGTCTTGTTCAGTAGAGAGCGCCCCTCAGGCTGGTGGCTTACTGGCGCAACCGCTCAACCTCTGTGGTGACAAGCCGCGCTTCGGCTTTAGCCACAGTAGTCTGTCCCTCCGACAGAGTCTGACTGATCAACAGACTCCGCAGCTTCCCCAGCTGCTTCTCAAGAGCAGTGACGTGGTCCTCTATCTGTGTAGCCAGACGGTCACTGTGTTGTAGGAAGTGAAGTGAAGGTCTTGGCACTTCCACTTCTTCTGGGTCGGTAGCGGCAACTTCTGGCTCTGGTAGGCAAGTTGCGCTGGGTGGACTAGCTGTCCGTTTAGGTATTCTGTACCCAGTAAGAGTTGGCGTGAGCTTGCCTCTCCTATCATCCTTCTTCTTCGGAGCTTCTTTGCATACTGGAGACCCCAGTTGCTTCCTCACAGGCACCCTGGGAGTTGGCTCCCCTTGGTGTGTAGGCTGACATCGCCTAAACTTAGGTGCATTGGTCCACCTGACAAACTCGCAGAAACGGGAGTAGCTAGGGCGATCAACAGTATAGATGATCCCCGTCTTCTGGTAGTGGATGGCATCTCCTGGCGCGTCAAACTTGCTCTGGTGGGAGTACACCGCATCGCGGCTCTCGCTTGCGTAGTGGCACCGACAGTAATGTCTCAGATAGTGTTGCAGCGTGTGTACCCTGAGCTGCCGAGTATTTTTGGCCTGATAATTACACTTGGTACATGTGTAGTCCATGGCTTCCTTCAACAGGTGTTCCACCCGCTCCTCTGTCTCCGTGGCAATCCAGCGCAGCATACGCCATCTTGTGGGATTCCGTCTCCCATCCTCCTTCCACGAGGTGGTAGGCTCGTCATCTAAGGTAGGTGTAACGGGAGTTGGCACCTTCTCCTCTGTCTCCTCCGTCTTCTCCTCTGCAGGAGGGCTGGGTGCTTGCACCAGCCATATGGTAAGCCTTGGCGTCACGTCCACCTGGGAACGTGAGTCTACAATAACAGGTGCATGATAAACTTTATGCAACGTGTTAATGGGCTGCCTGTATTGCAGCGGGGCTTGCTGTACCATAGCATCATGTATGGGTGAGAGCAGTGGCCCTGGAAGTTCTAGCGCCAACAGAACCTTCCGTATCTTGTTTCTAGGAGACCGCTTCTTCTCCTCTTCCCACTGTACCGTGGGGGTGCAAGTAACATCCCGTGCCGGGGTGTGGTGCACTGTGCTGTGTGGCACTAAGGTTGGTGGTGAAGACTTTGTGGGACGTTCACCCTTAGCTGCCAACACAGGCTTTCCCTTTCGGTAGGCTCTACAAGGATAATTACTGCCTTGTAACCTCTCAGTCTTCCCTGACTGAATCTCTGGAGGACCCCGGGCCGGCATAGGGTTGCCCCGGGCTGGTATAGAGGTGCTCCGGGCTGGTAGGGAGTTATCCCGGGCCGGCAGGCAGGCAGCATCAAGTGGTGGGCACTTGATCTCCAGCTTTTTTTTATCTACTGCCCTTATGAGGGTGTCAGCAGTCCCAACTGGTGGGAGAGCGCATACTCTACTGTCACCAGCGCATGGTAAGTCTAGAGGTATAGGTTTAGCATAGCTAGGCGGGCTGCCACTCCGTAGTGCTAACGGATCTTGTGGTGCGCAGTTTTCAAACAACCATTTCGAAAACGCTGCATTTAATTGCTCACCCTCTATTTCTTTCTTAGCTAGCTGGATCTCCTCCTCCTTCTCCTCTACTTTCCCTTCCTCTGGCTTAGTGTACAGCTCTGCTGTGGGCATTGTCTCCAGCTCCTTCTCTAACTGTACAGGTTGATAATCATCCAAGTCTAGCAGCAGATCCTCTGCGTCGCTTAGTTCCAGGCAATGGTTAGACATCTTGTAGGTAAGTGTTACTCCTTTGATGACTTTCGCGGGTATGAGTGGCTTCTTTGACCTGCAGTGTTGCTCACAACTCTGACTCACTCTGTCTGGCTCCACAGGAAGTGTTTGGGTACTGGGGGTTTTTGGCCACTTCTCCAATTTTTTTCGACGGTCTGCTACAGTGATTCTGTTCACTGGAGGTTGTCGGGGAGCTCCTGGGGATTCTTTTGAAACCAATCGTGATGCGGTCTGCACCTCCCTTGCAGTCTTTTTGAGTCTGTTTACTGCTTTTCTTGCCTTTCCACTAGGCGGGTGGTGGGAATTCCCATATACACACAGTTGAGCGCTCTCATAGCCTGCCTTTGTGTTGTGCTTGCTTGCTTCAGCTCTGCATCTTTTAACAGAGGGTTGACAGTTGAAGCGTAGCTGCCTCTCTCCAGCAACAGGGCTCCCTTCTCCCCTGCGCAGGGGCGTAGCCAACGGGGGGAGAACACTGTTTCGCCTCTAGCGCCTACAGTTGTTGTCCGATCCGGTTCAAACTTTTTGCCATCTACCTGTGGCGGGAGGCTCTTCACAGCCTGGTACATTTCACCGGTAGTTCTCTCTACCACGGGTGGTTGTACGGGGACCGCCTCTTCTTCAGGGGTGTAAGGGGGGTTCTCTGTCAGCTCTGCCTGTGCTAGACGGACACTATCATTAAGTGGCCGCCCGTGCTTGTCTGTGCAAGGTAACACATGTCCGTCAATGATGACATGGGAGTCTGGAAACCGTAGGGCACACTCGTGTAAGGTGAGGAACGGCATGCCATTTATGGCATCTTCATTGATGTCACTAATGACGAAGTTGACGCTCGTCCTCAGTCTACGAATCTGCAAGTTTACTTGCAGGGTACCGTAAAAGGGAATCCTAGACCCATCAGCCATGAGTTCATGTGCCTCGCTGCGTTGCAGCGTGTCCTTCACTGATTGTGGCAATTGCTGATACAGATGCTTCGACAGCAAGTTGGTTGTGCAGCCTGTGTCAATCAACAGGGAAGCTGGTCTACTGGCTAACCTTCCAGCCAGGAAGTAGCTGGCCTGGTAAGGTCGCTCCAGCGGTGGCGCTGCCATTTGTGTTCTCCTGGGGGGTGGTCCACTCTCTCCTAGAGTTGCAGGACTGTAAGGGGGTTGACGAGCTTTCCGGCTACTGTCAGTCTGTGTTCTCCTGGGGGGTTGTCCACTCTTTCCTAGAGTTACAGGACTATAAGGGGGTTGGTGAGCAATCCGGCTACTGTCAGTCTGTGTTCTCCTGGGGGGTTGTCCACTCTTTCCTAGAGTTACAGGACTAAAAGGGGGTTGTCGAGCTGTCCGGCTGTCCTCAGCAGGCGTCTGTGCTCTCTTGGGGGGTTGTCCACTCTCTCCTAGAGTTCCAGGACTGTACGGGGCATCAGGAGTTGTTTGGCTTGGCCAGCGGAGGTTGGTTGCTGTCTGTAGCGTCCTGGGGAGTTGTCCACTCTCTCCTAGAGTTCCAGGACTGTAAGGGGTTGTGGGTGTGGTCCGGCTTGCCCAGCTGCAGTCAGCTGCCGGTGGCGCTACTGCGGGCGCCGGCCGTTTCCCGTCTGTCTGGGGTGGTTTGCAAAATGAACTGCGCGTTGAGTCCTGGGGCAGGTGCCCATCATGTGGCCTGGTTGCCCGCAGCCTCAACAGCGCGTTGCAGGTGCCGTCTCCAACTGTGGAGAGGGACCTGCTTGTCTGGCCGCTCTCAGCGACCGTAGCTCTTCTGTCAATAGCTTTAGGCTGTCCATGACTGTTGTCATAGGATCCGGTATGGCAGGCGTAGGGGTGTGGGGTGTCTGCTGTACTGCAGTAGCTGTGGAGACACGTTGAGACGGGCCCTTGGCAACCGTTCTCATCCATTCCTCTCCCTCCTCGTCGGCATCCTCTTCCAACATCCGTACATGAGCCTGGCGCTCTTCAAACGGCGTCTTTATCTGCATATACTCGTTGCCGGCCCTGACTGCTTCAGCAACATCAACGGGCTGCATGGCCAACAAGTGTCTTTGCAGGTAAGCATTTCCGACCGTGGTGCTGAAGATATCCAGCATCATCCTCTGCATGGGTCGGTGAGGTAGATCTGCGTAAGCAACGCGCACTAGGTGCTCTACTTCACTTGCATGCTCTTGGAGCGACGTCTTGTGTTGGCGGCGTAGGCTGGTCAGCCGGGACATAGCTTCCCTGGGTGTTAGCCCAAAACGTGCTCGTAGTGCAGCAAAAATACCCTGCAGATGTGAAGGCTTTCCACAGTCCAATGCTTTACCTCGCAATGCATCTCTCAGGTACAACATGGCCGTATTCTCTGGCCACTCATTCATTTCGGCTACCTCCACGAATCTACTGATGAAGTACTCGACGCCTCCTTCGCCGTCGAACTTCGGAGCCTTTAGCCTAGCTGGTGCATTGTCTTGGTTGGGCCTCATCATAGCCGTCAATGCTTCGGTCAATCTATCAATAGCTGTAGCTTCTGGGTTGCCAGCGGGTGCTCGACCAGCGCTGCGTGCTCTCTGGGTGGCCATTCTTTGCAGATAGAGGAGTGATCTCAACTCAAATCTAAGAAATGGTCAGTACAACTGGATCCCGGGCCGGTATGGGTGAGATCCGGGTCGGTAGCTGTGTTTCCAGTGGCTCTAGCAGATCTAGGGGTTGGTCCAATGGATACTGTGGCAGTATCTGGCACTCCGTTGCTTGTAACAACCGTTACGAAACTTCTTGTACTGCTGCAGGGCGGAGCAAAGCTCTACGGGCCTACAGACAGTAGTGTATGGACACTGTAAATGGATACAGTGCCGGGGTCACTGTTACCAGCTGAGTAACACTCCAAGCTGAATAACCTCTGGTAGCTGAGTCTGTATAGCTGATACACGACTCTCTCTTCTCTCTGTACAGTGCCGGTATCTCTATGTCCAGGGCGGAGCGAACTCTACGAGCCTGTAGAAGATACGGTAACGTCTGTACTGGACTGCTGCAAACGGAGCAAGCTCTACGGTTGATGCAGACAGCCTTTTAGTAGTGGATACTGTGCCGGTATAGCTGCTGCAGGGCGGAGGGCCTCAACGAGCCTGCAGAGAAATCCGGTAGTATCTTGTGTCAATTGCTTTTTCAGATCTACTACTTTGGTAGATCAATTTCTTCTCCTCTCTCCAGATCTACACCCGGTAGATCACTTCTCCTTCTTCAGTGGTAGCTGGCCTGCAGTGCATTCGCAGGGCCAGAGGGTAGCGTGAAAGAGCACAGCGTGGGAAGGTACCGTTTATCCCACCGCTGCCACCAATGTAATGGATTCCGGTCTGTTACCACGGACATCCACTAACCTCGAGTATTCTACCTCTCTCCAGAGGGGACACTGTGCTAACCGACAGTGACAACTGTGTTGGGCAACCGAATTACCCGGTAAGGCAAGAGCCCATGGCTCAGACAAACAGTACCGAGTAGTGTCTGTTATAGTGGCTTTATTCTCTAAGCTGTCCTGAGGGTAATTATTCCTCTAGGGTTTAGCAATATAAGAGTATATGCCATGGCAACATTGTAATGAATGCACAGATTAACAGTGTGTGCTCTCCTTTTCAGACTTGCCAACAGTCACGCATTAGGCGTGAAACTCAAGCAATTACCCCAGTCTCAAGCATCTCAAGCACTTGTCACGCAATTACCCCTTTTCAAGAATCTCAATTTTTTTGGAGAATATTTCCAAAGACAAAATATTTCACATGTGTTTTCAATGTTCATTTTTGTTTGCCCATTTTACAGATGTCTATGAGTTAATTTATGGTAGAGTGAAGTGATCCACCGGATAGTTCTATGAAAATGCTTAACCAAAGTTCCTAAAAGTTGCACACAAAGTCTAGAAGATTGATGATATACAATTTTTTCTCCTTATGGTTGGGTGCAATGTATGGAACTTGGGCTTGAATAAACCATTTCCTGTCACTGATGTACGCTGCAGAAATTTTTGTCGTTGTATTTGACTCCCAGAGGCACAATTGCTGATGTTGTTTTTGACAAAGCTATTCATCAATTGTGTTTAAATAAACTTTTTATAATGATGATATAATAAATATTATGCAGTAGTATTTCTTTCAGTTTAACTACTATCAGAAGATTATTAATTACTATTTTTTTAAGATAATAATTAGTAATTAATAATAATAATTATTATTATTATTATTATTATTATTATTATTATTATTATTATTATTATTATTCAATTTATAAATAATAAATAGTATTTATGGTTAATTTATTATTAATAATAAAGCAACAGCAACAACAATTGAACCAAAAATTGTTGTTGTTTTATTTTTATCTTCAAAACATAGTAAAACGAATAAATAAAATTAATAAATAATAATCAATGATGATGATCAATGAAATTAATAAACAGCCATATATATTATTATTAAAATTACTAGTAATTTATAAATAATAATAATTTATAATAATAATTAATCAACAGTAGTAATTCATCCATGAATTATTATTATTTTTATCTGGTAATGTAAATGATGAATTGTTGATGATTAATTATTATTATTGTTTTGTATATTCTTGTAATGTTGTTTTCTGCTTTCATGTTGAGAATCTACAGAAAAAAAACATCAGCTATGATAATAATAATAGTTACAGGCAATAGTAGCATAGCAGTGGTTTGTTTATAAATTATAGTTATTTATTATTCAAAGTTAGTATTTATTGCATTAGCAATAATAATTAATAAGAAGTAATGATAATTAATAACTGTTGTTAATAAAAGTAACAATAGCAATGTTGCATAATTATAGTATTGTGCAGGATTATCGTATAACTAGCGCGTAGTTATCTCGGTAGCCACCTACACTGTTCACTACCTCTAGGCAAAGAGCTGGCTGTCAGTCCCGACAGCCTGTTAGTCAGAGAGAACCTATCGGTGTCCGCCCATCAGCATGGCTGCTGTAGGAAGAACACTTTGGCTATCGTCTGCCGACAGGCCTGTCGTTATCGTCGTCGTCTTCTGTCAGATAACACTGAGTGCTGTCAGGACCTAAAAGGTCGTTCGAGCTGTTATCATATAGCAATGTAGTCGTCTGTTAGAATATCAAGTAATAAGCTTGATTGAGTGTAGGCTGCTTATATTTCTTATCAGAAAATAACCAGTGAGTCTCCTCAGTAACACTGACTTGTGAGGAGCTCTGCTTGACTTTATATACTGGAGAGGCGGTGCTTAATAATAAAAATAGCCTCGTTGAAAAAGAGTATAAAATAATAATAAATGTCGAGGTTATAAATCTCGATCGCACACGTGATTGCAATAAAGGAAGTAAATAGAACTGTTGTTGTTGTCCATCGTAAGTATGGTTCGATGTTTTCCGGTACAGTATTGTATTACTTGTAAATCAATGCAGTTTGGCCTACTTATTCCACACCATCATAATTTATGCGACATTATACTGTTTGTGCGTTGAGATGATAATGATGATATTTTTGAAGCATGATTATATTCATCATAAATTATAATAAATGAGCAACAGTAATGATTATTAATACACTGTTTATCAACTTTCATTTCTTAAAAAGTCTCCTATGTCAGCTAAGTGCTGCAGCACAACATTGCAGTGCAAAGAATTCTCAAGTCAAATAAACCCCCATACACAGGCGATTTTCAGCAGTGGGCACAGATACTGCTGTTATGCCGAGAGCTTCAAATTACTCTGCTGCCATTTTATAATGTTTTATAGCATAAATAATAAATAACACATTGTTTTGGTTCAATTTATTGTCCATAAGTTACTTTTTTACAATTCAGATGCTTATAATAGCCATGTCTATTGTCGCTTGTCCTATCAATTTATTTTTAATATTTGTTAGCTTCTATTGTGAAAACTGTATATTTATAGAGAAACCTGTTCGCTAATAATAATTATGTACATATGGTGTAAAGCACTCCCTCTCGGACTAATTTTTTTTCACAAAAATGAGAAGAGCATCACTTGTTGGCATGACCTGCATCATTTTTTTTGCTTTTGGTTTGTGACAGTTTTTTCTGGCGGTCTAAGGTAAAAGGGTTACACATTTTATTTGTGAAGTCAATAAAAGTGGCTTAAAGGATTAACCAAACATGACGATTAATAGGTATACAACTATGAGGAATTGCGCTATGCTGTATATCTTTACTGATAAAAGTTGCTTGAGATAGAACTTAAACACTTATAACTTTGAAACTTTGATTTCAAGTTTTCATTTGATGAATGAGACCACAATAGAATATCGTTCAGCGTTTAGTGTGATTGCTGTGTATGCTATAATATATATACTAATAGTGTGTAGTGTTAGTTTTCCCAGACATGTTGTGATACATAAATAAGTATGAAAATGATGCTCGATTAGAAACCCTTGCCATTGTTTTTGGCAATTCAATTGCTAATCAAGCATTTTTGATGGTAAGCCATAATCTTACAGTGTCTAACAAAATACTATCCAAGGCGCAATTGCTAAAACAGTCTAATGATTAACAGTTAGTTTGACAGATGATTATCAACAACCTGGATAGCATAAAATTAGCGAAATTATCAACAACACTAGCCGTTGAGAAATCTATAGAGTCAGATTTTGGCTCTGGTGCACACCTGTGAAAGATCGACAAACTTTTAACCACGTGTGTTTCAAAACTATTAGTTTTAAATCGAGGGTAGTGAGTTGCAGTACCACTACATATGTAGTATTTTGATAATTTTTTATTGCTTGATTTTAATCAATGTTAAACTGCACTAGGAAGCTACATGGCTACTCACTGGTTAGCTGTCAAAACATAGTGTAAAAATTATATCCATGACAACATATTTTAGATATAGGTAGATATTTTAGATACACCCTCGAACGTTCGAGGAATAAAATGTTAGAGCTTTAACAGTAATGTTAGTCTCAAACAAAAGAGGATAAGTTTTGCACGTAAGAATTGTTCCCTCCTGTCCTGTATTTATTTGTAGTTGTATATCTGAAAAAAGATGGAGGGCAGCCAATCAACGTTCTTAAACATTTGAAGTTTTTTTGCCATTTTTTGCATTGCTGAGCTCAGTAGATAGCCATTTCTCATCATTCCCCACGTTGTTGTTTTTTTGTCTCATTTTTTTTACACTGCTCACTAACCGTCTGGCCGTCTCGATCAGAAATATGAAGAAATGATTGTCACTAAGCGAACTCGTACAAACCATCTCCCAAATTCAAATGCAACTAAACGCTCAAACCTTATTATAGCCTGTAGTCATTTTTTTTATAAATTTTGATATTTCATTATTAAATTAATATTGTGTTGTCATTATTATTGTTTATTGACTGTAATCAATAGTAATTATTAGTTAGAAATATCATTATTATTATTGTGTTGTCATTATTATTACAATTTATTATTAGGAGTTGATTTTCTTATTTCATTTCAAGATGTTCTAATCTGGTCCACCTGCTTCCCACACTAATTTATTCTAAGCACCTTACTACATGGTGTCACTGCATGAAGACAAACCTCAATGTAACCAACCGACTCACGACAGGTATTACTTACTACATGCCACAAGGTGGGAGTTTATTTGCAAATATAGCCTGAAACTTCAATCATGTGATTGCTAAGTCAGCAACGGCCTACCCAGTACTGTTCTCTTTAAAGGGATTGCAAGTCAATTCATTATGACATTTGGGAATAATAATTTAGGTTGAATGTGTATAACGAATTGCAAGTCATCAATTCATTAGAACACTTGACAATAACAATTTAGCTTTGAATGTCTAGTTAGTATGTAATTGAATGTATGAGCCACAGTTGTGCCAATCATGTGCACTGCCTCCACTTCGTTAATGATATTTATTAGCTATGTAATTGTAGACTATTCTCATATCTTAAGCAAGTATTCTATGCATAATCGACCTACTCTATCTATACTGCAATCATGTGGACAAGATGATAAATAATGCTGAAAGGTGTCACTGCTGTGATGAGGTTATTCTGATTAGTTGTAATCCTCACTGCTTTCAAAGCAGTTTGAAAATCACAAGATATGATGAAATGTGATATTTTAATTCTCTAACAGTAATGTTAGAGCTTATGACACTTCTTTTCCAAGTTGTTAGAGTCTCTAACACCTCCCTCATTACATGAAAAAAAAATTTCCGCTGCGCGGGACTTTTCTGATGGATAATTGGCTCTGAAATTACCTATGGCCTGGGAGGGGTACGGACCATTCGAAACTGACGTTTCGAAAATGGACACTTCGAAACTCTTTGGGGATGGGGGTTTGGGATTTGGGGTTGGGGGGTTCAGGTTTAAGAGTTTCGAACAGTTCATTTTCGAAACGTCAGTTTCGAATCATGGCGGAATCGGCCTGGGAACATAAGTTTGTGTACTTGGTTCCATCTCAATTTTTGATTTCTTTTTTGACTCGTCTCTGTTTTATTTTGACAACAAATGTCAATTAGCAATATAAAAACGGCTTTTGAATACCACCACTCTGACAACAAAGGTATAATAATGCTCTTTCAATGATGAGAAATCTCATATTTTCATAAATACATTTACATAAAGAAGCCCCAATTTGTCATACACAGCGTAATTTCGCGCAGAAAATTTCCCCTTCCATTTCATAATTTCCCCTTTTTCTCCATCTCAAGCAATTGTCCCCTTCAAGGTTGGCAAGTCTGCTCCTTTTATAGGAGAGCTGACAAGCACAAAACATATAACAGTCAATGCACAGGAAGTAGATTAACCAATTACATCAACTATATAAATAATCAACCAATCAACAATGCAAGGTAAGTAATAAAGGGAGGTGCCAAGTGGCTAAGGGCGGAGTCCTTTCTCCTGATTGTCCAATGAGTGTTCCTACAGGGTCCCCAGGCTGTATGTAGAGTTAGGTCCATGAAGTTGGTGATTTAAGGATAGGTACTTCCTGTTTATGACCTTGACTGAGTTCTTAGACATCTTTGCAGATCCTCCTCTAAGGCGGCCATCTTGTGCCAGCCCAGTACAGCTGTACCGGGTTGGTAGAGGTCACTACCGACCCTGCAGGGGTCAATACCGGCCCTGCTTACTATGCCACTGGCACAGTAGAGCTTTCCACCCAACAGCTATTAACCAAATGCTGTGAGTGAAAGCCTAGCGCATTGTCTCGCAAGGTTTCCAGTGTAAACAAGCTGTTTACTACTGGAGTGCACTAAAATCTACCACAATATAACAAACAAAAAAAGCTAGAAGCTCCTCCTAGCCCATCCTCCAATCATAAGCAGGAGAAGCGAAGTCTCCGAATATGGGACTGTTGCTTCCTTAGCATGTGATCCAATGTGTTTGTTTATCTCTTCCTTTTTGTATATGAGAGCAGTGAAAAATCATTATTCCCAATACCACAACGGATAAAACAATTTAAAAAAAGTCGATATCCAAGAGGCAGTCTAGTTTATTATGTACATGTATTAAAAGCCTGAATAATTATCCAAATACAAGATGAATGCCATCAATGATTGGTATAGATGATATACAACTATGGCATACCCACTATGTATCTACATAAGTTGACCCCTAGAACCATACAGGGACAGCATAACATTGTATGTGCTTGGAGGGCTTGGTATCTGGTAAGTCACTATGTGATTACTTGAAAGTGTGGGTGGCAGAGGGCAAAGAGTACCAATGGGCTTAGGAAAATGGGTTAAACTAGAGGGGACAAAATAACTGTCTTCTACCTAATTCTCCCCAAATCTGTTTTCACTGATTTACTGATTAAGTCTATTTCATGGAATTTTCCTTTTTTAACAGGGTTTTATTTGGATTTTCACAAGTAAAACTGACTGAAACAATCCTAGCAAATGAAGAGACTCATTTTATTTTTGTTTTAAAAGCTTGTACTTCCAGTACAAATCATGGTTTGTAATGAGCAAGCTGTTTGTCTAGCCAATCATATGTAATTATTTTCAACTGTTGTCTTTTCCTATAAATAGCGAGTCAGTTCGCCCTACACTCAGAGTGGTTTTGGATTTACTACGCGTTAGTCAGAACTATTTTTAGCTCAGGCTGGGATTGTGTCTAGATTATAAGTGTCAGCAATTGCTTGTACTGTCTTAGTGTGTGATCTAAGGGAAGTCAAGTTACTGTACGCTTGTAAGGACTGTTTTATCTGGCAAGCTTTTGTGTTCTACTAATAAATTATTATCAATCTGAAACTCGTGTATTTAGTGAGACCGGTTGTCTGTGCCACTACGTTCGCATACCTTGCTCACTGGATCTGTCTGCTATACAGATCTCCTACAACAGAGAGCCTATACTATACCATATGGTAGTGCCTGCTGTTCATATCTACTACTTTCTATGATAAAGAGCCTTTACTACCATACCGGTAGCGCTTGATGGTTATAATAATTGCCTTCCACAGAGAACCAACGCTACCAGTCTACTTGCACTCTCCATCACCGTATTGTTATTACACACAATACAGGCAACTCCTAACAGTACCAGTGAAAGGTTATTTGAGATCACAATGAAAACCTTTACATTATTTGAAGCCACTGTTTGTAGCTGGTATGTGCTCAAGTTTAGAGGTCACTAGGTTCCACTACAACAGCTAACGTAAAATAACTCAGTTTTGCCAAAATTTGTATGCCAGTATGGGTATGTATGGTGGAGAAAGCCTTTAATGACACAATCTGAGTTCAGCGTAGAGTTGAAAACAAAAAAGTTTGAGCTTGGCAAAACTCGAAAGTTTTGCCCATTTAGACAAAAACATTCAATAATTTTAACCATTCAAATGAGCCTAAATGCAGCACTTAACCACTCATTCTCAGATCTTTCAAATGGCAATTACATTTAAAAAAAAAGAAAAAGAAAAAAAATGAAAATGCTACCATTTGGGAAATAAGCAGACCAGCTATTTTTCTCTTTGCAAAAAATGAAAGGAATAATTTTGCATGGTCTAATAGTATTCAGAAAATATTTATATGATTGACAACATCTTAACCTCTTTGTTTTCATGTAACACTGTTAGTAAACTTGGGTTTTGTTCTGTCTGCAGGTTGCATTGCAGAGGGTTTGAGCAGTGGGTGTAAATTGTATTCTACAAACTCGGTAAACTGAATTCTTCTACATTTTCTATAAATATTGTTAGCTTAAGGTTTTAAAGAAACTATATGGTTGGCCTTAAAAGGCTGCTAGATATTCACTTCAAGCAGCTCATAGCAAATGGCGCACCAACTCCTAAACCACCGCTTAACAGCTGATCTGGTAGAATACTTTGTGAGTTCAACAAAACCGGCAATTCATGACTAAGTGTCACAGAAAACGATCCTATAGTGATGCAGCATGACACCTACAGTCAAAATCAAAACAACGTTTACTGACACTTGGCTGTTATAGAAATTGCATTAAAAAAACTTGACCATTTTTGCACTTTGCCACAACCTGGCTGATATGACATCACGATGCTGTCTGCTGTGGGAGAAATTGTTGAAATTGACTTACATTCATAATATTCACTAGATCACGAAGTGTCTTGTTGTGTCTATACAGAGTCTGGGTGGTTGACATATCGTTAATCGCAGCATCTAAAATAATATGCTTAAAATCTTGAAGAAAAAGTCTGCAACTAACGTCAAACACATTAATTCAACATGCAACTTCCAATCTGAAAAATATTGCTGTTTTATTTTAATTTCAAAAAAGTTCACATCCCTGTTTGGAAAAATCTGCAGTCATGCAAAAGCAATCAACAATAAATTTTTCTAAACATCTCACTAAACATTTTTAAGCAAAGTTTGAAGTATAGTCTATTGTAACAGCAATATCAAGACTGGGAAAATGTACTGAATTTACACGTACAAAACTTTTTGTCCAATCCAAACTTTCTAAGCCGCCTCTCAATTTTCTCCACCTTCCCTACAATCTGTTCAACTTGTATAGAATGCTTGCTAGTGATTTCCAATGCAAACTTTAAACGCTCTTCATTCGTTGAGGTTCGTCTGTTTGTCTGCTGTTTAACTGTCAGGGCTACCTTAGAGATCAACCTCTAAAATATGCAAACTCTATGTAGTCACAGACATGTGTATTGTGAAGTATTTTCCACCTTCACAGACACAACTACCAGTGTTACCAGGCAATAACACTAGCACAGCAATTCACGATCCGCAATCAGAGGTAATCCACTACCTGTACAACAAAGTTTTTCTCGAACTCTACCGTTGCTACTCAGACGCACAGCTCCCTGCTGTCCCAGTGCCTGCAGCCACTGAGATTCCTACTCAGTAACCTACTCCTCCACTTCTCCAACCAAACAACACACTCCTAATGTTACACAACAAGCTCAACAAATTACACAGTTTCCAGCTTTGAAGTAGTTTATTCCCCCAAAATACGATAGAGTGCAAGATTTTAATTCTTAACTGAAGCTTAAAAGTGCTTTGCCAGGCCATACAAGATGGTCTGGCTTTACAAGATTACCCTAGGATACCGCATCACCAAATCGGTTTATAACTGATCGTAGCATACAATAATAAAAATACAAACCAATCAACACAACAATACATATTTATAAAAAAATAACATATGGATAATTAGCAAATGGCTTTCAGTCAGTCTTCAGGCTCCATCTCTCTTGGAGGGATTGCACCGTAACTTTAGCATCTTCTTCATCATAGCCTTGGCTCCTTCTCTTCACTCACTCTTAGGTGTCGTAATGCAACTCTCAGTTACAATAACTTTGCCCTTTGATCTTTTCTGGAAGTTACTCCATCCTATGTTCAAGCTGTTTGATGAAATGATACAATCTACTGCAGCTTGAGGTAGCTTGGTGTAGCCATTTAGGGCAGATAGAGAGCTCATAAAGCATCCAGGAGTGTACAATTTCAAGGGAAGATGAGTATTTAGCACTCCAGTTACCTCTTTCACCACAGAGCAGGTCGTTTAGCGAAGGATAAGGGGTGGGGAAGGAGGAGAGCTGTCATTTAGGACCCTAAGCTTTTGGCCACACTGGGTAGATCATAACTGGTGTAGGCAAGGGCAGTTTGCTTCTATTGTATTGCCACTTTCTGCCCTGATTTCCCGCTCCTTGTTGAAGTAAGTCTGACCTAGTGGGCACCACTCAACACTCTTAAAACATGTCATACTATTTCACGGGAGGCTTAAAGGTGAAAATTTATAATAGTGTCTACTGCATGTTGAATCAAATTCAAATTCATCTGGAATTGATATTTCTGATGCACACTATTCAGCATCCATAAAGTCCTAAAGAAAAGATGGACAAGAATTTCATAGGAGAGAAAGTTAATGGAAATGCACTGATTATAAAAAAGGCTGACACGTTATCACTGAGACAATAGTATTAATAGGGAGGTTAATATGCTATGAATGTGTAGTGGATTTTGTCGTACAGATGACTTGTTCACTAGCAACCAGACAGACACCCTGCCTGACATGTATTGACATCTTGTTATGTTGCAGCAACAATTTATATCATAATAGGCTGGTCGCCTTTTACTGTGTATGGCTCATATCACTTTCTTCTTTATCGTTTTACTTCTTAGATCTCCCCTTGACCTAACACTAGCAGAGCGTTATATTCATCGGTGTGCCATCGTTATTACAAACTATGTAATTGCGCAGTCGGTACACAAGCTATCACACTACTGCGAAAAATTTGTAAAACTGAATAAATAGAGTTATCTCCCTTGTAGTTGTGAGAGCACAACTCCAAACTGGCTCGACTCTATTATCTATGTTGGCTTGTGAGCCACTAACCCAAAGTACTTGGCCTGTGGAATGAGCCGGGTTGCATGACTCGTTCCAACACTAACTACTACTCACTTTATTACTTATCTAGGGCAGTATTTAGCATCAGTAGTAATATATGAGCAGATCTCCCTACCAAGTGTTTTTTTGTGGTTCTGGTCTTGGGGGTTATGCAATGAGTTACGACGTTGGATGAATTCGCCGAGTTTATATCGTATTTTATTTGAGGGGCATTTGAGTGGCATTTGAGTGGCATTTAAGTGGCATTTGAGTTTTGATTATTTTTTTACTTAATTTGAACTCATATGGCAGATAGATTTTGAATGTATGGCATTTAAGTTTTGATAATTTTTTTACATAATTCGAACTCATATGGCATCTTGAGAGAGAGGAGAGAGAAGAGAGAGAGAGAGAGAGGAGTTTTATCTACATTGAATAAATATATTGATCAAAAATGAAACATTATAAGATTATATACATTGATTACATAATAAGTAGGGAAAATCTTCCTATATAATATAGCTAGAGTCAGTAAATACTAAGTAATACAAAGCACTACAACTTGTAATGACAATCAATGCATACATACATACATATGGTATCTTGAGAGAAAGAGAGAGGAGAGAGATTTTTTAGTTTTCTATACATTCATGTATATATGGTTAATTATGTACATATTTATGGGTATATTTATATCTACATAGAGAGAGGAGAGAGGAGAGTGGGTATATTTATATCTACATAGAGAGAGGAGAGAGGAGATCTATCTACATTGAATAAATATATTGATCAAAAATGAATCATTGTATGATTATATACATTTATTACATAATAAGTAGGGAAAATCTTCCTATATAATATAGCTAGAGTCAGTAAATACGCATATGTCCATATTCATGTACATGTGCATAAATGGACATGAATAGGTACATGTCCATATTCATGTCCATATTCATGTCCATATTCATGTCCATATTCATGTCCATATTCATGTCCATATTCATGTCCATTTATGTACATGTCCATATTCATGTCCATTTATGTACATACCTATGTTCATATTTATGTACATACGCATGTCCAAATTCATGTCCATATTAACATTTTATAGCTATGTACAGAGGAGAGAGAAGAGAGGAAAGAGAGATTTTTTAGTTTTTTATACAACCATGTATATAAGGATAACTATGTACATATTTATGGATATATTTATATCTAGATTGAATAATATACATTTATGACATAATAACTATATTGAATGCTATAAAATATGTTGGAAAATCACCAAATTAGTCCTCTAGATGGTTAAAATTTACAGTATTTGGGAAATAACTGCAAGAGAGGAGAGAGGAGTATTTGGTAGAGGAGAGAGGAGGCTTCAAAAAGAGCTACAAATAACTAATCAGTACACAACTCAGTTTATTAGGTAGTAGCGCTTCAAGGAGGTACAAACACTGATTGCTGACAAACAACAAATTTTAATGCAGATTGGGAGAGGTAGCTTTTTTTAGACCCTATAATCATCCTGATTGCACAGGTTTTAATATCAATACAAAATGAATCTTCCGCCTTTAAAATATGATAAACGTTATTTTGCTATACCAGAAGAGGAGTATCATAGTTTGATGGAAAAGATCAGTGGGGCTAAATCAACCGACCAAGACAAGTTTGCGTCATCATTGTATGACAACCCGACAAAAGACAAAATAGTGAGAGATATCGAGAAAATCCAAAATATTTTGGTTGAAACGAATGAAATAGTAATGGGAATCAAAAACGAGTTGCTTGAGCGCAAAAAGACAAATGAAAATGTTCAAAGCACAAAAACCTATCGGAGTGATGTTGGAAAGATTAGGGGAGAGTACAAGCAACCAAAGAGCTGGAGCTCTGCTAAAACACCAAAGCTCTCACCATCATCGTTTGATAGAAACACAATTGACGATGATAGCAATAGAGATTCGGAGAGAATGATGCAACAATTAGAAGAGTTTAAAAAAAAAGTATCCGACATGACAGCTAGTAAAGACAATCAAGCGTTAGGTGTAAAAATATTGTATCAATTGAGAGATTCTGGAAAATACGATCTGGATACTGACAGGATAAAACTCAAGGGAAGATGGCTTAGCGCTAAGCTATCAAAGAATTTGTTGCAAGATGTACTAACTGATAAAGACTCAATAAGATCAACAAAAGATAACTACAGTAGATTTAAAAGTCTGCTCACCACTCAAGGAATCACAACTGTCAGGAGATCCTCATGAAAAACTTATTTTAGCTACCTAGTTGTTAATTCAAACATCTTAGCAACAACTTATTAGCTCAAACATGACTTTGTTATACTATTTTTTTCGGTTAATGTCATTGTTGAAAAGTCTATGTTTATTGCTAATGCTTGCTAATACATTACTGCTTAATCCTTTATCCAACACCTACAATAATTCTTAGTAATAGTAGTGTAATGAGACTGAGTAATAATCTACACACACCTTGTTCACTCTGTATGCTGTAGTACATGTTATTCCTTTAGTTATCTGCAATTACTTCAATTGGATCTGATCCAGATGTTTTATAGTCTTTACTGCTGCTGCGTTTTGTCTCAAACAAGAGTCCAAAGTAGGCATCGTGTCTACAAAATACAAAAATTGCCATCTTAACTATCCAATCTAAAAAGACAAAAAATAAGAAATATTTTAAAAAATGTGAGCTATTTATTATTATTTAATCATAATACAAAGAAGATAACATTTTTATCAATATCCAAAGACAGGGTTTGTAACACAAACGGATTTGGTTGTAGGAGGCTATTTTCTCCATAGTGCAAGTAGGTAAGTTTTTCAACTAGTTGTAAATAAATATTTATCATTCTTTTATTATTTAGATCACAAGACTTGAACAAAATTCAATAAAGTAACAATGAAAACCAAATGAAATCACAATAATATTAACAATAGTAATAATAATAAGAATAATAATCATTATCAGTAAAAATTATTTTTCATATTAAATACAATGAATAATAACTGTTATATGTTGATAATAAAGTAAAACAATACAATAATGAAAGTTGTAATCATTTTTTGGCTGTAAAGTTCTAAATCAACCTGTCGTTCAAGATGTCATTTAAGGCTAACCTATTTTTTCTCTCGGACCTACGACAATTCTGTCAATCAATGCCAAAAGACTGCGATCTTGAGCGCAAACAGGATAGGTTCTATGAGCATAAAATTATCTAGGAGAGATACTTCTATGGTCAAGAGAACGACTCCATATCGTAATATGAGGATAACTCCATAGTGCAACTAGTTGAGTTCTTCAACTAGTGTTAAATAGTTATTTATTCAACTAGTGTTAAATAGTTATTTATTATTCCTTACCTTAATACAGAAAGTCTCCTAGTAGTTGTAGTAGATGTTGATCCTTCAGTCACTGTTGTTGAAGTGGATGCTTTCCGTGTAAAAGCGATGCTTCTTATATAGCTAGGTTGTACTAGGTACCGATTGATACGAGTTGATTCCAATGAAAAGCCTTTATAATATATAAGCAGGTCTTTACGCGGAAAACTCACGCGAAAACCAAAACTAAAAAAATTCTTCGCGGGAGTTTTCCTTCTTATAAGTCATAAAGGTTTTACGCGGAAAACTCACGCGAAAAGCTAAACAGTAAAAAAATTCTCTTCGCGGGAGTTTTCCTTCTATATACTATAAAGGCTTTACACGGAAAACTCACGCGAAAACGGGAAATACAAAACAATTCTTTCGCGGGAGTTTTCCTTCTTTTATGTTATAAAGGCTTTATGCAGAAAACTCACGGAATTTTTTTTACCGTCAGTTTTCCGCGTAAGGCCTTTATAGTACATAGAAGGAAAACTCCCGCGAAGAAGTTTTTTTTATTTTTCCGTTTTCGCGTGAGTTTTTTGCATAAAGCTGTCATAACGCATAAGAAGGAAAACTCCCGCGAAGAAGTTTTTATATAGTTTTGGTTTTCGCGTGAATTTTTTTGCGTAAAGCCTTTATGACATATAAGACGGAAAACTCCCGCAAAGAATTTTTTTTTTTTAGTTTTTGCGTGAGTTTTCCGCGTAAAGACCTTATATATTATAAAGGCTTTTCATTGGAATCAGCTCGTGTCAATCGGTACCTAGTACAACCTAGTACAACCTAGCTATATAAGAAGCATTGCTTTTACACAGAAAGCATCCACTCCAACAACAGTGACTGAAGTATCAACATCTACTACAACTACTAGGAGACTTTCTGTATTAAGGTAAGTGATTAAAATTATTATTTAACACTAGATGAAGAACTCAACTAGTTGCACTATGGAGTTATCCTCCTATTACGATATGGAGTCGTTCTCTTGACCATAGAAGTATCTCTCCTAGATAATTTTATGCTCATGGAACCTATCCTGTTTCCGCTCAAGATCGCAGTTTTTTGACATTGATTGACAGAATTGCCGTATGTCCGAGAGAATTAATAGGTTAACATATTAAATGATGTCTTGAACTACAGGTCGATTTTGAACTTTACAACCAAAAAATGATTAAAACGTTTAATATTGTATTATTTTGCTTCATTATCAGCATAAAACAGTTATTATTCATTGTAAAAATAAATAATTAGAGCCTTTTTACCTTAACTCTACTTAGAGTCCTCCTAGTGGTTGTAGTGATCTAAATAATAAAATAATAATATAAAAACTAGTTCCAAACAACTAGATGATTTAATTAACTACAGACAAATAATTATTTTAGCACTTCTTACCTTGATGCTGGTTGCTCTCCTAGTAGCAGATATGTGAATGAAGTAAAATCTTGTTGGGATTCCGGTTCATCAACCACCAATTGACTTTCTGGCATATCAAAGATAGGAGAAGGTCTTGAGTATTCATTCTGAAAAAAACAAATATTTTGTTTAATTTTTTGTAATTAATTTTAAAGATCATAAAGTTATCTAGTAAAGATAAATTACCTAGGAGTGAATTCCAGTTGAGGGTTCATATTTTTATTAATAAATAATTGAAATCGCTTGGACAAACAGACAGTTTTGTCAATGACACAGCTTGCGTTCTTGCGAGCGAACAGCTTAGACACTATGGGTATAAAATTATCTAGTAAAGTTAAATTTATGTCTAGAGGCTAAAATGGAGGACAACTCCGTATCGCAACTAGTTGAGGTTTTCAACTAGTGTTAAATAATTGTCTATTATTTATTTTAAAAATAAATAATTAGAGCTTTCTACTAGTGTTAAATAATTATCAATTAATTTTTACCTTATCACCACTTAGAGCCAGATGATTTAATTAACTAAAGACAAATAATTATTTTAGCATTTCTTACCTTGATGCTGGATGGTCTCCTAGTAGCTTTAGTAGATGATACTTCTCCGCTTGCTGTTGAAGAACTGGATGCTTTCTGTGTGAAAACAGTGGCTCTTAAATAGCTAAAGTTGCACTGATTAAACCCTATGAATCAGCAATTTTCCCAATGCTTTCGCGGAAATAAATAAGTTATTTTCACGCGAATGGAAACCGTTGCTTTCGCGGGAATAAATAAGTTATTTTCACGCGAATGGAAATCGTTGCTTTCGCGGGAATAAATAATTTATTTTCACGCGAATAGAAACTGTTGCTTTCGCGGGAATAAATAGTTTATTTTCACGCGAATAGAAACCGTTGCTTTCGCGGGAATAAATAGTTTATTTTCACGCGAATGGAAACTGTTGCTTTCGCGGAAATAAATAGTTTATTTTCACGCGAATAGAAACTGTTGCTTTCGCGGGAGTAAATAGTTTATTTTCACGCGAATAGAAACCGTTGCTTTCGCGGGAATAAATAATTTATTTTCACGCGAATGGAAACTGTTGCTTTCGCGGGAATAAATAGTTTATTTTCACGCGAATAGAAACTGTTGCTTTCGCGGGAATAAATAATTTATTTTCACGCGAATGGAAACCGTTGCTTTCGCGGGAATAAATAATTTATTTTCACGCGAATGGAAACTGTTGCTTTCACGGGAATAAATAGTTTATTTTCACGCGAATAGAAACTGTTGTTTTCGCGGGAATAAATAATTTATTTTCACGCGAATGGAAACCGTTGCTTTCGCGGGAATAAATAATTTATTTTCACGCGAATAGAAACTGTTGCTTTCGCGGGAGTAAATAGTTTATTTTCACGCGAATAGAAACCGTTGCTTTCGCGGGAATAAATAATTTATTTTCACGCGAATGGAAACTGTTGCTTTCGCGGGAATAAATAGTTTATTTTCACGCGAATAGAAACTGTTGCTTTCGCGGGAATAAAAAATTTATTTTCACGCGAATGGAAACCGTTGCTTTCGCGGGAATAAATAACTTATTTTCACGCGAATAGAAACTGTTGCTTTCGCGGGAATAAATAGTTTATTTTCACGCGAATAGAAACCGTTGCTTTCGCGGGAATAAATAATTTATTTTCACGCGAATGGAAACCCTTGCTTTCGCGGGAATAAACAGTTTTTATTCCCGCGAAAGCATTGGAAAAAATGCTGATTCATAAGGTTTAATCAGTGCGACTTTAGCTATTTAAGAGCCACTGTTTTCACACAGAAAGCATCCAGTTCTTCAATAGCAAGCGGAGAAGCATCATCTACTACAGCTACTAGGAGACCATCCAGCATCAAGGTAAAAAATGCTAAAATAATTATTTGTCTTTAGTTAATTGAATCATCTGGCTCTAAGTGGTGATAAGGTAAAAGATAATCGATAATTATTTAACACTAGTAGAAAGCTCTAATTATTTATTTTTAAAAATAATAATAAACAGTTATTTACCACTAGTTGAAAAGCCCATCTAGAGGTATAAGTGTAAATATATATAACTAAAAGAAATATTTATGCTCTAGATAGTTTCATATTCACACAAACTGTTTCTTCGCTACTTTATGTATATGTATATAAAGTCAATGAAAATAAATGAATCAATTGTAACAATCAATTTTTTTGTATTTTGTAGACACAATGTCTACTTTGGACTTCTGTTTGAGACAAAACGCAGTAGCAGCAAAGACTATAAAACATCTGGATAAGATCCAATTGAAGTAACTGCAGATAACTAAAGGAAAAACATGTGCTACAGCATACAGAGTGAACAAGGTGTGTGTAGATTATTACTCAGTCTCATTACACTACTATTACTAAGAATTATTGTTGGTGTTGGATAAAGGATTGAGCAGTAATTTTAATAAATTCTAACCATTGTAAATAATACTTCAACTCAAATAAAATTAATGAAAATTGAATGGAATAAAAGAATATTTCACCAAATACCCCTGTTTTTTTTTGGATATATACAAATAGATGAATATCTAGCTTCATCTATTTTTTTCATTTGAGTGCAATTATTTCCCCTCCTCTGTCCTCTTTTCCTCTCTCCTTTCTCTCAAGATACCATATGAGTTCGAATTATGTAAAAACTATCAATACTTAAATGCCATACATTCATAATGTTTTCTATTGTAGTTATTTCCCAAATACTGTAAATTTTAACCATCTAGAGGTCTAATTTGACGATTTTCCAAGATATTTTATAAACAAGGTGTGTGTAGATTATTACTCAGTCTCATTACACTACTATTACTAAGAATTATTGTAGGTGTTGGATAAAGGATTGAGTATAACAAAGTCATGTTTGAGCTAATAAGTTGTTGCTAAGATGTTTGAATTAACAACTAGGTAGCTAAAATAAGTTTTTCATGAGGATCTCCTGACAGTTGTGATTCCTTGAGTGGTGAGCAGACTTTTAAATCTACTGTAGTTATCTTTTGTTGATCTTATTGAGTCTTTATCAGTTAGTACATCTTGCAACAAATTCTTTGATAGCTTAGCGCTAAGCCATCTTCCCTTGAGTTTTATCCTGTCAGTATCCAGATCGTATTTTCCAGAATCTCTCAATTGATACAATATTTTTACACCTAACGCTTGATTGTCTTTACTAGCTGTCATGTCGGATACTTTCTTTTTAAACTCTTCTAATTGTTGCATCATTCTCTCCGAATCTCTATTGCTATCATCTTTCTCTCAAGATACCATATGAGTTCGAATTATGTAAAAAAACTATCAATACTTGAATGCCATACATTCATAATGTTTTTTATTGTAGTTATTTCCCAAATACTGTAAATTTTAACCATTTAAAGGTCTAATTTGACGATTTTCCAAGATATTTTATAGTATTCAATATACTTATTATGTAAATAACTAAAAGAAATATTTACGCTCAAGCCTCCTCTCTCTCCTCTCTCCTCTCTCCTCAACCAAATACTCCTCTCTCCTCTCTTGCAGTTATTTCCCAAATACTGTAAATTTTAACCATCTAGAGGACTAACTTGGTGATTTTCCAACATATTTTATAGCATTCAATATAGTTATTATGTCAGAAATTTATATTATTCAATCTAGATATAAATATATCCATAAATATGTACATAATTATCCATATATACATGGTTGTATAAAAAACTAAAAAATCTCTCTCTCTCTCTCCTCTCTTCTCTCTCCTCTGTACATAGCTATAAAATGTTAATATGGACATGAATTTGGACATGCACATGTACATAAATATGAACATAGGTATGTACATAAATGGACATGAATATGGACATGTACATAAATGGACATGAATATGGACATGAATATGGACATGAATATGGACATGAATATGGACATGAATATGGACATGAATATGGACATGAATATGGACATGAATATGGACATGTACCTATTCATGTCCATTTATGCACATGTACATGAATATGGATATGTGCGTATTTACTGACTCTAGCTATATTATATAGGAAGATTTTCCCTACTTATTATGTAATAAATGTATATAATCATACAATGATTCATTTTTGATCAATATATTTATTCAATGTAGATATATCTCTCTCCTCTCTCTATGTAGATATAAATATATCCATAAATATGTACATAATTAACCATATATACATGAATGTATAGAAACTAAAACATCTCTCTCCTCTCTCTCTTTCTTTCTCTCAAGATACCATATGTATGTATGTATGCATTGATTGTCATTACGAGTTGTGGTGCTTTGTATTACTTAGTATTTACTGACTCTAGCTATATTATATAGGAAGATTTTCCCTACTTATTATGTAATCAATATATATAATCTTATAATGTTTCATTTTTGATCAATATATTTATTCAATGTAGATAAAACTCCTCTCTCCTCTCTCCTCTCTCTCTTCTTTCTCCTCTCTCTCAAGATACCATATGAGTTCGAATTATGTAAAAAAATTATCAAAACTTAAATGCCATACATTCAAAATCTAGCTGCCATATGAGTTCAAATTAAGTAAAAAAATAATCAAAACTCAAATGCCACTTAAATGCCACTCAAATGCCACTCAAATGCCTCTCAAATGAAATACAATATAAACTCGGCGAATTCATCCAACGTCGTAACTCATTGTATAACCCCCAAGATCTAATCCACAAAAAAACACTTGGTAGGGAGATCTGCTCATATATTACTACTAGCATCATTGGTTTTTATTGCATGTTCTGTGTCAGTTCTACTTAAGTGTGTCTTTCAGAAACTCCTTCAACAAATTAGTCTCAAATGGAATCCACCAAAATCCACCACAATCGTCAGATTCTCATCGGTGTAATTTCAATAAAACATTTGCATAATCTTTCCTATACATGTAGCAGTATTAGCCTACTAAGTTGAAATCATGTTGCTGTATACCAGACATAGGTAATTATCATTTATATCTATGTGACCACCTGATTTGCGTAGATAGTTTCCAAGTGCTGCATGATAACTTGAGGAAATATAGATCTGGAGTTTCGATCCTGTGGAGGTCATAGGAGCTGAGAATTGTACAAGCGGAAGCAAAAGAGTGGTGGAGAATACTTGAAGTGAAGCTAGGAGATTCAGACCTGTAAGGAGCTCAAGCAAACCGCCGATTAAATACTATTCAAAAGTGTTGCTTGCAGGTCCGAACAATCGCTGTCTAGCAATGACAAGAGTTTCGCTCCAGAATTTCAAGTTGTGTCTCAGGTGAAAGATAAAAAAGTTCCATACAGTGCCCCCGTACATCAGTGTCTATAGCAACAGGACTAGACGTATGTCAAGTAATTATATGTAACAGGACCAGAGAAATAAATACCTGGGGTTGAACTCATCTGAAGTAAACTACGGCAACTAAAATTGTTTATTGTCCAACAAAATAATACTGTGTAATACCAATAAAAATAATAATGCGGACAAATAGATTAGCCACTTTGGACATATGCAAAACAGAAAGTTGGTGCAAAAGAAGTTTTTTAATGTGCTTGCATAACTCAAACATCAGTTTCAAATTTTTCATTCTTTTGCTTTTTTAGTTTATTTGAGAATAAAAAGATAGTTTTTTGTGATTTTTGTATTGAAGATTTTGTAATTTTAAATACAAATAAAACTATCATATCGATTAATTACTTTTTGCATTGTGCAGTGGGTTTTGTGCATTGTGGGTTTTGATTTTGAATTTAGTCATTTGAAAAAAAGTTTTTAAAACTTGCAGAAATTTGAGGAGCATTTCTGGATCAGGGAGAGTAAAATATGACCCATAAAGCAGTTTTTGAAAGTTTTTTAAAAATGGAAAAAGTTTAATAAATGATGAGCGCAGAATGCGGTATGTCCAAGTACTCTCTCTAAATCTTTGCCGTATGATCAATGAATATATTGCTGTGGATACAACTTGCATATTTGAGAAAAATACACAAAGTTTCCAAAAGCTATCATTCCTCACCGATGAAAGAGTTTTATTTATCAATTTATTACAGAAGCTTCTGAGGTGAATAGAAGGGAAGTGGGCAAGGGAGGGGGTGAAGGGAAGTGGGCGAGGGAGGGGTTGAAGGGATGTGAAAGTCAAGAAACGTGATACAATTGAAGAAAATTGAGGCACCTATGTTCTACTCAAACTGCTCACAATACGAATCTTGATAGTTAACTTGGACATATCAAATAAAAGTGTGATACTAATAACTTAAAATTACTTCCACATACTAATTTGTAGTGAGGAACAACTGGCAATAGCAAGTTTTTTGCCAGAATGAAACAAAAATTAGTCGGACTGTCCAAAAATAAGATGCTAGCAGAGCCTAGCCTTTTGCAGTATTTTTACATTTGCCTCCATTTTAACACTTTTAAACTCTTTTGCTTCAGCTCTATATGTTACTCACTTGCTGAAACAAAGTTGCTGGAACCTCTCACAAGATATGATAAGAATATAATCATTGCACCAGAACTTCTTCCAATTTAAAATGTGCAATGACATTGATCCAGAAGTCAATAATAATATTTTAAAGTTGGCACAAAGAGTGAAACTACATGGGCGAGAGATAAGTGTACATGTAGAAACCTGGGAACATACACAGGCCTGTTTTGAGTATGTTTGTGCTCGTACTTACCTCTAGTGGCTTAAGTTTGTCATCTATTACTATTTCCACATTTATGCTGTTCTGTAAAAATTAAAAAATGATGAATAAAACTATACAAACACTCTCAAACACACAACACAAAAGAATTTATGACAAGAAAATTCCAATGGCAATATATATTAATTGGCAACTCTAACAAAATCGTGTACAAATCTCACTGGGTCTTCCGTGTCGAATGCAGAACTATCCAATTCATTGATTCTGACGGTCAGGGCTTCAATATGGAAGTATTTTTCATTTAGCATGTGATCATTTAGTTCAGTAAGGGTGGATGCCTCAAATTTACAGTACTCGTAGTAATAGCATTTTGTAATCTCAATATTACTAGGCTCATCTGTCTTCTGGTGCATCAAAAATCATAAAACAACAGCCATTCAGCAATTCATGGGAGAAAAGGTACATTCTATATTAATAGGGCAGAACAAAACTTGTAAATCACAAAGAGTTTTGCCATAATACGGTGCACACCTGTCCACAGCTTTTAGAATCTTCCAGAGAAACATCACACTGGGTTTCTGCTCTTTCGCATTTCTTATGATGCTCCTTTAACAGATAGACAACAACAGCTAGAAGTAGTAGCAACAATAGTAATGTTTGCAATGGTAACAAGCAGTAGTAGCTGCAATAGTAACAATAACAGTAGTAGCAGTAGCAATTGTATCAGTAGTAGCAGCAGCAGAGTAGCAAAAGCAGTAGCAGCTGCAGTAACGGTAGCAATAGTAGCTGGGGCAATAGCAAGTAGCAAACTTAGACTTTTGTGTACTATAAACTACAAGAAACTAATGCGCAGACATTTTTCTCAGTTGATATAACTGTACTACACCTAACTACAATTCACCAAAGCCAGCGGAGGTGGTGAACTCAACTTGATTTAATTGATTTTGAGCAGCTCCTCATACGTTTAGTGTTTGTTGATGTGTGGCAAGAGCAGATAAAAATGGTGTAACATATTTTATTCTACTCATGTATAAAGACAGTTATTCTTTAATAGTAATATATATCCTACTGCGCTTCAAAATTGATTTACATATAAATATATTCCAAGAGCAAAACAGCGAACAAATTAAAAAAAACCTGATGGGGTGAATAATGTTGTAGTGAATTTCCGTGGGGCCTGTAGAAAACTGCTAACTAAACCTCTCTCTTGCCAGAAGTTATATAACCAACTAACAATGCTAGGAAGGAGTCACGCTCAACTCCACAACTATTGGTGAGCCCACGGCTCAAGCTCAAACTCAGTTCTTCAGAGTTTTATAAATTTATTATTTTAGAACACCTGGTGCAACATAATCAGCGATACCATATCCTGCTAACAGAATCCTAGTACAGTACAAGGTTTGTGGGCAAAAGCTCTGCCTTTTATGGGCAGGCGTACAGGAACTAATTGTCCTAATTACACATACAACAAATAACATAAAAGTAAAGCATAAATATGCAAATAAACAAACACATTATAAATAGTAGGGAATGCATACAAGGAACAGAGCTAAATAGATAAAGCGCCCACAAGTAAGATGCCAAGTGTATGAACATGCCAATCAGTTATATAAGGTAATTATAAGGTAATGTAGCGTCTGCTTTCTGTGCTTGGTTTCTCAGGCTTAGTTAGCTGGTGGTCAGACTTTTGGTATATCTGTTGGGGGTTACCTTGTGGGTTCAGGCTTCTGAAGTAACTAAAGCTACTTCTGATCTTCAGGATATAGTAGTTCTTTTCTGGCTGGCTCATTACAGGATGACTGCAGGACTGTCAGATGGCTCCAGGGCCAGTCGAGGGGGGCTGTAAGGCCTGTCAGGGCTAACTGCAGGGCTGGCCGGGTTAATTTCTGCCCACAAAAGTGGTTTTGGCAGTGCCGGATTTGTTGGAAGACTTGTCTGACATTCTGCAGTTGTCAGAGGGACTTTGGTGTTCATTAAGTAGACTGGTAAAATCCACAATGATATGCGGCACACAACCACATGTATTTTAAAAAATGCATTATTTTACCTGTTTGCCTGAAAATCAAATGTGAACTTTGCACCAACCTGGAGATTTTTTAAAAGAGGCTGTTCTTGGCAGCCAAATAATTGGTTTTGACAGAAGCATCTCTCATTGAGTAACACTCTGTGAATGACAAAGTCTGGAACAAGTTGATTGCGTTTCAGACCTGTTTGTTGGCATGGCTCTTCTATTAGCTCGTTATCGCACATTTCACCATGGCTCACAGGGCACGGTATCGTTTCATAGTCTCCAAACTTGTTATTAATACAAGACTTGCACACTCTGTGTAGAAAACAACAACACTATTCAACTGAGAAATAAGGGAGCTGAGATTATATTCTAAAACTCATATAAGCATTAGTGCTTGACAGCAGTTTCTATAGCCTGTTGTGGTTCTGCAGACAATTTAATCTAACCTTCAAATACACACAACTTGACTGAAGGTAACACGATACAGGGGCTCTTAGGCTAGCAGTGAGCCTAAGGTAGTTTATATGGATCCAAACACATTTTCTATACTTTACTATCACTCAAGGCCTTCTGTTACATCGCAATTTTCGTAAAAAGCTGTCCTCAGAGTTTTATAGAGTCTTCCTGACTCCACTCATTGTCAGTGTCTCTTTAAACTTACTTTAACTTTTCCTTCATCACAGCATCAGGTCTACCAGTAAAAAACGACCCTGCGATTGCCGCCAGCCAAATAGACTCTTTAATAGGAGTACATCCTAAAAATACTCACCAATCCTCTCTGGATAAAACTAAACAACATGTGACATTAGTCTTCTATCCTCCTTGATGCCACCTCAACAGACTCAAACAGTGTCCATTGGCCTACTCACTCAGTTTGCAACTGCTTCAAATGGTTCAATTACAGGAAAGCTATTATGTGGCAGCAAGGCATCAAGTTGTCCATCTTAATTTAAATGTTACCAGGATTTATCATCAACTCTCATGTTGCCAATTCTATCACTATAAACCAACCTTACACGAAGCTGAAATCCATCCTACGTGATGCAGTTGATGAAAATTTAAATAAAGGGTAAACCATGTTCCTGGAAACATATAAACGGTGTGGGGGGGGGGGAGGCAAAAAATTTTATCCAACAATAACTCAGAAGCAGTGGGTATATGTATTTTCTAGTATAGGTGGAGCGGGTTTCCTCAAGTATAACACTTGTGGAAGGATGGTGGAAATGCAATCAAGAAGTGAAATAAACTGTGAAAATCAGGTGGATACCGGAAGGTGTAAAAATCTTATTAATCGTTCACTTTCTCTTCGATCGTTAACACAAGAGGAAGAAAAATTTCTGATTGTGCAGTGAAAAGATTAACTTGACACAAAGAAGTCATTTGACGTTGTAAAAAAACTACCCCCACACTCACCTAGAACCACAGCTAGTTTGTTGTGGATGTAAAAGGATGTCATAGCAAAGTGCACACGAATATTTTGTCTGTAGCTTTTCCTTGTTTACAAAGTTTGGTCTACTTATAATGTCAATTGCAGGGGGATTACTGTCCCCAGCCTGAGAAGGACAATGCATTATGGGAGATTATAATTTTACCGAACTAAGAGGAAACATTAACGACCTAACATGAATCCACACAACACAGGATCGACAAATATTTCTGCTATGCCTACAGTATTTTAGTAATGTGTAAACTATTCAATGTTTAGTCAATGAGACTACACCTAAGATTCATAATTACCAAGAAGCTGTGTGATGCCAAGACTTTTACAAGCTTCACTCACTTAATGATTTTGTTTTTGTATCATTAGAGCTAAATAAACAATATTTGGATTAAGAGCTCAATAATTAATATCAAATAAATAAAAACTATTTTAAGTTATGCTAAATAACTTTGATATTTAGAAATCAATGATATAGCTATTACACCTCAATCTGACAAAAAGGGGAAAAAAAAACTCTTACACTATTGAAAGTTAAAGACAATTGTTTGCTTATTTTGTTGATACATTGTTTGTTTCCAGAGCTAATATTTTCGAATTTAAAAACATTTTTTAAAATTTTACTTTTAGCTGAAAAAATATAGTACATTCCTGTCCAACCGCAAGCCAAAAATACGTTCAACCACGCGTCAACTAATTGTCAATATAAACAATTGTTTTTTTTAATGCATATTCCGCAAATGATAGCCTAAAAAAACCTCCAATTTTATTTGGCCGAAACATCGGGTAGTAGGTGATTGCACCCGCAATACTGAATTAGGTTTTTGGGTTACGTTGTCGTGTATTTATAAACCGCTCACAAATTATTAGTAAGCTTTGGAAATAATATATAATTAATTAGAAATAATAAAGTGAATCAGCAAACAATATTTCAGTAAGTAGATAAGACATTGGTGTTTCATTTATAACTGTCAAAAATAATTAAAATGTTCGGGGAAATTCCCACAGGTGCGCCAAAGTTGTGTAACCTTTATGACTAGCTATTAGTGAGTAGAGCGGATTTCAGAAGTCTATTGACAGACAATCAGAGGCGAAATTATATTGGCTAATTGGAGAACAAATTTCTTTCTGATTGGTGGATTAGTTGCAAAGTTGTTAACAAAACTGTAATTTCACACCTAAAAATCTACGTCATCGACAAATTTATATATGAATCCTTTTACCGCATCACGTGATAATTATCGGTTGAGTTGTGGTAGCTAAATGATACTTCTCACAACCGCAAAGTAGACTGAATCAATAAACGATGGTCAATCATAAAAGCTAATTTCTCATCTTGGTATTCAGTATAGTTGACCAGGGATAAAACCTTCGCTGTACTTATTAGTATATATTGGTTGTAGGAGAACGTGTGTTTAATAACATATCTATTTGGTGTTGTTTTTGGCCTACTCCAGGTTGCTGTTCAGCACTTACCACAACAATTAAGAAATACTACATCTCCCATGAAAATTACATGAAAAATTTTTGATAGCTTTTCAACCAATTCTACAAATGGATGGAATCTGAGAAATTGTGGACAAAAAAAATCACAATTATAAAACTGTTTTTACGACCATCGAACCATCAGAAGGGATGGTGTTTTCCTTGATTTTAAATTAGCATTATCTGATTTAAATTGAGGGATGAAACTTTGTTGAGTGGCTGCTGACCAAGCTAAATAATAGTCACTAATGTAACGAATAGTTACCAATTTAGGCTGATTTTAACAAACCTTTTAAGCAATTGTATAGTGACCATAAAACACATGTAAATAATCAACATGCTATGAAAACATATCCATTATATTTCCTGGTAGGAGTTGGTGCTATATTCAATTATATTAAAAGATGATACAAATTTTTTTTCAAACGCCAAAGAAATATTCTACTCCGACTACTCTCTGGTCTACCAGTAATGTATCTGATTAATTCAAACAACTGCTGGCTGATTATGCAATTATTTTTGCCTAGTTTTTGTTTATTGCACAGTTAAGTAGCAGTTAGTTAGCTACGCAAACTCTTTGGAAACTAATGAAAAATCAAAATAAAGTTTTGCTAGTTCAAAAAACCAAAAAGTATTCTTGAAAAGAAAATTATCAGACCAACTTGAAATGATGAACATACTTTTTAGCCTCGCAGCTCAAAGACTCAAATTGCTGCCTATTTGGTTATTACAAAGTGCACGCTAGCACAATGTCAATTTGAGAAAAATAAATTTCACCATAATAAGTTTGGTTTGAATCTAGGAGTTTCAAAAACAGCTCACCTACTTGAGCATCAGCCAAGCAATATTACACCCTTTTAAACCCCAAAATCTGTTTTGCCAACGATTTTTTACTCAATGCGTCAAACAGGCTAATAATTGTTTTATACCCAAGACGCTGTTCCAATGCACTAAAATACTGCAAATAACTACCATCATATGTATGCACCTAGCCTACATTCAAGAAAAAGAAAAACTTGTCAATCTTCCTAAATACTATCATATTACCTTATGCCATCTAATAATATAATAGCTTTATTTTTGAAGGTTTGTGACTGGCAAAACTCACTTGGCATAAAACCTGAAAAAAACAAGGCTTGCTTAATTTTTTTCTAAAAGGGGTTTGCATTAAATTTATTTAACCTAATCCAACTTTCTGATGAACCATATCATTACTGTACAAGCTGGACAGAAGTGTTACAATCGTTGATCAATGATAAACGCCTTTTGGTAATCTTCTTATAAACTTGGAATGGCTTCTTTGTCAATAGAAACAGGGAACATCAAAGTTGTTAAAGTCACTATAGATGCAAAAGCCACTTTGACAAAGTTCTTTTTTTCTGAGTATTTGGGTTTTTTGAGATGTCAGAAAATGGTATCTTAATTTTTCTTGCAGTTGTTTACAAAATGATAAATGAATAAAAACTTAGCGTTTCGTTCAAATGCTAACACATTCCATAGTAGCTAGAGCTTAGGACTCACCTGTCACTCAGTAATCAATAATACTCAAATAGTAACTAACAAATTAATTAAACACACTTCCAGACCTAGCTTATTCCATTTTCTAGACTTCTATTTTTTCAGTTGGAAGGTTGTTTTTTGGTGGCCTTGATTATTTAAGTAACGAAAAAAAAACTTCGAAAGAAGTTAAACTTAAAAAGTTATTTATTTTGTGAAACAATCTATGCTTCTACATAGAGTGAACTTGGCATAAACCAATCAAGGTTTAGTAAAACAAAATAACATTGATAAAAGTAAAAGAGAAATTCGGTTACATTAAAATCCTATTTACTATTATAAGCGAGTGAGTAAGTCAGTTAGTGAGTGCAGTGAGTGCAGTATGTGAGTTAGGGAATGCAGTGAGTGAGTGCAATGAGTGAGTGCAGTGAGTGGGTGAGTGCAGTGAGTGAGTGCAGTGAGTGAGTGCAGTAAGTGAGTGCAGTGAGTGAGTGCAGTGCGTGAGTGAGTGAGTGGAGTGAGTGGAGTGAGTGGAGTGAGTGGAGTGAGTGCAGTGAGTGAGTGAGTGAGTGAGTGAGTGAGTGAGTGAGTGAGTGAGTGGAGTGAGTGGAGTGAGTGGAGTGAGTGGAGTGAGTGCAGTGAGTGAGTGAGTGCGGTGAGTAAGTGAGTGAGTGCAGTGAGTGAGTGCAGCGAGTGAGTGCAGTGAGTGGAGTGAGTGGAGTGAGTGGAGTGAGTGGAGTGAGTGGAGTGAGTGGAGTGAGTGCAGTGAGTGAGTGAGTGCGGTAAGTGAGTGAGTGCAGTGAGTGAGTGTAGTGAGTGAGTGTAGTGAGTGAGTGCAGTGAGTGAGTGAGTGAGTGCAGTGAGTGAGTGCAGTGAGTGAGTGAGTGAGTGAGTGAGTGAGTGAGTGAGTGAGTGAGTGAGTGAGAGAGAGAGTGAGTGAGTGCAGTGAGTGAGTGCAGTGAGTGAGTGCAGTGACGGAGTGCAGTGACAGATTGCTGTGAGCGGGTGAGTGTAGTGCAGTGAGTGAGTATTGTGAGTGAGTGAGTGCAGTGAGTGAGTACAGTGAGTGAGTGAGTGCAGTGAGTGAGTGATTGCTGACTGGAATGAAATCTTTAACATTTATAGTTTTTATGTTTCCACTTGTGATGATTGTCGCTTACTGTGGTTGTTGAATTAGGTGGCTTGTCTGTGTAAGTGAACAAATCTTCAGCATTTTTAGTGCAATATCAACATACTATTAGAGTATTGCAAATGTTTTTAACATAATTTTCTTTCAAGCGATAGGTATATTTGCGGGCTGGATCGGTCTGTACAATAAATTTAATAAATAATATTTTTCGCAATTTATTTAATGCAAATGGGTCAGTAGCAATATTTTTAGTGGACCGCAAAATACTATCCCTATGGGCAAAAATATTAATTTGCGAGGCATACTCATAGGTCACGAGCACTACCAATTCATCACATAAAATATAATATATACCCAATTGGGTGACGTTTGATCAAGCCGCTTCATTCTCGGTATCATTTATTATTGTTTTATCGATATTTATTATTAATTATTATATATGTTACATATTATTATTAATTGCTATGATTGTCATGTCCCATATTGATATATTGGAGATAGATTGATCATAATAATGAAAAACAGAGCGAGTGTGTTAAAACAATAGAGATAAATGTTATAGGTAAGCAAGAATGAATTCCTTTGAAATAAACGTTGTCAACCGGACAAGTGTGAAGCTGTTTATTTTTTGACTCGCTACCACTGTCTGCTACTTCCTGTAACATCATGCTATTATTACCAGTAAGGAATCAACGAGACGATGACCATCATTGATGAATTGCTTACACATGTAAAATTATTATGCTCGCTACAATGCACCTTGGACTATTATGTCTTCACATTTCATCCGAATCGATGGATATTATTTCTTATCGTAATATAATAAAATTTAATTGCCTGGATCGATGCGTTTGCTGTCCGGCGATGTGAATCCGAAATATGACCAATAGCAGATTTTCATCGATCCAGTCCTTGAGTACACCTGATACAAAAATTTTATACCAGCATCATTATTGGTATTATCATGACAAAATCTAATGTAAGCACAAACTGAACGCTCTTTTTTAAAAACATTCTGCTACGCATCAAAGCAACATCTTTTTTGAGAATATATCTACACAAAAAGTTTCAGTAATTGCCCTACTTTTCACAATGCTGTGCTGGCAATCAGTGACCTTGTGTTGGTGCAAATCCAGCAGGAGGCCCTAATATCTAGGAGTGAGCCTTCCTTTAGTGCTTGGTTACTTGTTTCAGCTTGTTAGAACTTATGGTTTATAATTTTGTGTTTTCAACTGTAAAATCATGGCTTTTTTAAATTACCTTCCTTTGCTTTACATTTTTGGTTTTTGAGCATTTTCCTGCGTACAGTCTTATGTTAAAGTACCAGTTATAACAGACTCATGGGCTAAAGTTGAATCAGTTTTTTAGAGCTCTCTGTATTTGTTGGTTACACCGTAGAAAGGGGTTTTGTCTGATTATAGCCAACAGTTACCCCATTGTGGATCAACTGTGAAGCTGATCTGTAACCAATGCAAGTCTGATCAGTTTTTCCACTACTTCACCGATCCCTTGCTATGATGTCTATGAGACCTTTAGTATCACAGCTACGATATGGTGTGAGAGTCAAGGTAAGCAGCGCAGTTGGATGGCTTTTACACCTACAGGGCATGTTGTAGCTCACTTTTTAAAACTTGTTACACCCCCAAAGATAGAGTTACATTACCATACCAAAGAACAATCACTGTTGATGAGTCCTTGGCTGTAGTTTAAAAGATTTTAATTTTTGCAAAAGTTTGAATCCTTAAACGCGGATGCTGTATATTTAGGTAGACAAGAAAGTCAACCCATGGTACAACATTATGTCTTCTGTTAACTGTCTTTCACTTCAGTTATCAGCTTTCTCTGGTTAAAAGTTTTACAAACTTAAAATTGTTGAGAACTGTATTAAAATCTTATGCCAATTTTTCTGACTCTATTTGTCATTTTGTAGTCTTCATGTTGTGCTATGTTTCTGCTGTTACAGTTGCTACAGGTGTGTGCAAAGACTGTGGTGATGAGTAAGGATGTGATGGCGGTGATGTGAGGTTGCTAAACATGGGCGACAATGGAGTATCCCACCGTCTTCTAAGGGAATATTTGAAGCTATTTGTTTCAGATGGGTTAGTGAAGTATTTGGGTCATTTGGATGAGTGGAGTCATGTAAGACGTAAACCTATCAATATGTTACCCAATGCTTTGCTTACTGAGCTGTCTTGAGATAATAATGCTGACTTTAGTCTTTCCAAGCCTAAGATTGATAATATGTTAGATAGGACAGTTGTTGTTAATTTTGAAACAATTTAATCGGGCCTTTTTTCATTAGTGATATTATATCTATTAATTCGATGTGTTTGTACCAAGTTGGTTATCGTATTGCTCACTTGAGCCACATTTTGTTGAAAAAGTAGTCGCTGTTTAATTGCCAATTGTGACAGCTTTGTAAAAGATATATGCGCAAAAATTTGGGCAAGATCTTTTCCAAAGCTGTCTCAATCTCAATCTAGCCAAGAGAAGTTCGAAACCAAAAGATTAGTTTAATGGTTTTGAAGTAGTGTCTGTTAGTGAATCTTATAGTTGTAAGATTTCCATTTTTGCTTGCGGTGGAATTGTAAATAAATTGTACATCTCTGATTGTTAATCTAATTTTTCCTTCAGTTAGACCTTTTATTGTCAAATCCAATTATTTTATGCAGCTATTGTATAATACTAGTCTAGGTCACTATTACATATTACTATTCTATGTCTCTTGATGTACCTGTCACTGTTTTGCTGACCAGATTTGAACAACGTATGCTTGTGATAATATTTTTTGCAAGTCATATGCCCTGAATACCCTAATATTAAACTGAAAACAATGAGGCTGATAGATAAAACAATGAGGCTGATAGATAAAACAATGAGGCTGATAGATAAAACAATGAGGCTGATAGATAAAACAATGACGCTGATAGATAAAACAATGAGGCTGATAGATAAAACAATGACGCTGATAGATAAAACAATGAGGCTGATAGATAAAACAATGAGGCTGATAGATAAAACAATGACGCTGATAGATAAAACAATGAGGCTGATAGATAAAACAATGACGCTGATAGATAAAACAATGACGCTGATAGATAAAACAATGAGGCTGATAGATAAAACAATGAGGCTGATAGATAAAACAATGAGGCTGATAGATAAAACAATGAGGCTGATAGATAAAACAACGACGCTGATAGATAAAACAATGAGGTTGATAGATAAAACAATGACGCTGATAGATAAAACAATGAGGCTGATAGATAAAACAATGAGGCTGATAGATAAAACAATGAGGCTGATAGATAAAGCAATGAGGCTGATAGATAAAACAATGAGGCTGATAGATAAAACAATGAGGCTGTTAGATAAAACTTGAGGTGTTGCAAAGCTGCCATCAACATTGCAAATACATTCCTGTTATATTCAATTTTATTCAATCGCTTATGGCTTGACCAAGTGAAACAATTCTAAGTCAAAAGAGCTACTTGCTTATGACCATACTGATGCTAGATTGTTGTTTCATGTGTTTGTATATCAATTAAGTGTGTACATATCTCTGTAAGGTTATAACAATATATGAATTGCCCTTTGAGCTTGCTTTGTTTCAAAATTTGTTCAACAAATTTTAAAATTTTTTCTACACATTCAAGATTCCATGTTATACTTCTGAACTGCACTGATGAGCTTATAAAAAGCGAACCAATTTTTGTCTCTAGTTTTGATCTTCAAATGATTCGCATGAAAATTGTGTTTTTTAAATATGTGTTTTATTACATGGGTTCTGCTAAATCACTTAATAAGGTATGATACCCAATAGTTTACAATTGACATTTTTAGTTCCAAAGGTTGTGTTATACAACAATGCGTGCAACTTGCACAGTTACTCTCTGAACAGGAACCCTGGCTTCTCCAAGAACACCAAATTTCTTGTTGATCGATTTCATTGGAACAATCATGCTAGTAGGTCTGTAATTTCGTGCTCAGATATTTCCATTTGAACATTTAAAACTTCACTTTAAAGCAGCAGGTGCAATGTGCCAGGTGATTGCTTCATTTACAACTCCACTGCCTTTTTTGTAGCATGTTTATCAGGCAGGATATAGCGTTGATGCGTATCCACAGTTCTTTCTGTTGAATACTCAAGTTGCTGAGCAGAGAAATGTCACACTCAATTGATCGAAAGCTTCTCTGAGTTACCAACACCAGGAATTTTTTTTCAGTCAATAAAATTGTTTCTCTCATTTAGAAACACCCTGAAAGTTCTAAAACTCAGAGAACCCGAGAATGCAAGCGAAATCCTTCTGCACACACTGTTACAGTTATACAAATAGTTGCTGTTTTGCTAATTTGTGTTTTTTGCGTAATCAAAACATTTATTCTCTGCTTGACGAATAAATCTCACCAACAACAGCAATGTTTGTGAGGCTCTAATGAAATCAGTTTCTCTGTGCATTGGATTAGTTATCATCAGATTTGTTGATTGCTTAATTTGTTTGAGAGTTGTTACACATTGTATTGATCAAAGCCGCTGTCTGTAAACAGAGCATGATGAAAACTGCAATGCAAGTTGAACAACCATTTGTTGATCTTGCTGACTTTTACTCTGTTCATGTTCTTACCTACAATGCTGTGTCATTGCAAGTTGTTTTTTTACATAAAAAATATCAGCAATGTCTAACAATGTCAATGTCAGTTGAATGGTTTTTATTTTGCTCACAATTTCATTAATTGTAATACGAATCAATGCTGTGATGTAATTGAGGTGACAATCAAAAATGAGGTCTGCTGGAGAAAAAGCTCAGAATGCAGAATCAAATTATTCACACAATATTTATTGATGCTCTGTATATAAATACAGGTGCTGGGAGAATAGTGAAACTAACTTTTGTATGTTCAGTGTCATCCAAGGAACAAAGCCTCTGTTATGTCATTTATCTCAAAG
The DNA here is from genome assembly GCA_945261195.1 of Cryptosula pallasiana. Lineage (NCBI taxonomy): Eukaryota > Metazoa > Bryozoa > Gymnolaemata > Cheilostomatida > Cryptosulidae > Cryptosula > Cryptosula pallasiana. The sequence goes on from OX183131.1 coordinate 32,137,140, forward strand.
CCTGTCACATTTATTGCCTTTGATGAATTAGAAAGTTCAGTCCTGTTATGAGCAATTTTACTAGTGAACAACCTGATGTTTACTGATGCATGTTTACAAGCCTTTCATTTGGGCTTGCAAGAAAAACCCAAATTTTTTTGGTGAGTTGGATATCATTTGAATTTGGCTCAAGATAATCAATTGACATTAATTTTTGATTAAAAGCAAAAGTACAAGAGTTGACGATAGCGGTTTGGCTTTGAACTGAAGTCTGGAAGAAAGAGCTAAGTGTTCTTACTCACTAGCTTACCTATATGATCAATTACTTGTCATCAGCTATTTACTTGAGGTGTAAAGAGCACAATAAAGTTGTGGTGATCCTTGAAGAAGTATGGGTTAGTAATCAAATTATTCAACAATTTTACTTGATTCTGTTTTTTTTCATATATCAAGTTATCTTGCCAAATTGCGCTGTTAAACTGACTGCCTACAAACCCTGTATTGTCACTCAAATGGGAGTTATCTGTTCAGGTTTTAGCAAAAGGTGGGCAACTCCAACTGAAATATCAACTCGCTGGCCTCTCTCAGCAATGGTGAGTTACATCTAACTTTTTTGTCCCAACATCTTCACTAGCTTTTTCCACTATTGGTTCTGAGGCCTCTAATTTACTATTACACATTATATGTAGTCTAACTGGCACTTGGCTTTCATTGCAACAAGCGTAGTACAAAATAAATGTTGTTCATTGTATTTAATAATGTGCACAAGTTATATAATTAGTATTGCACATGCATTATCTCACATTCTTTCTTGCAGATCTTACACATCCATCCCAAATAGTGTGGTATCAACTCTATCTAACTGCACGTAGCACCTGAATACCATAATAACAGACTTTGCTAAGCAAGCATTTTAAAGTGATGAATTGAAGTGTTAACATATAAGCTGCCGTGGCAGCAGAAGTAAGAATGAATCTATGTAATCGTTACTGACTAGCTAAATACTATACATCAAAAACTTGCACGTAGTTTTGCAATGAGCATTATTGAAGTTCTCCTTGAAGTACCCTTGAAGGGCCCAGGATAGCAGACATGGACATGTAACAACAAGTTGATATAACTAGTGTGTGTGTGTGTGTGTATATATATGTATGTATATTATATGTAATTATGAAATACTACCAACATCATAAAAATATAAATTCATATCTCTGTAATGCGTCTGAATATATAATGTAACAAATCAGATCGGATTGTCAAACACCCGGTGCGTCTCACTCCAGAAAGAGCTTTTTTCTTCTCCTGCAATATTATCACTCATCATATTACAACCTGTAAAAAATTGAAAAAAGGTTGAATGTGATAGATACAGGCAAAGAGCATGGAGCACATAGGAAAGCATGACTTTCTATATCAAAAAAACTAGTAGCATTAAAGATTGTAATAGATTTGACATATTCTACATTCAAAGTTCATACCTTGTACAGATGCCATTTGTTATCAATGGCAAAAAGCTGTCTATACAAATCAACAATAACTGAACTGCAGGTGCTTCTACAAGTGCTAACAATGTAAATAATACATGGCTACTGCAGTATTGCTGCAGCCAGCCGTTACATTTCTTGCTGCTGATGAAATTTAAAATCTCAACTTTTTGGTGCTTATATTTTCTTTGTAATGCTGCATACCATGAAGCATTTATCTAATAGATAATTGTTTTAAAATATTTTAATAATCGTCTGCCACTTCAGTAATCAACAAACACCTACTGCATGTATGTTGGAAAGATGTGGATCCCTTCACGCTTCGTATCAACAACTTTTTTCCAGCTTTGGCTCCAGTGGCTTTGGTGGTAGATAATGCCAGAATCTTGATCTGGTAATCTTCAATCAATTGATGGTGAATATTTGGTGAAAGCAAATGCTTTGTATATGGAAGAGATTACAATGACTGGTACATGATTTTGATGTTTAAAGAATTTGAATGCTGTTGACACCATTTTTTCTCACAGTCTACACAACTCATAGGCCTTGACCACCAGTGTGAAAGAGTAAAGACACCAAGTTGACAGCTAGGAAACCTTTGCTGGTCCGCTTGCAACTAGTGCTTTTTATTTATTAAACCAAATGGGACAATTGCTGTTTATTACCTGTTCTACAGGTAAAGACAATCAATTTGACTGAAAGCCATTCAGTTATTGTTGCAAACCATATGAATAAAAAGTGTCAGGCTATTTTCTGTCAGTTTCATGGATCGTAGGCTCGCTACAACATGCTGAGATGTTTGGAAATTGATTACCTGCATTGAGGCACCATGGTAGTCAATGAGCACACTTACAAAGCACAGGCATCCACTACATTTGAGGAAATATATTTGTCTTTCTCCGAGCCTTCAATATCTTTAGGAAAGATCGCAACATTGTTGACCTGAAAAAGAAATGATTTAGACATAACAATGTGTGCTTGATGACAATCTGGCCAGTCCTAAGACTTTGTTCTGCATCCATGCAGGAAAATCAGAATTTGGAAAACTACTTCTACATCTAAAAATCAATAACGGAGCGCGGCAATGAACTTGTAGCTTGGCAAAAAATTTGCTTTGTATTTTCAATTTTTTTCATGTTAAAAACTTACATTTGCTGATTATCAGACCAAGTAGCTACCCAGGGCTAACTCTTAATACAAGGGCCCCTGTCAGAATTGCACTGACACAAGGTAGATAACCAGCAAGCGGAAAGTGTGTAAACAGCAAAAAAGCATAAAACAAGCAAATGAAAAGTGAAAAACCAAACTTTGCTGACAGCAGGCTCTGACACCTAACAGGAAGTACTCAGGTTTTGACTTCGTCTGCTGTATCTTTATCGACATCTACGACAATTGCTTCTTTTTCACAGTCTGTCCTTTAAAACAATGTCACAAAAATTTCACAATCACCTTCAAAATCAAATCCTGACCTCTTGCGAAAGAAATCGCTGTAGAGCTCAAATCAACTCAAGGTTTCTATAGTTTAACCAATTAAATAGCTCCACAGCATAAATTTGTACCTGGATGTAACTTGTGGCAATTTAAGTTTGACGCCATCAGACGAGACATTAAGGTGGAAAAGTAATTAAATGGTGCAGTCAGTAATGATATTGCCTTTAAATATGACAGAGATACCCATCCAGCAGATCAACACAGCTTGTTTAGGTACAGAATACATCAGCAATCAAACATTCATCAAGTAATATAATCATACAAAACAGAATTACAATGCAAAAACCCAAAAATACATAACAACAAAATGACAACTGATTAGTTACTGTCAAGTAAAACAAAGAGATCAACAAAAACGATTACTATTAGCTTTCAATGAAATAATATAAACTCACGCGGTTGTTTCACATTGGTCAGTGCAGTGCTTTCTTTGTAACAATAAAAAGCACAGTGAGCAATAATAAGCAAATAACCTATTTTTGTCAATAGCAATGGGTAAGAAATGGCCCTGTTTACATACACAATTTTTATTTGTATTTAACAAATGGGAATTGCAAAATTAGATGTGAAAAAGTATTATTTTCATAACTTGAGTTCAGATAAAGCCTATAAAAAACAATTTTTAATTAAATGTTCAGTAAGCTCATTGAGAAAACAACTGTTTCAAAGAGAATATAAAACTCATGGCTACAAGAACCAAAATGAGACAACATGTTGTTGAACATGTAGTGAGTTATTGAACAATTTCTTACATTGATATGGCTCACAAAGCAACTGTTTTCTATCAAAACCATTGACAAAGGCATAAAAACTTGATAAGAAGCGTTATGCAACGAGCTATTTAACATGGTCTCAATGACTATGCCCATTATTTCCAGTATCATTGGCGAACAAAAGGTAATGAAAACATGTGAAAACCTGCCTGTTCCAACAATTTGATGACTACTATAGTGCCATGTAAACACTCATTTTAGCTACATTTACTGCATGGGAGCAATGGATACTAGTCATTGATAGTACCCAGCACAAGAAATAGATAACTTATTTGTTAGATACTGGATAATAACTAGCCAAAGTATCATTTCGCTTATTTGTCAAATGACGAATGCCAGTTGGTTGGTATTGCTATTGTCTTTTGCACTCATCAACAGCATACACAAAGACCTTTCAGTTTGTTTTTTGTAAAAAAAACTCCATGCACCGGGTGTAACACACATTGGCTAATAAATTGCTGTAACAAAAGCAAAGGCTGACGATTCTTTCAAGAAAAGCGAACATGGCAATCCATGACTTCACTTTGTGATTGGATTATACATAAATAAACAAAATGGTAGTTATTAAACATTATTATAATATTAAATAAAACAAAGAAAAAAACTATTAAAAAACCAAAAAAAAGAAATTCAAAATTACATGCAACAAAACAAACTATTTATGGAAATAAAAATCACGTACCACATCATCAAAGTATGCACTCAGACATGTTGCAATGGTTTGGGAACTGTGGCGCCAACTGTTCCCTTCCTCATCTTCAAAATCTAAAAAGTGAGCAAACAGTTGAATATTGTACACATAGCTATCTGTTGCAGCTATAAGCAACTATAGAGAATCTATCAGTGTCCACTGTTTTATCTCTTCATCTAATAGTCCCAAGATAGTAACTTACAATAACCAAAATCATAAATCTAATCGTTTTGTTTAAGATACATATTTAATAATACAATTTAATTGATCGCCAGGTCTACTAGATCTATCGTTCATCAAAAATAATAACATCTGTCAAATATGAGCTTCTCAGCATCACCTACCCGGATTGTTAGGACTAACAAATGGCATGTTGTCGGGCCACCAAGGCGGCTGCTCGAAGCCCCATATGTAACGGCGCTCTGAAAATAAACATTGTTTTGGGAAATTTTCAAGATGCGATGCAGATGAGACAGAGCTTACCTGCAATATCATTCATTAAGGTAACCCATGGCTCACTAATCAAACAAAACCTGAGAGCTATTTATTGGTTTATAGGATCAGCTAGGTTGGTACATCACTCTACTATACCTAGTCCAGTCTCACAATCCTAAGGCTATGATAAACGAAGCATGAGAGAATAACTCTGCAACAAGAACGAATCAAGGAAAAGAACACTTACTAGATTTGTTCACCACTGCAGATAACAGTGATCGTTTTTGATCAAGACTCAAAACATCCACTTCAGAGTTGCTAAGAACTTCTGAGGAAGAGCAACGAATTGTCGAGCTTGGCACCTGAGACACTTTTTGCAAAAGCGTTTCGGAATCAAACGACTCCACCCATTCTGGGGTACCTGAGAAAAAATCATTGAAATCCAGCATGCTCAAGGAAAAACAAGAAATTAAAAGCTATTGTATTTTGTTGAGAACCGTTGGTATAAACAGTATTAATATTTAAAATGCAACCGTACCAAATGATGCACTACGAAAACGAAGGCAAAAAGTGCTAAAAATGTGCAATGAAGATAATTACATGAGAGTAAAATTTATCTCTAAATAAGATTATTACCTACAGTTACATTTTGTTAATAGATCAAATAATTAGTAGCAAAAAATATTTTGTTTTACTGACAATATTGTACATTCACTGGATGTGGTTGGGGCATGTGCAGTCAATGTATAACAACAGCAATCACAGCTCCGTACATGAGCTAGGAGCTGCAGCAGACCAAACAATAAATATGCTACCAACGCTCTTACATTTTGTAAGCATACTTAATGCCCTCACATGTTGGTAAAATGTATCTCCAAATACACTTACCCCACAGCAATGAATTTTATGTCAAACTAGACACTCCAAACATCCAAATAATTAATAACTGTGCATTTTAAATTGGTATGCACATTTTTTGCAGCATGAACAATCAATTTAGAAATAAATAGCATATTAAAATAAGCTTTTTGAGACTGAGCCTGGTGACTACAAAAGATTCTACAACTGAAACAAATGCAATGGAATTTTTATTTGAATTTTAAAATTAGGTACTTTTCAATTTTTGAGTATTTTGATTTTTATTTGAATTTTCAAGTTTCAGATTAAAGCATTCCAAGCTATATTTAAATGCTAATGTTTTCAACTATAGGTATATGAAATTTTATTTGAATTTGATGATTTAGTTGTGAAGGTATTTAAATTATAATTCAATTTGTTATTTAGAGTTGGTCCTATCCTTGGTTGCTGGTTACGTGAAACTTGACCCCAAATTCACTGTTGATATGAGGTCAATCTAGCAAACATATAATTTACCTTCAAGATTCAGAAACCCTCCATTTCTTATGACTAGGAGACAATCAAATCCTTGGCCGCCTATAATAAAACATATAGCAAGTAAGTTGTGTACGGATGTCCATCTATATCTGTAACATTTATACATAGCTTAGTGGGGCTTGCAATGAGAGTGCATAGAATATGCTCAATTATCGCATTCACAAATACAAACAGGAAACAATATTGTACGTTATGAAGGCATAGAAACAATTATTAGAATGGTGGAACAAACAGAAATATAAATTAAGTTTAACAAGAATTTAAGCAAACAATTGTACCGTTGATCTGGAGATAACCCATGGTTATAATGATTGTTGCAGCAGCAATCACGATTCCAAGACTTGGCTGAGTTGCAAGAAAGCTAATGAAGGAACAACATTTATGCGCCAGTAATTGCCACAGCACACCCAACCACACCCCCCCCCATGTCAAGGCCAACACATCAACAATGAAGCTGATTTGGAAAAATATTTTCTCTGGAAAAATGCTGTTTAAAGAATTATAACTAAAGACTTGATGCGTGGACCCAACGAGTGGACAACAGCATATGATCCGGTGCGGGTTTGTTGTAAAAGATGATTGAGGTGGCTTCTGGAGCACCAAATGGACGCTCATTCAATCACTGAAAGGCAACTGTCTTTTTATCCAAGTAGTAAGTGACAAAGTGGCAACTGATAATCATTATTAAATCTTTACCAGTTTCAATAAAAGTCATGCACACGTCTATTTCATGACCAAAAAGCCACCAAAAAAGAATTAGTTTTGAGAGAATCAGCTTAAAATTTATGTACCAAAGTACAAACTATTTAACACCATGAAATGAAACTGGCATTATCTACAATTTATATAACAATTGTATCAGGACTAACCTCTGTTTTTAATTGTATAACAACTGTTAAATAAATCAACTCAAAGCGTGTTACCTTTGGTTTGATTAATAAATAACTACAAAACAACAAATGACCATCAATTTTTGACATACCTGAATCAACAAGCTTTGAATTGGATGTCTGTCGACTTTGCCTTTGGATTTTTTAATCTAAAAATGGAAAGATATCTATTTGTAAGAATCACAAAAATTGAAGGAAGAAGTGGTGATAGTGAATAAATCACAATATTTATATATCTGTGGAACAAGAACGATAAACAGCACCATAAACTGAACGAATGATTTCTCACAACTTACAGTTCCATAAGATTTCAAACGTCGCTGTTTTGATGGAATCATCTTGGAGGAAACCTAAAACAGTTACATTAAAAATCTAGATTTAGTTAAATTATTCAAATTATTATCAAATTGAAAACAAGTTCCTACAAGAAAATGTTCATTTCAAATATGCCATAGCAGTAGGCAAGCTTAATGCAGTCTGTGAACACATCTCACACATTTACTTAAAAAAGCACGAGTAGGTACACTGGCAGCGGAAAATAATCTTGAAATACAGCCCTCTGATACACATACATAACAATTATTAAACAAATAGTGAGAAGAAAAGCGTTGCCAAATATTGGAACAACTTGAGTAATTATAAATAAAGTAAATGATAAACATCCGTTTTTTGAGAATAATGATGAGGCTATGAGAAAGGTATTGCACTCTTACAGTAAAAACACAATTATGCATAACAAATAATGATATGATCTGATGATTAAATAAAAAGCAACGAGAGAAAGCTAGCTAGTACATATATAGGGGAAAAGGCGCAGCAAGGGAATAAGTAGAAAAAAGCGGAGGGAGAATAGCACATCAGAGCATAAGAAAAATTGAGGGAATATGTGAGTTTGGAAAGTGAGAAGGGTGGATGAGAAACGAGTTCCAAATGAAAAATAAAAACATTGAACAGTGAGGAGTTGGAGTATTTGAAGAGAGGTGTGGGAGAAAAATTAGTAATATTGATTTCACAAATTGGTAGGCTCAGCACACCTGCGTCATATCTCAAATGAAGCGAGGAGATAGAAAAATAAAGAAAACTGGGCGAGGAAAGGGTAGTACAAGGCGGGGAAAAATTAACTCTGACGAGTTTTCATTTGAGGGTTTCTCGTTGGGAGTCATTCTCCACAGTCCGACAGACTATACTCTGCAGTCTATACTATAACTTTATATTTGATCAGAGATTTTAAAAATTAATCAAAATCTATTATTGATCTTTGGATATAAAAACAAAAAAGTGGAATCGAGAGAGAGTGACCTTTAAATGTTATGATTGAAAATGAGCGGACACTTTGATCGGAGTTCGGTTCGAGTGGATGGTGGTATAGGTAGATCTAGGCGGGCAGATCTCCGAGGTGGGGCTGCAGGAGTATAGCTATGGGCTAGCTGGTGGAGACAATGTTCAGGGCTGCCCATGATGCGATTGATGTAACTCTTGCTGGTGTCTTCAAGTAGAGTAAGAATGGGCACTATTTCGGCTGTTTGAACGCGTTCATCATAGTCTCGGCTGCTTGGGTCCATAATCTTCAGAGCTAAGTTTTCTAGTCTTACTAGCCGCCGTCTCTGCTCACCGGTTGTGAATGAGTACCAGGACGGGCAGGCATAAAGGATGATTGGTCGAATGCATGTTGTGTAGAATTTTCTCATGATGTTTGTCGGCACTCCTGATCTCTTCAGGTCTAGTAGTGAGTACACAAGACAGTCGTCGTTGTGGCTCAATTTTGAGTGTCTTCATTGTCATTTGTTTTAGACAGATTTTTATATTCTCGATGGCATTGTGTAGAACAGTGTTTTTTGTATTTTTATATTCTACTCTCAATTGAAGATTCTTTAACAGTGTAGACTTCAAAAGTTTTAGATTATCGCAACCGAGTATTTCTTCCAGGAAGATCAAAGAAATTCGGGAGACATAGTGAGAATGCTTGCTAATCAGAGAACTGGTATAAATAATATTTGTTACGATTGACGCGCTTTTGAATTATTTGGGTCTGTTGGAGACGACTAATAGTGAGAATGATGGCTCGTAACCTAAAAATAAATATTTAGACAATGGCGACGATAACAATTATTTTCGGATGTTTTGTTATAAAATATTTTAAGTATTGTTCTTGATTCCAAAAAAGAGAGCCTTTAAAGTGTGCTATTTAGTACTGTAAAAATTATTACTAGAGCTCTGTTATTAACAAAATAATCAATTTTTTTATCACTATTTTATGAAAATGCCCAGTTGTTTTGGTTTTCATTGATGTTGCTTACACTAGTTGAAAAATGGCCCCTAACCAGAGTCAAAATTTTGTTATCTCTCCATCTAGTTGATTATTTTTCCCATCCAAGCAGCAGCTTTTGTTCTGAAAACCCACATATCAGGGTCAGACATCGTGAAGCGTCCAAAATGAAAGGCGCATAAAAACAAACTTTACGGCTAGAAAGTTGAGCTGTGACAAAAGTTTACAGAAAACACCTATGTGAACCAGATGAAGTTAATTTTAACTCTATAAAGCAAACTGTTATTTTCAAATAAATTTCAGAAGAAAAAAGAATTTTTTTGGTTAAAAGCGCCTGAATTATCGCATATGGTCAATCACAAAATCACTCAAGCTCCAAAGAGTTAGGGCGGAAAATGAGAAGTAGGCAAAAGAGGGGGGAGCGGGGGGGGGGGGGGGGGGGGGGGGCGGGCAAAGAGCAAGGTGAAGAAAAGCAGTTTGAGAGTAGAGTGGGCTGGTATAATGATATTTGAGTATGATGGATAAAATTGTTAGTTAATTATATAAAACATTGGACAAAATACCTTTTGCTATTTTCAAAGATACTCAATTGATTTAATAAAACTTTGTAGCAATCCCCTATTTTATTTAGCAACCTATAGATATCAGATGTATTACAATAAGTATGCCATTATTATTTGTGGTAGTTATTTCCGTTTTTGGCAATATCATTTCAAACCACAACGGATGATGAGCAACTACTAATAATTATTATTTGCTTAATTAAAAAACAACAAAAATATGGCTTTAGCCTCGTCTCTCCAGAACTTTTGCTAAAGTAAAATTTATATTATTGTTTTATTTCTCAAGTTAATAAAAAAACGTCCAAGAGAATCCACAACAGGTAAAATAAGATCGCTGAGCAGGTGATGATTAGCAGGGGTATTATGCCGAGTCATTGTTTTGCTGAGTCGTTACCCCTAAAGTTTCAAGCAATGACAGTGTATTTTGGTTGTTTAAACCGGCTTATTGCTTCCTGCAGGACGCCACAATCATCAGAATGAATGAAAGCAAACATTATCAACTTTATTTAATCTGGATAGATTATCATGCCATACGGATGTCATGTTTCCATAAAACACTGCAATAAAAAAGAAGGAATATTGAGCGAAAACATTACAATACAATTTGAATAGAGAAAAAAAACTAATAATGTGATATATAATATTGTTGTCGTAGATTCAATAATGTATACATAAGTTTTTTTTACAGATAAGTGTAACAGATCAGCTAATGAACCAGATCACTTCAAACATCACTAGTTGAGTGAAAGTAAAACTTATGGACAAAAAACAAGATAAAAAACACTATAATGAAGTAAACAAGTATTTCTAAAAAAGCAACTGTGTTACTATACAAATCATGAACCCACTGTGAATGACAGTGACATTAGAGAGCAGCCACGAAGAGCAGAGAGAAAACAAAAACCTATTGATGAGATAATGTTGTATAATAGTCTAATCACATGTAAACAATGTCGCCGATAAGTTTCCCAAATCTACATTGCTTGATCATGAAGAAATCGAACTAATCGCTATATTGGGGTAACAACGAATTTACTTTGATAAAAAAGATGATTTCATTTACAAACTCGTCAAAGATTTGCCCTCGTGTGACCTGACTTTCAGCCAAAACTGCTATGGTAAACCCTTGAGCAGGTTCTTTTAAATTTTTATTTGTAAATTAATGTGTTTTCCTTCTTCCGAATGAATTTTAAAACAGACAAACAAAAACATGAGAACAAATTAATCAGCAAATCTTAAATGCATCCTTGTAATACAATTCAACTTGGCGATGAATTGTTTTCAGTAATAGGAGCTGATTGAGAAAGACGATCGCTACCCCTATTGCCCCAATTTTTTTAAACTTCATGCAAAATACCTAATATAGATGTATTAGTCAACAGACAAAAAAAAATCATTTCACGGATCATTGGATATTTTACCAAATTTACCTTTCGAGAACACGATTAATTTTCATTCGTGGTAACTATAACTAAATAATAGAACCAATCTTTTCTACTATTTTCTCAAAATCTCTCTGTTTCAAGTTTAGTAAAAAATAAAAAACAATCGTAGAAGGACTAAAGATAAATTATCAGTAAAAGCGATCCAGTGAATCAACTTGGATTTTGAAGTGTATGAAGGATTTGACAAACTGTTGAAAACCTTTGCAAAGATTTCCACAGTTTGGAAAGCATTTGATAATTTGGAAAACGTTCAAACATTTTAAAACCATATCTAGACCACTCTAAAAGCGGAAGAAGAGACCATCGATAATTTGCGAGAAACATACTAGATCAATTTTCTATGACTACAAAGCTTTTTTCTCCACCTGCCCTAATTGTAAAACTGTCAAGATGCACTTTACTATTTGTAAAAACCACTCCATAAACACTCGGCATATAATTAGATAAAACAGAGACAAAGGAAGGAGAACATATAGCGATCAACAGGAATGATAGTTTTGCCATGGGGAATAATAATAAAAATAATGAGTATTGCACAGAAAACAAAGAAGTTTGACCAAAAAATCCCTTATGTGAGTAGCATCATACTAAAATATAAATGCTTTATCAGAGGAGCACTAAAAAAGTGATGGCGATAACAGCTAAGTGACCAGGAAGAAATAATGTTAATATACATATGATAAGAGTAGTAAGCTACTTAAAGCATGCCAGCACTGATCAATTTTTTGTTTAGTTTCTGAATATTCAAGTCTCAAGCAGCAGATTGATGTATTAAATATCCCTCTAGGCCTACTCAGTCCTGATTTACAAGCTTGCCAAAAAGCCATTGGCCTCAAATCAGCTGAAATTTAGCTTATTATAACTTCCATTGATTGCTGAGTACGTCATCTTCGGATTGTGGGCGTGGTCAATTATAACAAATAATAGCAAATTTTTGTAAATGAAGTTACATTGTCTGCGTTTAAAATGAAATCTGATTGGGCAATTCATTTAGTCTTAGGTCTACCGAAGGCCATTGCAACAGGAATAAGGAATCCTTATGAAGACACCACATTGAAAATTGATTCCAAGATTTGAATCTTGAACTTGCACGCTGCACGCATAAAATTGGAATTAGTGGTTTTTCTCAATATGGACGCATTTAGTGCACACCCACCGTAAACAAAATCAACGCTTGTTTATTACGCAAATTAAATTTTTCAGATGGTCCAATGTGATCACAATCACAAGGATAATCTAATACTCTTTCCATCAATAGGATAGAACAAAATTGTGCTTGTTTTGGTGAGTTAGGGAACAATAACTGATATGTATACAATAATGGACAATAGTATGCAGGTAGAATAATAATAGATTGAATAATAAAAATAAATAGCGGGATCTGATTGGCCAAATAAATAGTGTACGAGAAATAACTAAATATACTTCCGATCCGTAGATGACGTCAATTTTAAGCAGTGTAAAAAATGGAAAGCATTTCCGGAAGAGAGGTATTTTGCAGGCTTGTTAATCAGTACTGAGTAGGCCTAGAGAGTCATTCAATACATCAATCTGCTGCTTAAGACTTGAATATTCAAAAATTCAACAAAAAATTGTTCGATGGTGGGATGCTTTGGCAGTAAATTTCAAATATTACAGATGCATTCCAATAGTGATTGTATAAATGTCTTCAACAACAAGAAGAAAATTGTTATTATTTTCATCGTCATTTAAATTGATAATTATTAAATTTAATTTTTGTTATTAATAATCAACAATAAAAACAATAATCAATTTCTAATGGTATCAATAATCAATGTAAAATGACTACTATTAATTATTATTTATTGATAGTAATATTAACAATGTTATTGTTGGGGAAACGTTCGACCCACACACAGTCAACTCTAGTATAGACATTATTACGAATATTTATCTTTAGTCTCATTTACTCATATTGTATATTTTTATAAACAGACACAAGTGCTGCCGTGAAGTCAGCCATAATGAAGGACTGCCTCTTTGTAATGCTGCCTACCCCTTTCTACTTCTATGGGCCAATCAGGCCAGTAGGCGTAGCCTATTCTTTTGTGTACAAATGCTGCTGGCTATTTCTTTTGTCTACTGTATCACATAAATATGCATATAATCTAGTAATAAAATCAGAGTTAACCTGGCACTCTCACTTCTTGATGATTCTCTCTACACAGCACAGAAACAGATACAAGCAACACTTAGTAAGCACAAACAATTAGATGCAAAGAACAAACAACAAGCAAGTCTAACAAGGCATTCACATGCACGCAACAATTAATTAAATAGCAGCTACTTGGACAAGTTGGCTAACAGCAAGAACAATGGTCAGTAGAAAGTAATCAGTCCAATTGACTTACACTGCATACGACCTACGGGCGTGTGATACTGGAACGATTGTTCAACCTGTTAGTTTGACCCTATACAGCTATTCTGCCGAATAAGAAATCAGTGGAAAGTGAGGCATTTGTGACAACTCCCCACTGTGTACAGCTCACGAGCTTGCAACGCTGCAAATCTTACTCAAACAGTCTAGCCTGTCGACATGGAAGCTTGCTAGAGTCAATTGCCGTACTGCCTACTACTCACTCACTAAATGTGGGCCGCTGTACAGGTGACAGCTACCACTCCACCACAAATTCCTGTGCATTATTATATATTTTTATTATAGCCTACCATTATTATTTCACTATAATTACCCAATTAAATTGATCATATTAATAAAAGTTGAAATCACAAAAAAATTTCTTATTCTCTTCATCTATCTATGTACTATTGTATAGGAATTTAGGATGGAGTGGTAGCTGTCACCTGTACAGCAGCCCACAGTAATAAGCAAGTACAACAGTGCAGTGTACGCCTTCCAACTCGCCCTCCACCTAATCCCGAGGAATAGGTGTGTCAGGTCGACCTAGCCGTTCGAATAATCGTTCCAGTATCACATGCCCGTAGGTCAAGTGCAGTGTGAGTCGAATCGACTGACCACTTTCTACTGACTATTATCCTAGTTGCTAGTCGACTGGTTTTAGTGCAATTTCTCTGTCCACGTTATTGTGCAAGTGCTGAACTTAGCAAGTTCCTCTGCTAGCGCAATCAGTGCAAGAGCTTACTTGTATCTTTCCTATCAAGCTACCTGAGCTTTAGCATAAGTGCGCTTATGCTAGTAGATCAACAAGCAAGTGAGAGTGTAGGCATTAACTCTGATTTATTTGGACAAGACAAGCATATTTATATCGTAAAAAGTTACATAATAAGATTGGCAGCTAGAAAACAAAGGCATGCTCCGCCTGTACACGAGATTGGTTAGTTAAAAGCCAATAGAACTAGGTGACATAGAACTGGGTGGGCTTGTGCTCCACGGCTGGTTGCACAAGCACATGTATGTAAAATAATGATTGAGGCAAGCAAATAAAATATATAAAACGTATGTAAGTAGACAAGTATGAATAAATGTACAGTTCGGCAGTAATAAAATAAGCATATTGTTCGGCACATAATAGACTAATGGTGTCGACCTGTGTGGGCTTCGGTAACATTTCCTCTACACTATTACTGCTACACAAAAATAAGCAAAATAGTATTTATTATTATTTTTATTGGGTAGATATGAACACAATTTATAATCACCATAGTTTGTAGTTATCATCATTATTCTTTAAAACTATAATAATGAATAATAAAAACGATTATTATTACTATTATTGATTATATTGATGATTACTGTGTAGTATTATTCATTGATTGTTATACAAAAACTTATTTTTTATCACTTTATATACAACATTAATTTTAACTGTTCAACAACCGATTACATTATTAAAGGTTTTTGTCATTAATCAATACTAAATAGCATGTCAATAAAAACTTTTATATAATTATAATAATGGTAACATATTCAATATTATGCATACAAAAAAAGGTTGGGTATTGGCAGCAAGAGCCGGGAATTAAAAAGCTTAGTTTATTTACAATTCCGTATGGAACGAATTAGCTTCTGCTACTATTATCTACTATTCAATAACTTATTTTTATTGAGCTCGTTTACCATAAACGCTATTAGATAAATAATAATAGTGTTGGTAGTGTTTATCTGACAGTCCTGAAATTACCATGGTAGAGGCAACTTAATTAAAACAATTTAATTTGAATGTAATAAAATTAATAATAAAACATTGGACGTTCAACACAATTTTTTTTTAATCAATATATGAATTAATTCTTCTAAAATAGATGAAGCAAAGTTGAAAACTTGATGGCTTATCTTTATTATAATAATTGCGTTTACAAACTTGAAAATTATTGAACTTTTTTATTAATAAATTTATTCATTACAAGTTTGCAACGCTATTTCATGCTCACATATCACTTAAATAATTCTAACCTGTGAGAGCGGACAATTTTTATCATTTTTTTGTGAATACAAAAATAAAAACTATTATAATATAGTTATTAAATAATTAATGAGCCAAGAAGAACAACTGATGAAGTTGTCATATTTCAATAAGATAAGGGGCTAAGAAATACGAAAAATTAAAATACCGTTATTGTAATTATAATTTGATAATATAACAATTACAATAACTATCATATTAGTAATAAGTAGTATTATTGTACAGCAATTTACGGTATGACTGTTGGTAGCTTGCCACCTGTACAGTTTTTCCCACAATGTAGTGAATGGTTTACGCAGTGCAGTGATTGTTTTGTATGTTTGCAGGTACGAGGTCGACAGGCTAATCAGGTTGATCAGAATTTGCAGTGTTGCAAGCCCGTGAGCTGTACACAGTGAGGAGCCGGTATGACTGCCACACTTTCCACTGATTTACTGGTCGAGAGAAGTAGCTGCGTAGGGTCGAACTACCAGGTTGAACAATCGTTCTAGTATCACACGCCCGCAGGTCGTATGCAGTGAGAGTCAGTTCGACTGAACACTTTCTACTAACTATTGCTCGTACTGATAGTCGACTTGCCCAAGTAGCTGTTATTGTTGCTATCTGTTGCTTGTGTGTAGTTGACTTGTTCTGTGCAGTGAGAGAAATATTGAAGCTTGTGAGAGTCAGGTTTACTCTGATTTTATTATCAGTTACACACATATTTATACAAATAACATATACATGGTTGATTAGACATGACAATAGAACGAAAGATAGGCCCCGCCTGGCGTGGCTGATTGGCTTGAGAATTGTCTGGAGGTTGTCCCTAACGGTATGGCTGGTTGCACAAAAGTAGTGTGCATGTGTTTACTGAGTTCCGATATAATAGTAATGATATGAAAATAGATAGATAAAATAGTAGAATAATATGTTGTGGAATTCGAACATAGAACTAATGAGAGTGTTATTATGGCGGCACATAGTCTAGTTCGTGGCGTCCCCAACATTATTATAAGTGTTATAAATAATAATAATAATTATTATTATACATACTACATACATACATATGCACTTTTCATATTAGTAAAAGTTAAAATATTTCCAAGCGCTATCATCAATCAATGCAAACAGATACTTATATATATTTTTTTTATCGTAATCAAGCAATTATTATTAATAGTTTATTAATCATTATCTATATTGATATATTGTATCTTGCCGCGTTGATCCTCAACTTCAATAGTAAGTTTACTTCTGAAGACTTAGACAGTGTGGCGGCCCATAATAATCGGTGAAAGTTCCGGGTCAGGTACCAGAGCATACAGGAAGCAGAATATCTCACTCACAGATGGATAATCATAACCGTGCTGGGAATCGAACCCCAGACAGATCCTGGATTGAAGTGCAAGCACTCTGACCACCAGACCACACGTATTAACCAATTAATAATAATTAACTGCAATAAAAAAACAATAATAACAACAATAATTATTTCATTATTATTATTTATTAACAATAATAATAAATATTAATAATTTAATAATTAATTAATAATAATAATCAATGCTGAAAACGACGACGAACAGCAAACACACATAAATCGAGTTATAAGAATGATGGACTGCATAATTATTCACAGAGAATTCACATCGTCGTAAATAACCTTTCTTTCATTGCAATAAAACTCTGATCGCCCTACTCACAGCTCATGAAAAACCAAAGAATAAAAATTGATTGGGACATTTATTTTTAAACTAAATCGCCATTATATTTTTTAAATAGAGTAACTAACATGCTCGCTAAATGGGAAACACCCTCGTTATGTTTACGATACTAGGGCTAGTATATTGAGCTAAGAGTAAAAAACTAGTTCCCTATCCGATAATATTTATGCGCATAAGCTCCGCCCATGCAAGGATCTTAGGACGGATTTCGTATCCTTTTCTGACTCACTGTACATGAGAAGTGCAAAGATAGCGGATGTCGTCCCGCACGCGTACTAGGAACTAAGGTTAGGAAGACTAATGTCCCGGGGATCTCGCTCAAGGTGAGGAGTAATATCCGGAGGATGAAACGGGAAACCCGATGATGTACTGCGCTTGCGCTAAAGGAAACGTGTGTTGCCGTGAAACCAACTAAACAAAAATTTATGTTGTTCTAGCATACTTGCCAAGTTGGTGGGGAAAAATTCAGGGACCATTGCCTATCAATCATACTTGCCAAGTAAAAGGGACGGATAACATCACGCACAAAGTGTTTCCTGAGTGCATGTACCACCTGCCCAACCACCCAGCTGCACTCTGACAGTAATTTTAGACAGAAAAGAACACCTAACTTTAGCATTCGATTTGAGCTACGATTTTAAACCACTATTATTTAGAAATTTGATTACATTTGCCATGGTAAGCCAAGTAAACCTTCACCACACCATTGCACACACAGAAAAATGAGCAGAAAATGTAATTATGTGGAGTAGTAGTACCACCACAATCTTTGCTGCTCAATTTTTCTTTGGATTTTTTGGTATTTAGTGTTAGACAGGTCAAAAGAAAAATTGTATAGCATATAGAGCAAACTCACCTTGTAAAAGTTTTGACGAATTGAGGGTGATCGGTTGAGAGAAAACTAGCAAGAAGAAGGAGCACACCATTGTTTGTTGGTGCATTCATTCATTATACCAAGTGGTATAATGGACTTTGAGTTAGCTTGGAATGGTTAAAAGTGGAAGTTTGCCAACAGAAATGACAAGAAATGTGATATTATACTTATTAGTGCATTGGTTAGTAGCAACATACTGGTTAAAGAAAGATGTTTACACACCACAGAGACAGTAATATTATTGTTAGTGTGAGAATGAAACAGGAACAGTGTTATGGTAACCATAACTTACCATAGTTCATGTACAACTGCAATGGTACAAAATGAGGCATAACAAATATTGATCGATCTAGTTATTAGAGTCAGCAGAAGCTTCACCAACATGTTTATCATTGTAGGTTGCAGCAGCACTCTTCAGAGCCCTAAGCAATGGCTGGTCAAAGTTGGCATTTAGACAACAAGTGTTCTGATTAATATTAACCCGAAGGAGAGAATTCACAGTGTTGGGTGCCAGCAAAGAGCGATGATCAGTTACAATTTTTTTTAGCATAGAAAAAACCCTCTCACTACTGGCATTAGATTGTGGCACAGAGAGCAGAACTCTCATCACAGTAGCTATATGACGATAGTTGTCATAGGTTGATCTTTTACACCAATAATCATTGGGTGACACATCATTTAATTCGGCTTCGTCCAACTGGAAGTCCACCCATTCACTGGAAAGGCTGTCAAGAAACTCACTGTCCTTGAATGAAAAGCTTTTAGCCAACTCACATATCTGGCTTGAGCCGAAGTTTTCCCTATTATTGGGCTTTGCAGCTGGGCACATTTTTAGTGTTGGGGAAGTCAAGGGGAAGACTGCTAGCATCTGTGTTATCCCTGCTGTATAGAATGTCCTCACAGAACTGAAATCAAAAGATTGAGAGCATTCTAATACTTTATGCTATATTTCTCTGCCCTAAAATCAATTTGGCCTGGAGTTGATTAAGCATGGAGCCATCAATATTAGATAGATTTTTAGATAATTATTCTTAAATAACGCAATGTTTAGAATTAAATGAATGGGTTACAAATTGTAACAATAAAGAACTGAGTAAACAGCCAGAAAGTAAAATTCAGATTAACAATACAGGCAGGTTGATATGAATAACAAACACAATTACCATCATTAGTAGAGGGAGGCCAATATTATGTTGTATGTATCAAATAAAACTATGGACCTACGATAAAATGATACACTTATGCTTACCAGTAGAAGTCATAAATTCTCTAAGCTGAGACAACTTCCTCAAGAGATGTAACCAGCGTTCTACATGAATCACCAGTATTCAGTTCGAGATCACTGAACTGCTGTTCTCTGTCATCATAGGGGACCTCACTGACACTGGGAGCTTCTCTGATAGGGTTCACTGGCATGACATATGCCATGACCTTCATAATCAACCTCTTCATGCTTTCATATAGATCCGTTATCAATACTTCGTCAGACTACAATACAATTACATAAGGTTAAATCTTGGAAGTTTGCAATTAGCATTGTCGCAGCATAAAAATTGTCATGAAATGAATGGCTTTGGCTGGCAGCTTATCACCTTTTTATGGACCAGGTTTATCGTTGCGATGAGACATACCTGAAATGTTGTATTGAAGATGTAGTATGGTTCCAAAGCACGCACTAGGAAGTACATCCAAGCGAGGGTGAAGGGATCTTGCAGCAAATCATGTATGTTTTTCACCTTGCTCTTTGCCTTCTCAGCATCTACATATGAGGCAAAGTATGCCTTAAGAGCTTCATACTGGCTGATGAATCTTTTCAGACACCTCCGTAAACTTAGCCAACGTGTAGGGCAGTGCTTGACAAACAAAATCCTGGAACTCTTTTAAGGCTTCACATCGTTTTGAGCTGTAGATTTTGTAAAACAGAAATCAAATCATCACCACCTGGTTGTACAAGTCACTTTTTCAATCGAAAGGGCATAAACAGAAGGATTCTAGGCAATTAATTTAATATTTGAGACAGCGTAAGATTTCAGTCCAGTGTACTACTACAGACAGTTTGTGAAAATTCAGCACAAACCTCATAGCAAAGTGGTGGAATACATCTGCAATCAGATCTTCAATGGGGAGAGAGATTGTCTTAAGAGATACGGCAACTGCCAAGTTAGCTAAATGGCAAACATCCTATATCCACAATGTCAGGGTTCACAGCTCGAAGCTTAGCTATCAGGCCTCCTCTCTTGCCCTTCATCACAGAGCAATTGTCTGAGTTGAATGCGAATACATTTTTCCATGGAATCTCTCTCTCCCTGGGTTAAAAATATCAACTGTATACAATAAGCTATCCCATTGAACTTCATATTCAATGGGCAACCTATTCAACAAGTGCATATTTCACATCATCATGAAAGTCATGCTTAATGCTTGGACTATTAGCTAGACATCCACATCATTTCATTTACCTGAAATATTGATCTATAGTATTGAACAGCTCATCTGCGGTACCAATATTGCATGTGGGCATATCAACAAACATGGTCTGAATTCCATCTTCACTGTTCATGAACACTCGGGCAAGAATGACCAACTTTTTTTCTGTGTTTTTGTCAGTACTCTCATCCACTAACAGGGCAAACTTTTGTTCTCGTATGATTTCGACCAGTTTCTGATCCTCGGCTGGGCCCAGTACCTCTACAAAGCATTAGATATTTGTATGAACATACCACATTGCTACTTAAACTACATATATGCGTACTATGTTGGACTCCAACTACAAACAGACAGTACTGATTCGCTCTATTAGAGCTCATCGGTGCAGTACAGAGATACAAGGTGGGACCTTGGCAATGAAGAACAACTTCCGCCACAAATTAGTTTACAAGACTCTTCTAAGACACCCAGTTAATAACTTGACTAACCTTTAACCATTGCTGCTGTTTTAGTTCGACTACAGCTGAATTTTTGTGCGATAGCTGAATCCGGGAACATTTTCGGGAACAACCTGCTGAAATGATCAGCAGTGTTAAATGAAATGTTGTGCTTAGCAATAACGGTTGCAAGCACTCCTTCCGCGTGGGTGACCTGCAAAGAAACATGTGACATGGTAAACAGAATACAATATACATACACCACATTATTCTCCAAGCGCTGGTTTGTTTGGTAATAAATTGATGGACATTTGTGTTGTCATGCTGTTGTGAGCATCATGCTATATTTGTAGAGAAACAAGTGACGGTGACTCAACTGAATGTTTTGTTTCATCATGGCCTTAACAGACTGAGGTCATTGAAGATATGATCAGACCACAAAAGTTTGATCATATTGAATACATTATTTATGACTTATTTCTTGGCAACAGGTGTAGTCATAATAATAGTACGCAGTTAGTAGTGAGTGGAGAGCATTGAGTAGAGAATAACAATGATTAGCAGTACAGTACTACTACATATTAGCACTACTCCACGCAACGACCAATATCTATTATCATTATATAATTTTCTTTACCACTAGATTCCTGTCCCGACTTATTTACTGTGTTGCTAAAAAAACCAAATAATAAATAGTTATTAAAAATAAATTATACAATCTTTGATTAATTTCTCATTTGTTTATAAAAATAACGATTATTTACACTGCATTGCTAATAAAAATAAGTAATAATAAAGTGAATTAATAATAATAAACAAGCCCACTAATTATTGTATTGTTGTAAACATTGCTTCCTTAATTTAAAAAAAATAATGATGTTAAGAATTGATAAAAATTGGAAGACAAGTTGGCTTTGGCAGTAAATTTAATAATAGTTGTTTATAGTAAATAATAATAAATACACACATATATATATATATTATTATAACATTTAATAAATAATACATAAATAAATAAACAAATAATATTATTACTACTATTCATTGTTCAATAAATAAATATTAATGATAATAATAGTAAGTAATTATAAATAAATGATATATACATATTGATATAAATAATTAATAGTTTCAGTAGTAAAAATAAATAAATAGTGTATAAGTATTATTATTTATATTATATATATAGTAATAAATAATAATTATTATTAATTAATAAATAAAACTAATAATTATTACTTATTATGATCTCTCACCTTTTCAACCTCTTTACTCTCAACAACAACAACAAACTAGGTCATTCGTTGGGAACTATTTTGTGCCCTCTCTTGATCTTTATGCTTCTTGGCCTCTTTATGCCTGGTTATATCATTCACTCCACCACCGGTAATTTATTACGGTAATAATGGTCAGGTCCTTTTTACAAAACGTGCAAAATATGTAATCCTGACCCAACTTACTTGGCTGCACAAAATCAAAAGTTTTCCCCCAATCACTATTGAACCGGCAAGGCCTCTTTACTCTTTTCGACATGGTTTGATGTAGGTAGAGTAGAAGGGAGAAGAAGGATGTGATGTGAATGAATGAA
Organism: Cryptosula pallasiana; assembly: GCA_945261195.1. Lineage (NCBI taxonomy): Eukaryota > Metazoa > Bryozoa > Gymnolaemata > Cheilostomatida > Cryptosulidae > Cryptosula > Cryptosula pallasiana. The sequence continues at coordinate 32,159,987 of OX183131.1, forward strand.
AAAAGTTAACAGTTTACTCAAAAAATGACAAGATGGAATCGTTGGTGTAGAAGTTTGCAGTTTGGTCTATGTGGATATTTCGTTTGAAGCGAGCGAAACCCGAATAATATAGGAGCTAGTCAATGAGGCTGTATGAAACTATATCCGTATCCGTTTCTGTTTGAAAGTTTCCTAGGAACAAGAAAACAAACATCGCGTTTGTGTAGTTGTAACCATTTAATTAAATTTTTGCACTTTTGTGAAATCCCAGTATTATTCAGGTACATTTTACTTCTCAGGGACCATAAGTTAAATCCTGGGACACTTGGCAAGTATGTGTTCTAGTGGTTGGCAGACGAATTTATTTTTTCATGAAATCACCTCCAACCATTTTTGAGCTTAAGGTTATATTATATATGATTGCTTATGTAAGTTTATGCTACATTCTTCTGTCATACATTATACATATTTTGATTGTCTGAGTTCTACTACTGTGACTTGATTTTATTATTTCTGTGGTAGTGTAGTAGTGTAGTGTGTGTGTACACTGTTTATTATTATTATACTTAATAATACTCCTACTACTACTTCTCTTATTATTATTTTTATAATTATTTGTATAAAATGATGATAGATAACTATTATAATTATAATACTACAACTATTATTATTAATAATTATTATTAATCATATAATAAGTTTTTATTATTATTTTCTAAAACTAACCCTAGTAGTACCGCATTAGACTTAGTAACGCTCAAAACAATTACTTGTATTGGTGGTTATAAAAATAATTCTGATTTTTTTACCTATAGTTTTTGGCCCAATACAGACAGTGAGTATAACAAACAAAGAAACTTGCTTCAGTGCATTCACTGTGAATACACCATCAACTGTTGAATATACTTATAAAGTTTGTACTGTTTTTCAGTAGTTAGTAAAAGCAGATGGTCACTAGACGATGCTGGTGCATTGAGTATAAAGGTAATCTTAAATAATAAGCAAGCAGACTGGTGATTCACACAACAAATTCACATTGTCGGCAACAGAATTTTGTAGATGTCGAAATAAGATTTGAAAACAAAATTAAGAAGTAAAAGACACTACTAGTGCTGCGCTGCAAGATGTGTGCGACTATACCAAAAGTGCTTATTTTTATGACTATGACACTACAAGTTACATATATATATATGGTCAAACTAACTAACGGTTTTTTTATATAAACTGTTGAAAAATGGCAGCAAACAATGTTTAGCTCCTAAATACGTAAATTCTTTCATCAAAATTATCTGCTCCCATACATTGCTTTCTTAAATTAGTAGTAATAGCTTTCAGTTTACTAAATAAACAGAAACAATGATTTTTGTGACTAACATACACAATTAATTTTGCCTTTGCTTATGGTTCGAACAGATAAGCCAACAGAATATTACGTTTTTATATCAAACAGTTATGTCTCATGTATAATCATTTAGTTGTTTGTTGCAATAATAATTACATTTAAAATACCCAATCCTATTTAATTCATGTTAACGATTATTTAACCATATATATTATTGCTTTTTCCCATAACAATCTCAATAGAATTTATTAATGGCATCGCATATATGTACCTAATGATTTATTGTTAACAATGAATATTAAGCATATTGTTAGCACCGCTCCTTTATGTTGTCCCATCATGTTTGATGCATGCAAAATGCATAGCGCTAAATTGTTTAATTTAAATTACAAAATTCGTTATTCACTTATAATTCGACTCTAAAATCAGATACATGTAAAACTTGACTGCGCTGAAATCAAGTTCGTTAAAAGTTTATAATTTGTCTTTTTAGCTAATTTTCGTATCATTGGCACCACAGTGTTTCGGGATGCTATCTCAAAAACTGCTGGCTCCTACAACTATTTTTGTTTCTACTGGGCATGACGCTGTAAGACTTTGGGAAGTTTTTTATTCCAATCCAAGTTTAGCTGTTTTTTTTATGTGTTTCAACTTGTCATGCCATTAAAAGTCATGTTTGCGCAAATTTCATATTTAAAGTTTCACTTTTATATGCTGTGCCAGATGATCTTCAAAGATATCAGCTAGTTGTTGTATTTATCTTTTGCTAGCACAGTCAATGCTTATGAAATAATGTACACTTGTCTGGATTCGGAAAGTTGTACAACAATGACAGAAAAGTTGTGTCACCAAAGAGTGGATGCTGGTAACCTCCATTTGTCAGGTATTTAAAAAAGTTTGTAAGTCATTTTTTTGCAGATCAATTCGGTAAAGCACTTTAATTTTATTGTTGCCCATAGTTGAAGTTGTTACCGTCGTCTAGTAAACTAGCTAATTATTCAATACAGCTCTAATAGTTTCTTTTGTCAATGCTTTATTATAATCAGATGTAGCATTGATTGAAAAAATTGTATTATCAGATGATTCCTAGCTTCAGCAGTTGTCTACCCTCTCATCATGTTGGAATTAAGAGAAAGTAACTCTGTCTGTAGTCAACCGAAACAGAATAGCAAGTATTTCTTGCAGTTGTCAACCCTTGCAACCCACTGAAATTGAGAGAAGTAAACTCTCAAAGGTTTATACATTTTGTAGTTGCTTACCTTTACCTTTTTCTCATAAGGAAAGGGTAGTTAAGTCTTAAAAGTTAATGTTTGAGCACCTTTTCTTCAGCTACATGTACATCTACTGATTAGCTATTGATTTGCCCTTACTGGTAAAAAATGACGACAGGGCGTTTCACTTACTTTTCTCTAATTGCTAACTATTCTCACGCAATACCGGTTAAACTCTCTGTATTTGATGTCATAGCTAGGTATAAAATGCTTTGAAACACTTAAGATGGGGCGCTTATAAACTAACCCTTTTACGTAAATAATTTTGCTTGAAAAACATTTTTATTGGAAACATTAAAATTGCGAGCAGTGATATGATTTGTCAAATTACGAATTGTCTTCCAATTTTTTGCTGTGGATCAAAACCTCGCAATTGCCTCAAGAAACCAATTTCTTAACCATTTATGTAAAGTGCAGCGCCCAAAACGAGATTTAGCACTTATAGGGTCACAGTGCTATTCATTGAGACCTGATTACAGAAAGCACAAACAAAACAATAAAAAGCTAACTGATTATTCTTTGTGCCAAGAAGCTCTGGGTCTGCCAGCTGAGGCAAAACTCTAACCGCTGCGAGGCTGACAAGGTGGAACAAGACTCTGATACCTGAGATAGAGAATCAGCAAACAATTTCTGGGCCACAAGTTCACCCCTCTCAACAGCTATACACACAGAACAGGTGACCGTGTCGGAGCCACAGAGACGCCGCTTGATTATTTGACACAGTACCATCGCCTCACCTCACATTATATGTGGATGCCTTACTTTACTCCGTAAGTCAAGCTACAAGCTAATTGAAGCGATGTTTGTTTCCGTGTTTACACATCTTTAACGGTGGATGCAGTGTGGTGACCCACATGTTCGTTGGTTGATGTTTGCTCATAATCTCATCAGTGTTTTCCTGATTGTTCTTCATAATCTCACATTCATCATATCACAATGATTAGGCCCTCACACATTCCTTAATCATCATTGTAGAGATCTATGCAGATAGATGTTATTCTCTTTTTATTGGAAGCAATGATCCTGTAACTGTATATAAAGTGTGAGTTGCCTTTTGATACTTAAGTAACTATTAACTTGGCTTTTTCTTATAAGACTTATGGCACTTGCATAGCTTATTATTTTCTTTATAATGTAATTTTCATACTTGACGATGCAAGCTGTCAATTTTGTAACCTGCCCGTAAGCCTTTGATAACGGTAACAGTGAAGTCAGTGAAGTTTATTTGTCACATCCTGTTATCACATTACACCAAGTTTTCACTCTTGTTGATTTCACTTCAGGATTACCAGTTAATAACACCATACTACACACACATACACAACTGAGTTTGATCGCATGGGGAGTTTCATTGCCAACCAATACAATTTATCTGGCAACAGAGGCTACAAAATCACAATCAGTTAAGCCAATCGGTAATAGGGAGAGGAGGTGCACATGAGGTCTTAGTTGTAGATGAGTTTACATGTTTTAGGCTTGTTGGTTTTTATTTGAGGTACAATTATATTCTAACTAGATTCGTGGGTATGCATGACTGATTTTTGTCAGGTACGTTTAGTTTTCAAACGAGTTTTATTAAATACATTTTACAAAAAACTATTGCAGTCAACTTTTTGCAGCAAATGTCGGTAGAATGCCTTCTTTCTCATTCCAAAATGTACAAATGTACAATATTGTAAAGGATTTTGTCGCACCTTTACCAAACAGCTACTAGAGAAGTGTACTGGTTTAGCAATGTAACAGCAATTGCTAATGAGAGCTACTTATTCGCTAGTAGTGGCTCTATGTATAGATGAGCTATGAGTCAATAAGCTCCGTGTTGTGCCGTGCCGTGTGCAAGTATCCTAATACTTTTTGGCCAACTGCCAAGTGAACACACCGGGTTACAATAGCTAACACTTTATTGCTTCAAGAGACAAAAGCTTACTCAGAGTACCTCTCTTTGCAAGCGCACAATCTAATCTGCCCACTGGGCCACATGTTGACCAAGTTATGCAGTTCAATATTCTAATGAACAGTTGAAATATAACAGAACAGGATTGGTCAATAACATTAATATAGGTCAAACAAAATAGCATAAACAAGCAGGCGCAATGAAAACATATATACAGTCAATAAACATAACAATAATGCGCCAGCCAACTTCTTTAGTAAGGCGGGAAATCCCTTGCTTGAATCTTGACTCATCAGTCTCTGCGGCAGGCACGCATCCACTTCTATACTAAGGCAATCAGGCGGAGCTGAGTCTAGTATGACTAACTAGTGTTTATACACTGCATACTGGCTAGCATAGCATCAATGATAGAGGCCACCTATGCTAAATTCCATTACATAGGCCGCTTCAACTATTAGTATCGCCGTACTCATAGTTAACCAGTCATGAGGTGGCCGCTCCAAGAGAGGAGAGAGGTCTACGCTTACAGCGCAACCCTTGGCACAAGTCCATGTGCGTCTACAGTGGGGGGAAATCACACCCTGCATAGTGCACAGAGGGAGTGAAGGGGGCCCACAACCAGTGGGCTAATAAAAGGGGGTGGGAAGGATAACACATCACCCGGTGGTTAATACGGTAGAAGGTACACACAACCAGTGTGACCGACTGAGAGAGGTGCACACAACCAGTGTGACTAACGGAGGGAGGGTTGCACACAACCCGTGTGACTACCGAAGGGAGCGGAGGAATACCTTTCCTAGAACAGCTGGCCTCGCACTGTCTGTGCGGCTTGCTTTAGTTCGACTATCTCTCCCTTCAGGAGTTCTGCTTGCGCCTTTAGCCTGGCGACTTCTGTCTCTGAGAGGGTGCCCGTGACCACCTTCATCCGAAGGCCCTGCAACTGAGAGTCCAGCTCAGCGGCACCCTGCTCTATCGCAGCAGCCCATCGCGCCCTGTTCTGCATAAACCGTACTGGCAGATCTACCTCAAAGACTGGAGGGTCTGCTGGTGGGAGCACGGGGGAAACACCGGGTGCGAAGGTCCGGCCTACTGCAAGGGGAGCAGGGGGTGGAGAGGGAGGGGGCCCAGGGGAGACAATCATGGCCTCAGGACTTGGTACAACCACCGTGTGCGGCTTCTTTGGTATCTTATACCCGGTTAGGGGTATAGCCATCAGCGGCACAACGCCAGGTGGTGTAGGGGAGGGTCCTGGGAGGGGAGCCATGACTGCATCACACCTCGAAGGTGCTGGGGGAGGAGACTGGATCTTTCCAGTCTGGGTAGGTTGGCAGGTACCGAAGGGCGCTGGATTAGTCCATTTCTGGTACCTGCAGAAAGCCGAGTAACTCTCTCGGTCTACAGCATAAATATAGCCAAGGCGTTGGTGGTGATCAGTATCTTCTGAACCTCCACGCGCCCTCTGGTGGCTGTATATGCTGTCTCTGCTGCTACTCGAGTATCTACAGCGGCAAAAGTAGCGTACGTGGTGCTGGTGGACATGCACCGACAGTTGCCTCATGTTCTTTGCTACGAACTTACAACTTGGGCAGGTACTGCGCCGTGCCCTCTTCAAATCTCTCTGGATGGCTTTCTCCGTCTCGGGGGCAACCCACTGCAAGAGTCGCCGGGCAATAGGAGGTTTCTGGCCTACCAGGTGAGGAGCTACCACCTCTTCCTCCACGGTTGGTGAGGAAGGGCGGGAGGCAGCAATGTCAACTAACTTGACTACAGGCGTAGACACCGAAAGAGGCGGTTCATCTACCGGCAAAGGGGAGGTGGGTACAGGTGCTGGGGGCACAGCAGGAGTCCTCGCCTTCCTCCGTGTAGGAATCAGGTCGAGGAGCAGGATCTGTCCACTGGACGCCGTGCAGCCAGGCAAGGTGACAATGGCTCGCACGGTCAGTGGAGGAGAACCTAGTGTAGAGGAGGGGGTGGCTGTAAGGGGGGAGTTACCCCGCTTAGAAGGTCCAGCCAAGAGCCCTGCTCCTCTCCTCTTACTAGGGATGATCTTCCCCAGCGTCTGCATACGCTCCCTGGTGACCGCGTGAGGCAGTCTAGTACCTATAGGTGGCTTTTCCTGTACCACTACTGTACTTAGACTCAGCCCCAGGTCCTCCCGGGTCGGGGGAGAACTGGCAGAAAGCTTCGCAACACTCTGGCTACAAGTGAGAGTGTTCGCTGCCGGCACCGTGGGTACACTGGAGGGTGTGGGGGCAGCTGGGAGTGGTGGAGACTCCGTGGACTGCCACTGAAGAGGAGGTGTCTGCTTGAGGGCCAAGGGGTCACGGGAGGAGCTATGGCGGCGAACCCAATTATCCATCAACTCACTCTGACTAGTGACTCCTAAGAGCTCGTTCTCTCTCTCTTTCTTCATTCCCTCTGCGCAGGGTACCCAGTGGGTAGCAGCAATCAGCTGTGCAGGGGGTGAGGGTGTCTCGGCTACTGGGGGAGACAACTCCTGCACGTTTTGGCCATTTCTAGCTGAACCGCTCGTCCGATCTTCACCAGATTTGCTGTCAACAACTGGGGGAGTGGCAGGCCTTCTTGCAACTGGCCGCTCCAAACTTGACACTCTCTTTTCTGGTGGAAGAGGCAATTCAGTCTTCAATGGCGGTGGTTCAAACAGAGGGGACGCAGGCAGGGGAGACAGGGGTGGAGAAGATTGAACAGGAGGGGTGAAAGCGGGCATGGCAACCACCTCGGTAGGTTCAACCTCTCCAGGGCCCGCTCCTCTGTAGTGGTCTCTCGTGCTTCCCGCCTTCCGTTCTACTGGCTGAGCAGTCGGGTTCACACACCTCACTACTTCATGTCCTTTGCTATCTGGTTTGTTCAGACTAGCAGTAATTGGAGAGCATCTGTGTCGGGGCTCTACTAACCCAAGGGGTAGGCAACTCTGTGTGGTGTCCTTACACAGGGTGGTAGACTCCTTGCCTGGGGGGAGCTGCGTGGTACGTAGGACCTGAACATTGTTCATCAACAGTGTACCGTCATTGTCAGTACAGTGCATCTCTTTTCCTGCTACGACAATGGCACACTCATTGAACCTCATTCGGCAATCATGGTCGGTGAGGAAGGGCATCCCCAAGATAGCGTCTTCGTTTATGTGACTGACAACAAATGTGGCTTCAGTTTTCACACCACGGAGACGGAGGGTAGCTCTCACCGTGCCATAGAAGGGGATCTGGGTACCGTCGGCTAGGATACCATGTGGCTCACTCTCCTGTACTGACTGTCTTACTGACTCAGGTAACTGGTTAAAGACGTGCTTGGCTAGGAGATTTGTGGTGCAGCCGGTATCGACTAGAAGGGTAACTGACTTGCCTTCAAGCTTCCCTGGGAGGAAGTAGCTTGCCCGGTATGGCCGTTCTATCTCAGTGTTAGACAAGCAGTTAGGTTGAACCTTTGCAGCTCGGGAGGGGGGAGGCGACGCTCTATTTCTAGGGCGTGAAGGGCACTCCACTGACGGGCTGACTGGTGCAACTACTGGTTGGTGTCTCTGAGCGGGGGCAGGCTGGTCGTTCCCCGACACGGGTTTTGCTCTGCTTACGGTGGTTGTCTTAGGTTTAGACGGACAGCCTCTACTGTAGTGGCCTGTCTGTCCACAGCCCCAACACTGAGGGGGAACCAACTGCGCCGTAGCAGGCTGTGACACCGTGTGTGGAGAGATCTGTTCCATGACAGGGATGGCAGGTGTAGCCGGTGAAAGGTTTGGCACCACATTAGGAGTGTAGTGGGGAACACGGGCAGGAGCTTGCATCGCTGCAGGAGCAGGGTACACGCCAACAGGGGGTGTATGCATACCCGGCTGCGGCCACTGTCTCATTTGTTGCAACTCTAATGCCATGTTCTGCACTGTCTGGAGTAGATGAGTCATCACACCTTCCGACACGGGCGCTGGCTGCTGGGGTGGAGAGGAGTAGCTCATTGTGGGGTAGTTGTTAGTAACCCGACATGGGTGAGCCATCCCTCCTGGAGCCTGCGACACCATGGCAGAAGTCTGATAATGATGGAATGGTTTCATGGAAGGCTTACTGGGTTCTTCTTCTTCTTCATCACTTTCTACAACTCGTACCCTGTATGGTTTCGAGTCAGGAACTACCTTGATGTGGAGGAACTCGCTTCCAGCACGAACTGCGTCTTCCAGGCTCTGTGGGTCCACTGCTAACAAATGGCGTTGCAGAAATGGGTTACCCAGGGTGGAGGAAAACGTCTCTAGTATCATGCGTTCCATATGTCTGTCTGGCAAATCTTCATAGGCTATTCGAACTAGTCTTTCCACCTCGCTAGCATGTTCTTGGAGGGAAGTCTTCGATGCCTTCTTCAAGTGTGCTACACTCTGTAGCGCCTCACGGCGTGTAAGGCCAAAGCGAGCACGGAGTGCTGTGAACACTGCTTGCAGGGTGTTGGGTCTACCACAATCCAGTGCTTCATCACGAAGTGCCTCTCTCACATGGAGCAGGGTTTGGCGAGCATTCCACTCATTGGCTTCAGCGACTTCTAGAAACCGTGTGATGAAGTACTCTACATCACCCTGTCCATTGAACTTAGGAGGTTTGAAGTCCCGTGTAGGAGCAACGGGTGGTGCAGGGCGTTGCAACACTCCTCGCAGGGTCTGTGTGAGTCTGTCTAACGCCTCAGCTTCAGCCGTGCCCACTGGCAACCGCCCAGTGCTCCTGGCTCTCTGTGTGGTCATCAACGTGGAGTATAGTCTTCACAATCAGCAGGGTTTGTCTGCACGGAAGGAGACAACTCCGTGTACCAGATGAACAGTGGAAGACTGACAGCACACCGCGTCAATGCCGTGTCAACACTAGGTTAGAAACTCTGGCCGTATATAGGCAGGACAGTTTCTAAATCACTCGGTACAGCGTATGCAGGGTACACTGCAAAGCTGAGAGGGGTACCCTGCAGGGCTGAGAGGGGTACCCTGCAGAACTGAGAGGGGTATCCAGGGTTTGAAAGAGATGCCTGTACGATCTCGCGTGAGCAGTACAGCGACTACCGAGTTCACCGAGCAGGGTGATTGTAGTTCTCTTATCAAACACAGCAAGGGGAGGGGAGTGTTCTGCCGGGTGGGGGGTACCACCGGGTCAGAGCAAGGGGTGTAACAGTGTCCTTGGGTGGTAGTTTGGCTGCTACCAGGCAACTATTACGGTATAGCAAACACCAATACTCGGGGAATGAGTAGGGGTGGTGTTTGGCAGTGTACAGCTTCTCTAGTAGTGTCTAACGTTCACTAGTATCCCACCGCTGCCACCAATGTAAAGGATTTTGTCGCACCTTTACCAAACAGCTACTAGAGAAGTGTACTGGTTTAGCAATGTAACAGCAATTGCTAATGAGAGCTACTTATTCGCTAGTAGTGGCTCTATGTATAGATGAGCTATGAGTCAATAAGCTCCGTGTTGTGCCGTGCCGTGTGCAAGTATCCTAATACTTTTTGGCCAACTGCCAAGTGAACACACCGGGTTACAATAGCTAACACTTTATTGCTTCAAGAGACAAAAGCTTACTCAGAGTACCTCTCTTTGCAAGCGCACAATCTAATCTGCCCACTGGGCCACATGTTGACCAAGTTATGCAGTTCAATATTCTAATGAACAGTTGAAATATAACAGAACAGGATTGGTCAATAACATTAATATAGGTCAAACAAAATAGCATAAACAAGCAGGCGCAATGAAAACATATATACAGTCAATAAACATAACAATAATGCGCCAGCCAACTTCTTTAGTAAGGCGGGAAATCCCTTGCTTGAATCTTGACTCATCAGTCTCTGCGGCAGGCACGCATCCACTTCTATACTAAGGCAATCAGGCGGAGCTGAGTCTAGTATGACTAACTAGTGTTTATACACTGCATACTGGCTAGCATAGCATCAATGATAGAGGCCACCTATGCTAAATTCCATTACAATATATACAATAATATACAACTTTTTTGAGCTTCTTTTAAAAAAAAATAATGTTAAGAAATTGATTGTGCTAAACATTGTAGCCAGAAAGTTTTTGGTATTTTGGATCATCAATAAAATCTAAAAAAAGCGAAGGTATTTAAAGAATATAAGCAAATAATTTAAAACCTGCCGAGTTATTTCTAGTGTATAGTTATGCCAGCGAAGATTCCATGTGCAGGAGTTTGTGGGTTGTAACACTGATGAGTTAGTGGGTTGTAACACTGATGAGCGGGAGGCCTAGCTCCAGGAGCTGTCTGCTCTGTCGGTAGAAAGGAAACTCTCAATCTCTCATTAAATTCCTGGGTATTATAGTCATGGTGGTCCTTTATTGTGCACTCTTTAGATAAGCTTACAGCACCTGTCAAACACCACAAGTAGAGGTTTCAGCGAGAATTTTTTAAAAGTTGTTTTTGTTTTGCGTACTAGATTTAAATGAAAGTAAACAGCATTGAAATTTTGTGAGTTAACAAGCCAAACCTACCAATATTTCTTTGCGCCATATCAATGTTTAATATTTCCCTCCTTTTCTTAAAAAGGTAGTAGTCACTTTGACTTAAGCACCTACAAATAAAGTGTTCAGGCGTGTTTGATTTTGCATTTCAATTTGTACACAATACATAGTGTCGAATGTAAGTTTAAACAAATTTTTTTTCTGAGGCTTGAGGGAAATAACGTTATAACTGGGCTACTAACAGTAGCAGTGACTTCGATTATTATGTTTTGCTTCTTTTGGACATAAGTATCCAATTCACTTCTTTTTTGATTTAAGTTCTCTCTGAGCAAAGTTATTAGCAGCTCTCTCAGATGAGAAAACGACAACCTAAAACAGTGTTAAAGTTTTACCATTTGCATTTTGGCAGTGCATGATTTTCGGCTCAAAGGTGCTTACAGGTATTTTATCCATAAGGTAGTCGTTAAGGCCTCTCTGATTAGTGCTGCTAAACAAAAGTTCTCTGCCCTTACAACCCATAAATATTGTAGGTTCTTAAAAAAGCTTTTATTATAGGGATACTACTCGACTGTTTTCGAAAACAAAGTGAATTACAAAGATAGTAAGAGTATTCATTGAATAACTTGCAATAAAAATAACCAGATCAGCAATAAATTTAATCAATAAATAATCATTTTGTTTGGAACTCGTGGGTTCACAAAAAGTAACTCACTGAATAAAACTACAATCAACGAGTATTTATTTATATTGTTCGTAGCTCACGAATGAAACTGAAAATTAAATAAATTTCAAGCAGCGATTTAATTTTGTTCATTGTCATAGACCGGTCTTATATCCTTAATAAATAGATCAAAGCCATTACAATCGTTCAGAATGTACTAAATTGCTAGGGCAGCTTTGCAAACTATTCTGGATTATAGCAATTCAATTTTTAATTTTTTGATTCCTTTTATAAATTGTGAGTTATTTTTCTTATGATTTGTTTCGTAAACTATAACAGTTCATTGAATAATTATGATGTTTTAAACTAACGTTCCGATCCGTTCGCGACATATTGAAGTGCGAGCACCTGTTGTTTTTTTTGTGCTTTGTTCGATGAGCAGGTCGGGAATACTCTCATCCTCTGTCATTATATTTAATTTATGCCACATACTGAATTTTTCTCTATGTGAAAATGGTAAAATGCTGTTATAATGGCAATGAAAGGAGTTTTGGTTGCTACCTGTTGCCATACTGAGCTAAGGCCATATCTGCATCTCAAAAACTTTACATTGTCTTTTGCGTTGCAACATTGACCCGAAATTACTGATTACTGCCCTGTATTTTCACACTCAATGATAGGGTTTCCTAAAGCTAACCACCTAACCCATGAGCTACTTGAAATTTCTTAACTTTATTGTACAAAATTAGCAATTGATTTTTTTAGGTTTGGCTATGATTAACATTGGCATGAAACAGAAAAGATTGCAAGCAACATACAGCTGAGAAATGCTCAAATTCAGCTGTTTGAATGGTTCAATGCTTAAAATGGTAGGTTTTTTGCAATATTTGTGATACACTAAGAGCTGTGAGAACAGTGTCTGTGTGGGTGCAAAATATATTTTAGCCACTAAATGTTTTTTGTTACATGCATAAAATTTTGTGATGGCTGGCACTGACTAAAACATGTTCCAATACATTCTGAAATTGCTAATTGTAAACTTAGCAAGGGGCATCTTTCGGTCTGATCTATTGATTTCATTCAGCTGACTAGGAGTTTTTATCAGCTTGAGCATGTGTGTGGATTGATAGTGTTCAATCACTATGTTCCCATGCTGCGAATTTGTTCGGATTGAACTCATAAATCGTCCATTCGGGTCATGGGAATTCTGACTCGTACGAGTTGGTTCGGATTCGTTCGTGTTGGCTCAGTGCGGTTCCTCAAACCGAATTCGTTCGGGTTGAGCATTGATTAGGATCATGGGAATCGTTCGTGTTGATGAATTCGAATTCGTTCAGGTTGCTCTTTTGAGAAAAAGGCATTAAACTGGCGATTTGGCAGTAAATCAGTTTTTGCGTATTTTTCAACTGCAGTTTTTACATTCATATAATAATAATCCTCTGCAAGTTTAACAACAGCTTAGTTATAAATTTTTTTACCATTTGTTCGGGAAACTGAATAATAGCTCTGTTTGATAATTGGGCAAATTAAATTATTATTATTTTTATACTTGCCAAAAAATTATTTTTTTATTATTTGGAAATGATTTATTTATTTATTATTATTATTAATTATTCATCATTTCTTATAGTTATCATTATATTTATTAATAATCATCTATAATTATTACAAATTGTTGATTTTGTTATTATTCATCTACTTACTAGTTTATGCTGTGAACATTCCACAAATTTGACTCATATTACTACTTAGTAATACGAGCGCGGTTGTTTACTAACTCACTACAATCAAGTAATTATCGCGCTCGCTACTCACTGTAATGGAAGGACAACTCCCGCAAATTATTTCAATTCGAATTATCATAGGAACGGGAGGGAATGCCAACCCGAATGAATGCTAACCAACTCGAATGGACGCCCGATCCGAACGAATTCCCAGCATGGGAACATGGTGAATGTCAACCTTGGAAATAGATTTGTTTGTTACCATTTTAAATGACGTTTTGCTGCAGTTGATTGGAGCAACAGTTCTATCCCCTTTCAGCTATTGTCTCCCTTTGTCTCCCGCTCGCTACATATAAATAGATCCTGTCTAGCTATTGTTTCATAATTGCATAATAATCATTCAGTAATAGTTGTAATGCTGCTGCAATCAGCCTAGTACGTAGTGGTGTGTCTCAAACTCACAGCTAATTTTTTCAAATAGTAAAATATAGAGTATTTCGGATATCATGTTTTCAGCAGATCGCCTAAAAGTTCTTTCATGCCAATTTACCAAACATTCACTAAGTAAAACTGCATGACATCTACCTGTTATCTATGTGACATCTACATGATATCTACATGATTATAGTTTTTTTAGTGAAAACTTTAGAATGTTCGTCACAATAAAGTAAGGTATGCAGGCTGTTTGCCAGCAACTGAGCCCATGCTCGTATTATTGACAGGCTTTTGACAATACATTTAGAACATCTGGAGTTGTTTTTTCTATTTTCTTATCAGAGAGCAGCGAGAACGAATATATCTTTGTTTTTTTGAGTCTGCCACAAGTGATTTTAAGAATAATAGCTAAAAATTGTTAGAAAAATAGATAAAAAAAAGCAACGAATTTTACTCTACGCTGCTCTGAATAGATTTTCTCTTATCAGGAAAATAATATCTATAATTTTGTTTTTGAACTGACATAAGTTGCAGAAGTTGTACATGTGTAAGAAAGTAAAAATTCTTTGCTCTGCAAGTTTTACCAAGCAAAGCCGGCCAGTATGTTTGATTTTCTCTATAGCTACAAATTATTTATTGAATAAAGTGCAGTATAAATATTGTTAAGTGTTGCTTCTTGCAAGCAAATGTTTATGCACCAAGTTATTATGGACTCCCTTTACACTTCCATGATAGTGACAGTTTTCATTTGTTTTCGTGTGGATAAATGTGTGCACTCCTGACAAGAAATTCAATATAATTATTTTGCATTGCCATCAAAGTTTCAACTTTTAACTGTCACCTAACATTTGTTAGCAACCTTGACCTGCCGCATGTACATATACTCATTCATCCAAGTGAAGTAATCAAAGTGCGGACAGCCATTTCCAGAGCAAGTTTATATAAGGACGACTCCACATCATTGGTTGAAATAGTTGTTATGCCTGTAATTAATATTTGCTGCATGAAATGGAAATATTTTGCAGTAATACTTGTGTGAACATCTGTGCTTTCAATCTAGCACAAATATTACAATATTACGCTAAATTTTGTAGCAAAACTTTGTTTAAAACTCTCAAGCGCCACTGGAGCAAAAAATTGATAAGGAGCCATCTCCCCTTGGGGAGATAACTCTGTAGTGAGCAGTGCCGGACGTTGATGTGTTTTTTCGATACATTTACTAAAGAGTATGTGCCATTTCCTGCAAATATTTTCTCATTTACGCCAGTAACCTTGTATGATACTTACACAGGAAGCACAATCGAGTTGCTATATATTGGGCATTGACTTCTGGTTATTAAGAATATTTATACTGATTCGTTATTAATTATTAAAAGTGTCCTATGGAAGTTGACTGGTATAAACAATAGTTTATAACCATTTTTTTAGTATGCAAGTGGTAATAAGAGCACTAAATTTCAGCTTCAAATAATACGTTTTTGTTTAAATTTCACGAAGAGCTGGGAGATGTCTTGAACTTTTAGAAAAAAATGGTTGTTCAAGGTTTTAACTTGTCAATTTGCCGAGTTATGAGCTGTTGAAAATGAGCTTTTCTTTCTATAAGTTGCAGTGCAGTCACCCAAGCATTTGGCTCCAGGCTCCTTCGTCACAAAGGCCACGCTTTGTTTGATCACTTTACTTGGCACTCACCCAGCAAGCAATTGTTTCGTCGATGCTAGACCAGTGTTGCTAAGTTACAAAGCATTGCTTAGCAAGTTTATGAATCATACCATACTTGTAAAAGAAATGTTGGCTGTTGCTAATGGCAAAGTTTACTTCAAAACATAGTTGCTATATGTGTTGGCGCTGTTTTGCTATGCACGGTAACCTTGTCAGCAATACAAAAATGTGATAGCGCGGTACTGGGCACTTGTGAACTTGTGGGGCTGGAGTGATTTACTGATTTTGTCTATAACTACTATTTCAGTTACTTTTATTTTTTTTTTATTTATTATGCCATATTTTGCCAAAGTACAAATTTATTTTTCACCAAGTTTCCAAATGAGTATTCATGAGCACTAAAACAGAATACCCATTTGAAAAGCACTGTAAAGTCAGCTTGTTACTCCAAACGCCTTTCGTTTTAAGCCAGGGTAATCAATCTCCTTCATTTAGCGGGCGCGATGTAGACCCCTTTAATAATTATAATCTAGGCATAATAGATAATGAAATAATAATTATTTATTGAGATATGACAATCTTGTTATATTTTTGATATATTGCATTTGCACTATACAAATAAATATGCTGTCATATGTTTTACATAAAATATATATGCCAGCTTTGTATAAAAAGTTATTTGAAAAGATTTACACGCTTATCGTCACTGCCAGTTCTACTGTTCTACTAGAACCAATGTAATAATTATCCCCTCCCATCTCTCATTAATCCACCTGGCTAAACCGAAACTGTTCAGAAATAAAATACTCTCCTGCTCATCATTAGTTAACCATTTATGCACATGTAGCATTTCAAGCTGAGAGTGCTTAAAAAAAGAACTTTAAACATCAAATTGAATAAAAACTATTGAAACTGCAGCAACGAAAAAGTTATTGGGTATTTGGTGCAGTTGTATGATAGCAGGTTATGTTATCGACAGGCACAAGCAGTTTTCTGCCATAAAAATCTCTGGATGCATTTACTTTCAAATTCGAATCAAAATCTGTTGATGAAAATAAAAAACTTTCAGCAAAAACATTTAAACTTTTAAAATCTGCAGCCAAAGTTGTGTCTTGGGAACATATCAATAAATAACTAACTAATCATGAGAGGTAGTTATGCCAATAATCATTTCAAAATGTTTTTCATTTACCAATTCTGACCATTCATAAAAAAACATTTGATAACAACTATATGTCATTGACTTTGGTTTCAATTTCTTACAACCCGCTAGCTTTGTCTGTATGACCAGGTAAATCGGTTTGATTTAAAAACAAGTACCAGATATTGTTTGTTATTAAGGTTATAAACATGAAATCCTGACTGATTTTCATGACATATATTGAAGGTAGTGGAAACTAAAAAAGATATGTAATTGTTGTAAATTACATTGAGAGGATGCTTTGGGTAGCAATGGTATTTTTTTACAGCTGAATTAAACTCCATGGCATGTATAACAGGTGTAGGAGATTTTGGGGTAAACTACTCAATCCATTAATTATAAGGTTATGGCTGTCCATTGGCTAAATAGTTGATGCCAGCCCTTGTTTGAGGTATGTAAGCAATTTTTGAGGACATTAAATTCCACTACACATGTTTGTTAGTTTAATACATATACACTTGTGTAACGGTGCCCGATGGGATTACTGTGTGAGTTGAGCTCCTGAAAAACATCAGTTTTGTGTTACCACAACTTTGTGATACAAAGCAATTGAGTATAGATCGATACCCGAGCTAAGTGTTTAACATTCAATTAAACCGATTCAAAAGATAATTCATGCAGAGATGCTTAAAACAAATTGTTTAATTTTTAGCTTTGGTTTACATTGTCTCCAGTTGAATACAAACTAATAGGTGTGGTTCTTTCACTAATCCATTTTTATATTATTACATTATTAAAATATCAATTATTTATTTGTCATGCAACATTCAACTCAAGTCACCGCTGTCTGGCTGGTTGAAACCATGTCAATTTTTGGATGGTTAACGCTGAAGTAAAAAACTTCTTTTGCCAATTTCGTAAAAATACCTGTGTACTCAGTTTTAGTTTTTTGATTAAACCAGTTTTTTTGCTTTGGAATGCTCAGAGTTTCAATAAACATTCTATCAAAGCTGAATGTTTATTTCCTACTGTAACTCCCATTATCTTCAGAGTTTTTTCTATTTCACTGCTTTCTCTCTCCGCCCATTTATTTCGGCTCCTCTTTGCTTACCCTCTCCACCTGACCAGTTTTTTTTATAGGAAGACACACTTCTTAGTGCGGGAGAAATTTTTTTGCAATGTTGTGGCCTCCAATTTTGGGAGCCACTTTTGCCGAGTGTCTACGGCGGTATCAGATAAAAATTCATTTTTTTGTGAATACAAGAAAAACACTTTCAAGGTCTAGTATTGAAGTCATACAATCGTGCTCCTGTTCCTTGACACTAGTTATGGAATGGTTTAGAGTTGTTTATACTTGCTCCCAAGTATGGATCAGTGAAAAAAAGCTTGGCTTAACCAACTAAAGTAATATTCAACCAGCATTATCTGTCTCGCTAATAAGAGTGGTCTATCAGTTATCAATGAAATCAATTGAAAGACACTGTGTGTGTTATAAACTGAACAGCACTCCATGATTATGCTTCGCTCTTGACTCTTTGCTTTGCTGATTTTTTGAAATCACTGTTTTGATTTCAAAAAAAATCTCAACCGCTTGCAGAACTTTAAGCAAGAAACTTTTGTGTTCCCTTCTATTAGGATGAAATGTGACCTTTTGCTATTTACGGTATGTTTGCGCACAATAGTAAATAGGTTTCCTATGAGAAATCACATACTTTTACTGATTTGAAGCCGATTTTTATAGGTATCATTTTCACACTCCACAGTTTGTGTATAATTGTAAGTGAAGAGTTTGCACACAATTCATTGCTAGTAAAGTTTATGAGAACTTGAAAGCTTGCTAGTAAAACTAAATGCCCTTGGTGAAGGATTACGATCGTTGAAGCATTTGTCGCCAAGCTATTGTTTTCATCATTATTTGTATTGTATTGATTCATGACCAATCAAAGCAATTACACTGCCACGATGTGTTTCAACAGTGAAGCTTAATGTGTATTAGAATGCCGCATTCACATTCAATACGATTCTATTGGCTTAACAGCCAATAGAATCGTAGTTGAGTAGTGTGACTAGCGGTCAGTGATTAACTTTACTATAGCAGCTGGTATTTTTATAAATAATAAAATAACTATGATACAATTTAAGCTGATTATTATTTATTTCTCATTTGGTATAATAATAAAAGATGCGCATAAATTATTTTAGTTTAAAGTCGAACAGTGATTGGTGATAGTCACAGAGATATTTCTGGCAAATGTGGTAAAAGCTGAATTCAGTTGAGCAGGGAGATCATCATGATGATATATAGACTCATAGATTAGGCCAATTCTCTTCATTACCTAAAACAAAAATAATAATTAATAACATTGACTGACATTGGTGTTAATAATAAATATTATTACAATGATAACTAATAATCATGTTTGTACTTAGTTTATATTATTTTCTTAACAAGTTTCGACGGAAATGAATCTCCATGGCTTAAATATTAAAAAATTTACAATTGGGTATAATTATTCTTTATGTGCTGCACCCAGTTGATAGCAGTTATCATAAATTATTATAATAATAATTATTGTTACATTCATTATGATCGTTAGTTATATACGATAATAACTAATAATAATTTCATAATAATTAACAATAATGATAATAATAAAAATAACAGATAACAGTTACAGTCATTCTATTTCAATCAATAAATGAGCAGCAAAAAAATAAAAGACCAACAACAACAAGTAATTACTTTATTATTTTAATTAAGATCAATCTGACACCTCTTACCTGGCAATGGTGAGTAGATATTATCTTTATTTTGAGTCTCAATAAGTTTGCTTTTTGAACCTCATAACTTGTGAAAATAAACCAATAGGAAATTAATAATGAATTATTTTTATTTATTTATTTGTAGTTGGGTGAAGCGTAAAGGGTTATGACCAATAGAGAGGTTAAATTTTATTAGTCAACTTAGACCTATTGCTGACAAACGGCGTGCATTGGTTCTCATTGCAGTAATGCATCGCTGTGGTTACGCCGTCATCGGAAGAGTTTGGCAATGCCAAACTTTCTCGATCATACAGCGACAACGGTATTCTATGTTCACATTAGCGGGAAACCATCGGCGAAAAGACAATGCCGACTATTGTCGTAGCAATGTGAACCAGCCTTTAGCAGCATACAGCTACAGTCTAACTTGCTTCATTTTAGACCGACTTATGTTATTGGCAAGTCTAGGAACAATTAAGTTATTAGACAGGTTCTTCTGCTGCGTAACTAATAGTACACTGTAAAGTACCCAAAGTCTAAATAGGGGAAACGTGATCGCTGCACTGCAGCGGTCAAGCAGTAGGTATGTGAATGAATCATAAGAATTGCGCATTTCTAAATGTTACCTGGTGACAACATTACTATTAGTTACCTTGCTTGGCAGGTGAAACAAATGTCTTTGTAAGTTTATTTATGCAATTTGCTCTTACTCTCTGAAATGAGTCACTTGAGACAAATTTTATCATCAATATTTGCCTAGTTTTCAGTGTTGTGACAAACTAGTGAAATGATCCGAAATATATAGTCTTCAATAGTTGCTTCTGGCAGCTTTCTCACTTCTTAGCAATCTTTGTGCACTTTTGTTGACCCGCAAAAATTTTTGTGTTTTTCTTTTTTTCAAAGAATATGAAGCTTAATTTAGGCTGTTACGCTATTATCAATAGTTATCACAAATATCAACTGTTGTCTTAAGAGCGCTAATTCATCTCTTCAATAAAACTTTTCTCGGCTACTTGGCAACTGTTGTTTGGCTGCTGATTGTTTGTGCAAATACAGTGACCTAGCAACAACGCAGCTGCCAATAACAACTCACATTTGCTAGCGGTGACTAGTGTAACATCGGGTACTACAGCACCTTCGTTACCCAAGTATGTCATGACCAATTGTCTGTGACAACAGGAAATGGTACTTAAAATGGTGAACTAACAATTAGGTCAAACTCATCAATAGTTTTTAAAGAGTATATAGCAAAAATTTACAACTTTTAAAATCATACCAAGAAAAAAATATATGTTGACATGCGTGTCCAAAGGTCCACTGAGAACAGGCAGATAATTATGTACGGCTGTTTTCTCTAGTGCAAATTTCTGTTGACAAATAGAGTTGGAGCAACAATCATTTGAGAACTGACAGTTGATCAGATGGTCCTGCAAATACAAATCACATAGATATACTGCTACATCAAAGGCAGCTCAGTGATAACGTATTTTTTTTAGATCAGCTTGATGCGGTTGACTGTGTTTTCTCAGATTTTAAATGCTCAAATAAATGGAGTTATTAATAGTTTCATGACTCACTGTGACCCATGTACATACTCCTGCAAGTTAATCTCAAAAGGTAGCTAAATAATTGAATTGATAGATGGGTTTGTTGAAAATTTAACAGTAAAAATGCAAATTCAAGCATAAGTTTTGAAGTTTATTTGCATTAAGCCTGACAATTATCATAATTACTATGTTTCCATATCATGACAGATTGGCAAGTGTTTTTTTTTTAACAACAATTCATGTGGTTTTTTTTATTGTTATTAACTAATAATAAAGAATAAAATTTATTGAATGATAGCCAATGCGCTACTAAAAATCCTTTGTCACCACACAGCTTTTCTTTGCCAGCCAAGAACTCTGTGATATTTTTTTTCATTTATTCTTACACACTGTAAAAAAATAATCATAAAAACAGCCAACAACGCTAGTCGGCTAAATTGCACTTAACAACGCATTGACTGAAACTGCCTCCATAGGCAATTATTAGTGGTAACAAACCACTGAGATTTGGCGATAATTTGTCATGAAATGGAAAGAGTAATTATCTAGCAGCCTTTGGCATTCAAGGAAAACCAGACAGTTCATGATGAAACATTTCAGTAAATAATAAATTTTCATCACCTGGCTATAAAGACTTCTTGTTACAAGTAAATTTATTTTCTAAGCCTGGTGTAGCAAAAATTTATGTCATTTGTTGCGACGACAGTTGGTGAAAGCAAACAGCTGCTATGTTGATGACCTAAAATATTTAGTGTGGTTCAAGTCTGTAATAAAGGTTTTTGTATCCTGCGAAACTGTAACCAAGTGTGTTGTCAAGCACCTACCTGTCAGCGCTGTGTCCTAACGCTATATGATTGGTGAAGCAATAACTGAGTCATCAACCACAAATTATATACATGTAGCATGAACAAAGGCTCTTATACAATAGGAATTTGTCTGATTGTTTATACTTGCCTGGAAAAACTTTTTGAATCCTTTTGAGCACATCAGAAAGTCCATTCCTAAGCAGCTCAAGAGATGAAAGACATCAGTTTACAGACTGTTGGACTTGGTATTCTTAAAATAAATAGACTCGAATATTGAAACTGTCAGTCTAGAAATGCTTACAACGGCATTGAACAATAAAACAAGTATTTTGTTTTTGAATGGCAAAGGATTGCTTTATTTTTTATATCTTCTAATCAACTTTTCCATTTTTTGTTTATAACTTTTCACAATTTATATCTGGTTGTTGCCAGCACTATTAATATCTTTTAAAATTACTGCAATGTAGCAGGAGAGTACTCAATCTTCTTTTTTAGATTATTAATTAGATGCAAATATTGTAAGTCGATCACATTGTGTCATTATATTTCTAGCTGTAAATCCACAGCAAATTGTACAATCTAATTTTTAGTTTGTTTTTATGAAAACAAGAAGTGTAGCATAATTTTTAGTTAAATCCTAGAACAGGTTTTCAAAAATTAGCATTAAATGGTAGAATGATGTGTTAGGTATTCAGTAGTTTGCCAGAAGTCAAGTTAAAAATTCTTGTGGCATATTTGCTTCTCTTATAAGAATGCATTATTTATTAATTAACTCAAAATGCAACATTGACTTACAGTTCAACCAGTACTAGGACTGACTTACAGTTCAACTAGTACTAATACATGTAGGTTAGATATTTGTGTGTTCTTGTTTACACTTATGTGGAAACAAAAAATACAATTTCATAGACAACTACCTTCTATGCTACTTGTGGTCTACACTTGTTTTGTTATAACTTTTAAAGTTGGACTAACAGTCCATGTAAACAGCTGAGCCGTTGTAAGTGAGTTTGTGCTCAAGGAAACTGAAAGTTCTCCCTGTAGCCCATAGCAACAATGCGCATTAGCCCATAGCAAATGCGCATTAGCCCATAGCAACAATGTGCATTAGCCCTTCTCGAAGACGCACATCAGCCCATGGCAACAATGGCACATGTAGCTTTGTTGCTATGGCTGCTGTGGGAATTCCCAATTTCCCATTGAGTAAAAGATGCGACTACCTAGTGGCTATTTTTTCGAACATCAAAGACTGCGAGCAATAATTCTTTTTATTGTGGTTCATTCCAGTTGCCATATACCGTCACTGATTACATATGTTAACAGTTCCCAGTAAACTAAGCAAGTAAAGACCTCTCCACACACCACCATTTTTTCACGGAAATGGGAAAACGGCTGTTTATTTTACCGTCAATGAAACAAGTTTTTTCCGTTTGCCGTGATCATCTAGAATCAAGCATGTTTGATTTTCGCAGGCAGGTCTCACAATTTGTAACTCATCCCTGATGCTGATTGGTCACTTCAGTCGCTTGTATCTACTTCTAACTTTTTTCAGCCGTGACAGCCCATGCGTTCATATAATTTGGTTATAACCTCCATCATGTGCATAATGGTTCTGTGTGGAGTGCCTCAACAGTTTTAGGTAGGAAAACTTCTCTCAAAATGCCAATTTTGTGGCCGTAAAACCCTGGGTGTGGAGAGGCCTTAACCAAGCAACAATGTGAAAAAAGTGGTGCCGGAGTCATAGGCTCGACTGGCCAATCATAGGCATCTACACTTCTTGTGATAGGTTTATCAGGCTTTCTAGAACTTTGACTTTACTTTCCTCAGGTATAAAGGTAGGTATCTTGTGGATCTGGACTTCTGACTCCTCTAAGGTTATTTCCATCTCCCAGGCTACAGTGGCTATCTTCCTGCCAGTCCTGTACGCCCTCCCAGGGTCGGTAATGATTCATACAGGGTCGGGGATGACTCTTACAGGGTCAGTACTTCGCCGATGCAGGGGCGGTATCCTACTGACTCAGGGTCAGTCATTTCAGTATGGTTTTTCACCGCTGTTCTGACCATCCAATAGCTATATGAGTGATGCCTGACCAGTTTATAGACAAGTGTGCACATGCGAGTGCTATAAAAGTCCACCACAAATTTATCCCATTTTATTGCACCAACACAGTGAATTAAGCTATACACAATCTAATGATTGCGTGGTTGATATTTGGGCAAATAAACGAACAAAAATAACTTTGTTTGGAAATAAGTTTCAACTTAGTAAGGAAATAGGCAAAGAGTTTTTGGGACCAGAAAACCAAAACAAGTCTTCCACTGTCAAATGGCAAAGTTGAAATACTGTCAGAAAATGTTCGAAATCACCTGTGTTCACTCCAAACATAATGCTGTTCAAAACTTGCTTAGTTGAAACCAGCCTATCAACCAGCAAACTCTTCTATTTGGGCTACGATTTTAAGCTGACCTCTGTGCTCCCTTTATGCTGCCCAGCTTCTGATTGTACTATAAAGAAACTTAAAAGAAACTTTTCGTTCAACTTCTCGCTACTCAATACAAACAAATGCCTCTCTTTTGTCCTGGCCAAAGGGCCCCGCCTCATTTGCCTTTGTTCATGAGTTGTGGAGCGTGCAGGGTGTCAGGTACCAAGCAGAAAGTTGCAGAAAGCTGTGTTTTTTTAGTTCCCGTGTGTTCATTTGTACGTTCAAATGTCATTAAAATAGTTTTTGAGGACTCAGTTACATTAGTGCGCAACACAATGTAAATTTGCACTCCGGGCGCATGTAAACCCCCAAATTCGCAGCAAAAGGGACGCTGTTTGCATAGGTGTGCATTATTACCACCCCAAAGTGTTTTAATATGGTTAAAAAGCTTATGTGAAATATAAATGACCTATAGACAGGTGTTTGTGTCAGCCAACTGTAACAAATTTTATAGCGCTTACTTTCATACCAGTGTAAACCGAGCCTGGGCTGTTGGGAAAAAAAACTACTAGCACAGGTGTGTCAGGATGTGAGATGATATAGAGTTAAAAAAGTGCTTGCTTCGCCTGTACTCTGAATCAATAGCTACATGACTTATGCTGTACCATATGCATTATATATGTTTGTTCGGGTTTGTGTGCGCTAAGGAGTAACCAGGATATAGCAGTAACTACACTGAGCTTTATTCCATAACTATGCTGTTCTCCCTTTATTTATATTTAATAATAGACCTTTTGGCCAGCTGTACTCGTTTGTTTCTATGGGGTATAAGTTACTATGCAAACATGCAATCAAAAGAAGACAAGGCAATCAACAATAACACTAGCCATGGCCACAAATCACTAATAAATAATAGTTTATAGTTCATTTTAGCGAATGGATTTAACACATTTGTTAGTTATATGAAGAAAATATATGCAATACGGATGGTATATTATTTACTACCATCTTGGAGTTTGGTTGCTCGGCTCATAAAAGGTTGTCGACTACTGATAAGATTAGCCATCACTGTTATTACCGTACGCTTGAATGCGACCGGCTCACTCGACCGCGTTTAAATAAAACTCAAGCAGGTAGCAACTCACTCGATTATTTCTGAGCGTGGCTCGTTTAAAAATGCGTTACAATTATTTTTTTGATTTATTTTAAAGCACATCGTTCACCTTGCGAAACCAGGCATTTGAGTGGAATTTACTTTATTAGGATAAGGAAATAAGGCAGCAATGCATCTACATTGTATGGCAACGGCAACAATGTAATATAAACTAAAACTTTTCACTTAGATAATTCAGGAAAGATATATAAGTGCTGGGACATTAAAACATATACTAGTTTCAGCAATAGGCTTTGTCTCAGCATCTGAGATTGTAGCAGTCCATGATCAAGATCACTTATATTCAGATGAATCACTTATCAGAGATAACATCAATTAGGTAATTAAAAAGTTGTGTCAGTTAAGGCTGTGAAATCCTTTTATACAAGTCTTCCTGCAAGCGTAGTATAGCTAGGGTTTGTTATTACTGCGTCACAAGTAAGTATCTGTAGCGCTCAGGTCATTTTAGCGGTGTCAGCATCCCAATGAGTTGTTTTCTTCAACCACCCTTCTGTTAAAAAGAAAAATGAATATAATTAAAGTAATTTCTTTTTTATTTAACAGCATTTTCTGTCTAGAGATTATCAGTAGAGTGCCCTGTTGCGTGAAATACTAATAGCTATTGTGTCATTAGAACCTGCAGAGGCATATCAACTAACCTCACAAATCTGGGGTAACTTTTTTTGTTAGTAATTCTATTGAATAATCAATTTGTAGCCTGTCGCACATTCAGAGAAATAGTAGGTGTATTCGCTGGCTGGATCGATGAACATCTGCTATTAGTCATATTTGGGATCCACATCGCTGGGTGGGGAACGCATCGATTCAGGTGTTTAAATTTTTTTATCTAATAATAAGAAATGAAATCCATCGATCCGCATCAAATGTGAAAATATAAAATTCCAATGTGCTTTGTAGCGAGCATAATCATTTTCAAACGTGTAAGCAATTCATCAGCGAAAGTTATTGTGTCATTGATTCCTTACTGATACTACTAGCATGATGCATCGGTAAGTAGCAGATGGTGGTAGCGATTCAAGGAATAAACAGCTTTACACTTGTCCGGTTGACAGTGTTTATTTCAAAGCAATTAATTTTTGATTAAGTATACATTTGTCTTTATTGTTTCAAAAAAGAGCTCTGCTTTTCATTATTATTATTATCACAGTATGCCCAAGATATCAGTATTGTACGTGGCAACCATAATAATTAGTAGGATAATAAACAGCATAAGTAATCTATAATGATTAATAATAAATAAGGATAAAAAAAAATAATAATAATAATAATAGTAATAATAATAATAGTAAATAATACCGAGAATGAACTGCTTTAAAACAAACGTCACTCACATGGGTATATATTAATTTTTATGTTATGGATCGGCAGTGTTCGCAACCTATGAGTATGCCACGCAAATTAACTTTCTTTTGCCCGCGAGGATGGTATTTTAAGATCCATTAAAATATTGCTACTGATTTGTTCACATAAATAAATTGCGAAAAATATTATTTATTGTACGAATCGACCCAGCCTGCGAATATACCTCATCACTGCTGTAGCGAGGCCATAATACTTCAATCAAACTTTTTGCTATTTTAGCAATTCGAGGCGCGGAAGCCCATAGCAACTGCGAAACCTAAGTAAACAAAATGTAACTATGAGAGGTTTATTGTAAACTAAGGATGTGTTCACTTATTTATCGCACCCAAGTTGTTACAGTGTGCGTTGAGCTGGATGTGAGAGGCCCTTGCTAAGCTATCCGATAATTTATGTTTTAGTGCTCAGCTTTTTGAATACGAAAGTTGGAGAGGTCATAAATGAATATTGGAATGGAACAGCTTCATCATGTAAATAACAGTATCTCACAGGGAGCCACAAACCCAACTAGCATGATGTAGGCTGGCACATCACCTCCGCCCAGTCAGGTATACGAGGATCAAAGCCTATGAGACAAGATATGAACAACTTATCACATCCAATCTCAGTGTAATAACCAGTGACAAATTTATCGGTTTCTAACAATGAGACCTGTAGTATGTTTGCATGTCATGACAAATTTAGCTAAAAGTGTGGTGCCAAACAAACTTGTCATGGAAACAATTTTTGCTACATTTGTCACCAAATTTTAGCTGTAATATTTGTCTTTAGGATCTAGCAACTCCTTTAGCGACAAGTAAAGTGCCAAGATTTTATCGCTCATGGTAATGTCAATAAAACTAGGCATGGGTTATCAAGTAGGAAGTCGCTAGTTATCCATTAGTGGTAATCATATCGTAGCAAACTGTGTAGTACTAACGCCAATGATGATCATTTGTGTTTCTTTTTTTACACAATTGTTTATGGCGCAAAACAACTGAATTCAAACAAAATAAACTTTTTTTGCTGATTATTAATTGTTATAGTTATGAACACAATGATTAATAGCATCTCATCCTAAACTAGGATAGTTTTTTACTTTTATTATTTATAATTAATAAATTATTATTATTGATAAAAAGAATGTTTTCTATTTGTTTTCTATTATTACTATCCTCATCATTAGTTCAGTGATAATAACCAATGTGCTACACAAACTCCCTGTCGTCACACAGATTTCCCTGCCAGCTGCAACTTGATTATAATTCGTTATTTACTCACTCTTATACCTGGTTTAAAAAGATAAGAAACAAAACTACTAATTATAATAGATAATAATAAAAAAATAGCAACAGCCAGCAATGCTAGTCAGTATTGCACTAAATAGCACCCTGACTGCATCTGTTTCCATGGCGTCTTCTTGTCTAAAGTAATTAAGGCCAATGAAATTTTCAGTTACGGAAATGCATGCCGTTGTCACTAATGATTAGCACTAACAAACCGCAAAAATTGGCGTTGTTTTACCGCGACATGGAAACTTAGTAAAGGTTACGGTTTTGTATTTTGTTGCTGCAAATTGTGATTTAAGAAGGTGGACTTTTGCTTTTGACACGCACACAGTTTTATAAAATGTTTATAGAGTCATGACCAACTATTGTTGGATTTAAGAGTAGACCCTCCACCAATGCTTAAACTTTGATTACTTGCCAGATTCCTATCACATGTATACGACTGAATTGAATCGTGGAAATCAATAAATATATTTGGTTATGTTGTAGTGGGTAAGGACTGCAGAGAGAAGCTGAACCTTTTCACAACCTGTTAGATAGACAGAGCTCATTTACATTGTGAGTTTGCGGTATCTGGGAGTCAACAATAGTAAATGACTACTGAAAAATTTTGCTATTTTCGGTAACGAAAATAACTTGCTGTTTTTTTTTATTAAACCTACACAGGATATTTTTAGAACTTATGCCTCAACCTATAAATGGATGTATTGTGTGATTTACTTTTCTCTGATTATTAATAATATGAGGGGCCAGTAACCACCACTGACAGCAAACAATTATTGCTAGTTGACTATTGCCTCACCAAGTATCAATGACTCTTCAACAGTACAAAGGCACAGGATTGAAGACAGCTTTTAAAATTATCTGTTACAGATCGTAATTCCATTGATATGCTTCAATTTTTTTATTGGCTGCTTTTCCAGCAGAAATAATAATTTACCCAAATTTACTAAATTTGTCATCAAAGTGGCAAACGCTACAAGGACATAATTTTCTGTCAGGATGGTTATTACTGAGTGCCTCACCTCACAGCCACTCATATGAAAATCATACGGTGCACTGAAACTCAGTAGTTGGATATGGTCTAATGTGTTTCTCTCAACCGAGAGACTGCTACCAGGTTGTAGCAAAGGCCACCAGAAGTGCTATGGAGTTAGTCACTATGCAGGCAGGTAATAAGGCTTTACCGCCATACAGTAACCAAACATATCAATTTGACTAGTTATAACTTTTGTATAATGATGTAATTGATAGCTTTGAGTTTTATAATGTGCATAACAAGCGACCCGTTTTTCATCAACAATAACCATCAAACATGAATAGTCAAAGTCGTTAGCTAATAGGGTTGAAAGAAAAAAAATTCAGCAGAAGTTTCCATTTTTTTTGGTGCTCTATGTAACAGCATTTATCCAAATGGCAAGCACCAAAAGGGCTGATAGCCTGAAAGAGTTGTTACATTCAAACATAATGTGTTGCTAATAGCAATGAATGACTTTGTTATCTTTGCCTGCTCAGGGTTTTGTAATCAGTAATTGACCGCATGATCTAAGCTGTAGATCTACATAATCAAATCGCATGTGCACGCCATTTACAATTCAACAGAATCTTCCATGAATAATTTAGAACACAAGCCGGTACCAGTTTGAATTGCTTCGATTTCTTATGGTCAATCATTCATTATCTTTTGTACTCTGTCAGCCTCATTCAAGCCATCAGTTTTTTACAAAATGCTACTGAGCTTATTCCCTGTGGAAGCCGATAACCAACCATACACAAACATTTTGACTAATACTGAACTGCATCTACAAACCTGCTTCTTATGTAATCAAACATATGTTGTTCTCAACAGTTTCTTGAAAACAAGTACGGTAAAACCCAACCCTCTTCATAGAAGTCAGTGAAAGCGAGGGAAGATGACAAAGATAACAGGTTTAGGACAAACTAAAAAGCTCCAAAATCCCAAGTTCAGAACGTATCTTTATACAATAGACAACTCCAAATAGCGGATCTTTCATCTGTGCGAAATAAACAACTGCAATTAGCAGCTGCTTCATCTGTACAGAATAGACAAGTCCAAATAAAAACTACCTCATCTGAATAGAATAGGCAACTTCAAATAGCGGCCGTTTATCTGTATAGAGCAGACAACTCCAAGTAGAGGATACTTCATTTTCATAGAATTGGCAACTTCAAAGAGTGGCTGTTTATCTGCGTCGAACAGACAACTCCAAGTAGTAACTACTTCATCTGAATAGAATAGACAACTTCAAATAATGGCTGTTCATTTGTATAGAATAAACAACTCCAAATAGCAGCTGCTTCAGTTGTACAAAGTAGCCAACTCCAGGTAGAAGCCACTTCATCTGCATCGAATAGACAACTCCAAATAGGGGCAGCTTCATCTGTACGCAATAAACAATTCCAAGTAGAGGATACTTTATGATAAAATGTATATTTGGGTAAGACGAAACTCACTACCCACTCTACCCTGTATCCTACCAACAAAAAACCCCTATCTCTAGTCGAAACACCCTACATGAAGGCAAGAACTCCTACCTTTTGACCAAAATCATTTCTAATGCGTTCCAACTGTTGGAGTTGTCTTATTTTTAGTTTCAAATAAGGCTGAGTGTCAGTAGTAATGTAGGTGTAGATCTCCATAAAAATTCAGACCTGCCAGCATACCCCCAAAAATCTTTTTGATTGTTAGATTTGTTGGACTGTTTTACAGACCTGCCCAAAATGTGTTTGTTAGTTTTTAGATGATTTCAGTTAGTATAATATGTATATGCATAAGAAAACAGATCTGTTAACATGTTACATTGTTGTTTTTTTGGTATGAATATTTTTACAGACCTGTTACAGTATATTTATATAGGTATGTATGTATGTATGTTTGGTAATGTAAATGATAATTGACATTTGCACGGAGCTGTAAGGTATTTATTGATTTGTTATTTGGTTATGCTGGTGGTTTCCCTCCCGATATAGACCGTGGTTGACATGGGCCGTTTGTTTGTTTACTTTTGTTTTGGTAGTGGGTTAGGTATTATGTTTATTTGATTAAAATGGCAATAAAGTATACATTAATAGAGTAAGAAGCGAATGTATTTAAGTATAACATAATAGGGTGAACTGTGTAAGTGTAGTGGAAAACGCTTGTAATAAATACTATAAAGTAGTATAATAAGAAGTCTATAAAATCTTTTTGATTTGTAAAATACTTAATGATATGGCAAGAAATATCGTCACATTTGGGATGAATAATAATAAGAAAATTTTTATCATTTTTTAGTTCACTATTTTGCGGGACAGACAGACTCATTCCTGAAAAGTCTTCCAAATCGTTATAACTAAAAACTCTACAAAAAGGTGGTGGAGTTGTTATTGCTATCAAATTGTTTTCACATACGGTGTGTTGGTTTGTGCACGTGCAATCATAAGTTGTTTCCAACGTAGTGTTGGTTTTTGTTGGAGTAGAGGTTTCTTAGTCACAGAAAGTGTATTGGTTGTCGCATCTGTAATTTCTCGAGTTGTTGTGGTTGTTAGAGTAGTAGTTGTTGTTGTTCTCTGAGTTGTAGCTCTTGGTCATTCCTAGTATATTTGGATGTATGGCGAAGCTTCATCGGCTTGAAAACAAGTTGGTATTCATTCATCCTGTCTGTTATGGAACAGTCTGGTGCTTGTACACTAGGAAACATAAAGGATCTGAGTGAGCGCATTCGATCCAACAGATGAGCCACTACTCCAACACTTCTGCTACCAAGAGTTTCGAGGAAGCCAGAGGAAATAAATTGAAGGGGAGTGTTGGATCCGTAGTTGCCAGAGTTGTTATTGTTGTCGTCATATGAGAAGTTTTTGTCATTATCAGAGTAGTTGCTGTTGTTGTCCTAGTAGTTGTTGTTGTTTTCCGAGTCGTAGGTCTTGATCGATCCAAGCATATTTGAATGTATGACAAAGCTTCATTGGTTTTGCAAACAAATTGGTATCTGTTCATCCTGTCGGTTCTAAAGCAGTTTGGTAGTCGACCGTCACATTTGATATTTTAAAATCTGATCCAAAATATGAGCTGCTACTCAAACATCTCTGATACCAAGAGTTCCACGGTGACCTCTCGAAGCCTGATGGGATGAAGCAAATGGAAAAGCTCCATTGCAAAACAATGTCTAAAAAAGATAGAGAACAATAAAAGATAGATCTGGTATTTCATTTTTTTCTTGAGAGAGCGACTTTTTCACTCTAGTTTATGCTTTTAATGTCTATAGTTAACTGTCTCAAACATCAGCTGCACTCAGTTAATATGGTACAATTAAAACTCGATATACAGGGATCGCATCTGTCTTTGTTATCTCCTTGACACATGATGCTAATGATGATCTTGTTTTGAACAATCTTTTTAAACTCGAAAACGACAAATTCACACCTTTGAAACCATCGACATCGGTGATGACAGTAGTTGGTTCGATGTTGCTCAAGCAATTACACCTCATGCATGCAAAGTCGAATGTCTCAAGTTCTTGTGACAATGAGCAGATCAGGCACGAGGCTTTGTTTATCGGTTTGGGTAAATCCTAGGGTATCAATTTTAACTCCCAACATCCATTTCTTTTCATTTGGACTGTGTTTTGTTGGAGTATTACAGGGTGATTTATTTTTAGACTTTTGGCAGTAGTAATATATGAGCAGATCTCCCTACCAAGTGTTTTTTTGTGGATCAGATCTAGGGGTTGAGGCAATGGGTTACGGCGTTGAATGAATTCGCCGAGTTTATATTGTATTTCATTTGAGAGGCATTTGAGTGGCATTCAAGTGGCATTTGAGTTTTGATTATTTTTTTACTTAATTTGAACTCATATGGCAGCTAGATTTTGAATGTATGGCATTTAAGTTTTGATAATTTTTTTACATAATTTGAACTCATATGGCATCTTGAGAGAAAGGAGAGAGAAGAGAGAGAGAGGAGAGAGGAATTTTATCTACATTGAATAAATATATTGATCAAAAATGAAACATTATATGATTATATACATTGATTACATAATAAGTAGGGAAAATCTTCCTATATAATATAGCTAGAGTCAGTAAATACTAAGTAATACAAAGCACTACAACTTGTAATGACAATCAATGCATACATACATACATACATACATACATACATACATACATACATACATACATACATGCATGCATGCATGCATGCATGCATGCATGCATGCATGCATGCATGCATGCATGCATGCATGCATGCATGCATGCATACATACATACATACATACATACATACATACATACATACATACATACATACATACATACATACATACATACATACATACATACATACATACATACATACATACATACATACATACATACATACATACATACATACATACATACATACATACATACATACATACATACATACATACATACATACATACATACATACATACATACATACATACATACATACATACATACATACATACATACATACATACATACATACATACATACATACATACATACATACATACATATGGTATCTTGAGAGAAAGAGAGAGAGGAGAGAGAGAGGAGAGATTTTTTTAGTTTTCTATACATTCATGTATATATGGTTAATTATGTACATATTTATGGCTATATTTATATCTACATAGAGAGAGGAGAGAGGAGATATATCTACATTGAATAAATATATTGATCAAAAATGAATCATTGTATGATTATATACATTTATTACATAATAAGTAGGGAAAATCTTCCTATATAATATAGCTAGAGTCAGTAAATATGCACATGTCCATATTCATGTACATGTGCATAAATTGATATGAATACATACATGTCCATATTCATGTCCATATTCATGTCCATTTATGTACATGTCCATATTCATGTCCATTTATGTACATACCTATGTTCATATTTATGTATATGTGCATGTCCAAATTCATGTCCATATTAACATTTTATAGCTATGTACAGAGGAGAGAGAAGAGAGAGAGGAGAGAGAGAGAGATTTTTTAGTTTTTTATACAACCATGTATATATGGATAATTATGTACATATTTATGGATATATTTATATCTAGATTGAATAATATACATTTATGACATAATAACTATATTGAATGCTATAAAATATGTTGGAAAATCACCAAATTAGCGCTCTAGATGGTTAAAATTTACAGTATTTGGGAAATAACTGCAAGAGAGGAGAGAGGAGTATTTGGTAGAGGAGAGAGGAGAGAGAGGAGGCTTGAGCGTAAATATTTCTTTTAGTTATTTACATAATAAGTATATTGAATACTATAAAATATCTTGGAAAATCGTCAAATTAGACCTCTAGATGGTTAAAATTTACAGTATTTGGGAAATAACTACAATAGAAAACATTATGAATGTATGGCATTTAAGTATTGATAGTTTTTTACATAATTCGAACTCATATGGTATCTTGAGAGAAAGGAGAGAGGAAAAGACGAGAGAGGAGGGGAAATAATTGCACTCAAATGAAAAAAATAGATGAAGCTAGATATTCATCTATTTGTATATATCCACAAGAAAACTAGGGTATTTGGTGAAATATTCTTTTATTCCATTCAATTTTCATTAATTTTATTTGAGTTGAAGTATTATTTACAATGGTTAGAATTTATTAAAATTACTGCTCAATCCTTTATCCAACACCTACAATAATTCTTAGTAATAGTAGTGTAATGAAACTGAGTAATAATCTACACACACCTTGTTCACTCTGTATGCTGTAGCACATGTTTTTCCTTTAGTTATCTGCAGTTACTTCAATTGGATCTTATCCAGATGTTTTATAGTCTTTGCTGCTACTGCGTTTTGTCTCAAACAAAAGTCCAAAGTAGGTATTGTGTCTACAAAATACAAAAAAATTGATTGTTACAATTGATTCATTTATTTTCATTGACTTTGTCTACATATACATAAAGTAGCGAAGAAACAGTTTGTGTGAGTATGAAACTATCTAGTAGAGATAAATTTATATCTAGGTTCAACTAGCATTAAATAAGTACTTATTATTTTGTTAATAATAAATAATTAGAGTCAGTTACTTTACTAGTGCTCGGACAAACACACAATTTTGTTAATGTCAAAGTCTGTGATCTTACAAAGAAATAGCTTAGATATTATTAGCATAAAATTATTTAGTAAAGATAAAATACCTAGGAGTGAATTCTAGTTGAGGTTCGATTTTTTTTAAATATAAATAATTAAAACCGCTTGGACAAACAGACAGATTTGTCAATGACACAGCTTGCGTTCTTGCGAGCGAATAACTTAGACACTGTGCGTATAAAATTATCAAGTAAAGTTGAAATTATGTCTAGATGCGAAAATGGAGGACAACTCCGTATCGCAACTAGTTGAGCTTTTCTACTAGCGTTACATAATTGTTTATTATTTATTTTAAAAATAAATAATTAGAGCTTTATACTAGTGTTAAATAATGATTGAATATTTTTTACCTTATCACCACTTAGAGCCAGATGATTTAATTAACCAAAAGACAAATAATTATTTTAGCATTTGTTACCTTAATGCTCTCCTAGTAGCTGTAGTAGATGATGCTTCTCCGCTTGCTGTTGAAGAACTGGATGCTTTCTATGTGAAAACAGTGGCTCTTAAATAGCTAAAGTTGCACTGATTAAACCCTATGAATCAGCATTTTTTCCAATGCTTTCGCGGGAATAAAAACTGTTTATTCCCGCGAAAGCAACGGTTTCCATTCGCGTGAAAATAAATTATTTATTCCCGCGAAAACAACGGTTTCTATTCGCGTGAAAATAAATTATTTATTCCCGCGAAAGCAACATTTTCTATTCGCGTGAAAACAAGTTATTTATTCCCGCGAAAGAAACGGTTTCCATTCGCGTGAAAATAAATTATTTATTCCCGCGAAGGCAACGGTTTCCATTCGCGTGAAAATAAATTAATTATTCCCGCGAAAGCAACGGTTTGTATTCACCTGAAAATAAAATGTTTATTCCCGCGAAAGCAACGATTTCCATTCGCGTGAAAATAAAGTAATTATTCCCGCGAAAGCAACGGTTTCTATTAGCGTGAAAATAAATTATTTATTCCCGCGAAAGCAACGGTTTGTATTCGCGTGAAAATAAAGTATTTATTCCCGCGAAAGCATTGGTTTGTATTCGCGTGAAAATAAACTTTTTATTCCCGCAAAAGCAACGGTTTCCATTCGCG
Organism: Cryptosula pallasiana; assembly: GCA_945261195.1. NCBI lineage: Eukaryota > Metazoa > Bryozoa > Gymnolaemata > Cheilostomatida > Cryptosulidae > Cryptosula > Cryptosula pallasiana. The sequence goes on from OX183131.1 coordinate 32,196,125, forward strand.
TGAAAATAAATTAATTATTCCCGCGAAAGCAACGGTTTGTTTTTGCCTGAAAATAAAATGTTTATTCCCGCGAAAGCAACGGTTTCTATTCGCGTGAAAATAAATTATTTATTCCCGCGAAAGCATTGGTTTGTATTCGCGTGAAAATAAAGTATTTATTCCCGCGAAAGCATTGGTTTGTATTCGCGTGAAAATAAACTTTTTATTCCCGCGAAAGCAACGTTTCCATTCGCGTGAAAATAAATTAATTATTCCCGCGAAAGCAACGGTTTGTTTTTGCCTGAAAATAAAATGTTTATTCCCGCAAAAGCAACGGTTTCTATTCGCGTGAAAATAAATTATTTATTCCCGCGAAAGCATTGGTTTGTATCCGCGTGAAAATAAAGTTTTTATTCCCGCGAAAGCAACGGTTTCTATTCGCGTGAAATTAAATTATTTATTCCCGCGAAAGCAACGGTTTGTATTCGCGTGAAAATAAAGTATTTATTCCCGCGAAAGCATTGGTTTGTATTCGCGTGAAAATAAACTTTTTATTCCCGCAAAAGCAACGGTTTCCATTCGCGTGAAAGTAAATTAATTATTCCCGCGAAAGCAACGGTTTGTATTCGCCTGAAAATAAAATGTTTATTCCCGCGAAAGCAACGGTTTCTATTCGCGTGAAAATAAATTATTTATTCCCGCAAAAGCATTGGCTTGTATCCGCGTGAAAATAAATTTTTTATTCCCGCGAAAGCAACGGTTTCCATTCGTGTGAAAATAAATTATTTATTCCCGCGAAAACATTGTTTTTTATTCACGCGAAAAAACAGTTTTTATTCCCGCGAAAGCATTGGAAAAAATGCTGATTCATAGGGTTTAATCAGTGCAACTTTAGCTATTTAAGAGCCACTGTTTTCACACAGAAAGCACCCAGTTCTTCAACAACAAGCGGAGAAGCATCATCTACTACAGCTACTAGGAGAGCATCAAGGTAACAAATGCTAAAATAATTATTTGTCTTTAGTTAATTAAATCAACTGGCTCTAAGTGGTGATAAGGTAAAAAATATTCGATAATTATTTAACACTAGTAGAAAGCTCTAATTATTTATTTTTAAAATAAATAATAAACAATTAGTTAACGCTAGTAGAAAAGCTCAACTAGTTGTGATACGGAGTTGTCCTCCATTTTCGCCTCTAGACATAATTTCAACTTTACTTGATAATTTTATACGCACAGTGTCTAAGTTATTCGCTCGCAAGAACGCGAGCTGTGTCATTGACAAATCTGTCTGTTTGTCCAAGCGGTTGTAATTATTTATATTTAAAAAAATCGAACCTCAACTAGAATTCACTCCTAGGTAATTTATCTTTACTAGATAATTTTATGATAATAATGTCTAAGCTATTTCTTTGAAAGATCACAGACTTTGACATTAACAAAATTGTGTGTTTGTCCAAGCTCTAGTAATGTAACTGACTCTAATTATTTATTATTACCAAAATAATAAGTACTTATTTAATGCTAGTTGAACCTAGATATAAATTTATCTCTACTAGATAGTTTCATACTCACACAAACTTTTTCTTGGCTACTTAATGTAGATAAAGCCAATGAAAATAAATGAATCAATTGTAACAATCAATTTTTTGTATTTTGTAGACATGATGTCTACTTTGGACTCTTGTTTGAGACGAAACGCAGCAGTGCAAAGACTATAAAACATCTGGTCAAGATCTACCAACACCAACGATAGATGTAACACAACATGACTTTCTCTCCTACTTATATGATACCAAACCAATGAAGACTCAAACTACATGGATTTTGAAGACAGCACACTTCTTCAACACAGCAAGAATTCCTTTCAAGATCTACTACCCCCACCTACTTAGATGATGCCAAACCAATGAAGACTCAAACTACATGGATTTTGAAGACAGCACACTTCTCCAACACAGCAAGAATTCCTTTCAAGATCTACCACCTACTTAGATGATACCAAATCAATGAAGACTCAAACCACATGGATTTTGAAGACGACACACTTCTCCAACACACCAAGAATCCCTTTAAAGATGTTACACAACATGACTTTCTCTCCTACTTAGATGATGCCGAACCAATGAAGACTCAAACTACATGGATTTTGAAGACAGCACACTTCTCCATAATAGCAAGAATTCTTTTCAAGATCTACCATCTACTTAGATGATACCAAACCAATGAAGACTCAAACTACATGGATTTTGAATACAGCACACTTCTCCAACACAGCAATTTTGAAGACAGCACACTTCTCCAACACAGCAAGAATTCCTTTCAAGTTCTAGCACCTACTTAGATGATACCAAACCAATGAAGAGTCAAACTACATGGATTTTGAAGACAGTATACTTCTCCAACACAGCAAGAATTCCTTTTAAGATCTACCACCTACTTAGATGATACCAAACCAATGAAGACTCAAACTACATGGATTTTGAAGACAGCATACTTCTCCAACACAGCAAGAATTCCTTTCAAGATCTACCACCTACTTAGATGATACCAAACCAATGAAGACTCAAACTGCATGGATTTTGAAGACAGCACACTTCTCCAACACAGCAAGAATTCCTTTCAAGATCTATCACCTACTTAGATGATACCAAACCAATGAAGACTCAAACTACATGGATTTTTGAAGACAGCACACTTCCCCAACACAGCAAAAATTCCTTTCAAGATCTACCACCTACTTAGATGATACCAAACCAATGAAGACTCAAACGACATGGATTTTGAAGACAACACACTTCTCCAACACAGCAAGAATCCCTTTCAAGATCTACCACCTACTTAGATGATACCAAACCAATGAAGACTCAAACTACATGGATTTTGAAGACAGCATACTTCTCCAACACAGCAAGAATTCCTTTTAAGATCTACCACCTACTTAGATGATACCAAATCAATGAAGACTCAAACTACATGGATTTTGAAGACAGCATACTTCTCCAACACAGCAAGAATTCCTTTCAAGATCTACCACCTACTTAGATGATCCCAAACCAATGAAGACTCAAACTACATGGATTTTGAAGACAGCATACTTCTCCAACACAGCAGGAATTCCTTTCAAGATCTACCACCTACTTAGATGATGGCAAAGCAATGAAGACTCAAACTACATGGATTTTGAAGACAAGATGATACCAAACCAATGAAGAGTCAATGTTACTCAACATTACTTTTTCTCCTGCTTAGATGATACCAAACCAATGAAGACTCAAACTACATATATTATATTTTGATGATGCTGAAAAAAGCTTTCCAGAACAAGAGCTCAAGAAGCTAATCTATAACTCAAGGCAATCATATCACTATAGGTGAGTTTTACTAATTTTTAGCATAAATTAAACAAAATGCTGAATATATACATTTTCTAGGTGAAAAAAGGACTTTTTTGATGTAATTAGTGTACTTTTTTTACAACATCAATGAAAATGAATGAATCAATTGTAACAATCAATTTTTTGTATTTTGTAGACACGATGCCTACTTTGGACTCTTGTTTGAGACAAAACGCAGCAGCAGTAAAGACTATAAAACATCTGGATCAGATCCAATTGAAGTAATTGCAGATAACTAAAGGAATAACATGTACTATGGCATACAGAGTGAACAAGGTGTGTGTAGATTATTACTCAGTCTCATTACACTACTATTACTAAGAATTATTGTAGGTGTTGGATAAAGGATTAAGCAGTAATGTATTAGCAAGCATTAGCAATAAACATAGATTTTTCAACAATGACATTAACCAAAAAAAATAGTATGACAAAGTCATGTTTGAGCTAATAAGTTGTTGCTAAGATGTTTGAGTTAACAACTAGGTAACTAAAATAAGTTTTTCATGAGGATCTCCTGACAGTTGTGATTCCTTGAGTGGTGAGCAGACTTTTAAATCTACTGTAGTTATCTTTTGTTGATCTTATTGAGTCTTTATCAGTTAGTACATCTTGCAACAAATTCTTTGATAGCTTAGTGCTAAGCCATCTTCCCTTGAGTTTTATCCTGCCAGTATCCAGATCGTATTTCCCGGAGTCTCTCAATCGATACAATATTTTTACACCTAACGCTTGATTGTCTTTCCTAGCTGTCATGTTGGATACTTTCTTTTTAAACTCTTCCAATCGTTGCATCATTCTCTCCGAATCTCTATTGCTATCATCCTCAATTGTGTTTCTATCAAACGATGATGGTGAGAGCTTTGGTGTTTTAGCACAGCTCCAGCTCTTTGGTTGCTTGTACTCTCCCCTAATCTTTCCAACATCACTCCGATAGGTTTTTGTGCTTTGAACATTTTCATTTGTCTTCTTGCGCTCAAGCAACTCGTTTTTGATTCCCATTACTATTTCATTCGTTTCAACCAAAATATTCTGGATTTTCTCGATATCTCTCAGCATTTTGTCTTTTGTCGGGTTGTCATACAATGATGACACAAATTTGTCTTGGTCGCTTGATTTAGCACCACTGATCTTTTCCATCAAACTATGATACTCCTCTTCTGGTATAGCAAAAAAAACGTTCATCATATTTTAAAGGCGGAAGATTCATTTTGTATTGATATTAAAACCTGTGCAATCAGGATGATTATAGGGTCTAAAAAAAGCTACCTCTCCCAATCTGCATTAAAATTCGTTGTTTGTCAGCAATCAGTGTTTTGTACCTCCTTGAAGCGCTACTACCTGATAAACTGAGTTGTGTACTGATAAGTTTTTTGTAGCTTTTTTTGAAGCGCTACTACCCAATAAACTGTTTCGTATCTAAGAAACATTTTCTAATATACTGTTTTTGTGACACAAAATCGCTGGCATGATTCCTTTAATTAATCATTATCAACATATTGCGTTGATGTTTATTATCATTTACTAGTTGCGTTGTTTTCTTTTGATTTTAGATTATGATGACAACAACAAAAAGCATGAATTGAATATAGTCATAAGCGAACATGTACATAGCTATAAAATGTTAATATGGACATGAATTTGGACATGGACATGTGCATAAATATGAACATAGGTATGTACATAAATGGACATGAATATGTACATGAATATGGACATGTACATAAATGGACATGAATATGGACATGTGTATAAATGGACATGAATACGTACATGTACATGAATATGGACATGTGCATGAATGGATATGGATATGTACATAAATTGAAATAAATATGGGCGTGGGTGATTTTCCAACATATTTTATAACATTCAATATACTTATTATGTAATAAATGTATATTATTCAATGTAGATATAAATATATCCATAAATATGTACATAATTATCCATATATACATGAATGTATAGAAAACTAAAAAATCTCTCTCCTCTCTCTTCTCTCTCTCTCCTCTCTCTCTCCTCTCTTTTCTCTCCTCTCTCATCTCTCCTCTCCCCTCTCTCCTCTCTCTCAAGATACCATATGAGTTCGAATTATGTAAGAAAATTATCAAAACTTAAATGCCATATGAGTTAGAATTATGTATAGAATTATCAAAAGTTAAATTCCATACATTCAAAATCTATATGCCATATAAGTTCAAATTAAGTAAAAAAAAAATCAAAACTCAAATGCCACTCAAATGCCACTCAAATGCCCCTCAAATAAAATACAATCTAAACTCGGCGAATTCATTCAACGCCGTAACCCATTGCCTCAACCCCGAGGTGTAATCCACAAAAAAACACTTGGTAGGGAGATCTGCTCATATATTACTACTTTTGGCTTTAGCAAATCCAAAAGGCGTTTCGAGGGATGAAAAATCCGCAGTACAAAGAGTCAGAGAGGTAGATTCTCACGCAGTTATTGTCGTCCGCATCTGTATATCGTAAACTCCTTTCAAAAGATGCAAAAAATAAAACATCATCCCTTTCCATAGCTCCATTGATGCCTTCATCAATGTTGTCGGCGTAGAAGTTTCCATTGGCGTTGAGAAATAAAGTCGTCAATAGCAATACGATTGTGCAACTCATCTCCAAAGCGCTTTTTCTTTCAGCATCAACAACTAAATGCTTTTACTCAATGACGAGCGTGACATTTATATCTAAATGATTATTACCTTATTCATCTCACTCAGCTGTTTTTGGAGGTGTGAGACAATGTCATCAAAATGATTGGCGAAATGTAAATACGGCTCTACTTGTGCCTGAGACAATAAAAATGCAAAGACGTCCACTGAAATGTGCATAATCGTTTTAAATTCAAAATATCCACCTAATTGCTGAGCTCAACATCTTTTAAACATTGGTTCGCATCAATCATTTCAATTGCTCTCTTTAGATCCTCAAAGTCTATCGTCTTGCTCTCTGGACAACCAACTTTTAGATCAAAGTTCCTATAACAGTTTAAGCATTCGAGAGGATTTGCTCTTGAAATACAACTACAATGTAAAAATCTACTTTGTGTCAACTTGCGAGCTAGGTTGAGTCCTAACACAAAGTAGATGACTTCTTCGGTAACGAGTTGAATGAAAAGAGGATCCAAGCGCTCCAAAGGATTGTGCTTAAAGTGGATCTTTATTAATTTGGTAAAAAATCAGCTAGCACGGCGATCGACTTGAAGCCTCGATTTTTTCCGCTCATGATTCTTTTAGAGACCAGTGATGAATGATGTAGATTTTTTGCGTTGCTTCTTTTATGAGCCTTTGATCATGGTTGTTGAGTCATCATTGCTCACTGAGTTGTTTGAGTCATCATCAAGGTCGTCGTCGCCGTCGCCAACGTTGCCGCCGCCGCCATCACCACCACCATCACCATCGTCGTCGTCGTCGTCGTCGTCGTCGTCGTCGTCGTCGTCGTCGTCGTCGTCGTCGTCGTCGTCGTCGTCGTCGTCGTCGTCGTCGTCGTCGTCGTCGTCGTCGTCGTCGTCGTCGTCGTCGTCGTCGTCGTCGTCGTCGTCGTCGTCGTCGTCGTCGTCGTCGTCGTCGTCGTCGTCGTCGTCGTCGTCGTCGTCGTCGTCATCATCATCAAAGACTTAGTGCATATACATAACCTTCTACTATTGCGAGTAATCTATCTTTTAAACGCTGGTAAGATATTTTGATTTGAGATGTAGGTAGTAAATAAGGATTTATCGAGCGAATAAATTTTTTAACGTAAAGAAAGTCTTTAAAGAATGGCTCCGGCCATTTCTGTATTTATCTGATATGTCATTGATATGTCCTTATGAGGTGCTTCAAATACCAACTTTGTCAAAATTCAATTTATTTCTATGTTTTCTTAACAACATTAATAACAAACATGTTGTGAGTGTTGTCTCCCCTTCGAAATCTTTTGGGGAAAACATATGACGTACGCAAGTGTTTTAGCTAACGCTAAACTTATGTTTTTACTACTACTACTTACTAACCACGGGCTAACCACATGTGCCGGGCTAACCACATGTGCCGCTATTACTACTTACTAGTTATATCAATCAATGAGCCAGGTCCCTTGTACTGTTTTGCTTCAGTGATTTCGGTGATCCAAAAATTGTCAAAATTTTAACGTCATAGGTTTTCCCAAAAGATTTCGAAGGGGAGATAACACTCACAACATGCTTGTTATTAATGTTGTTAAGAAAACATAGAATTAAATTGAACTTTGACAAAGTTGGTATTTGAAGCACCTAATAAGGACATATCAATGACATATCAGATATATATAGAAATGGCCGCAGCCATTCTTTAAATCGTCTGCGGAAAGTTTCAAAAAAGCGTCTATCCATTCATCATGCACAAACAATCCCTATTTAGCGTTATTTTTTAATACTGTTTTTCTGTCGATCCAGACTACAGCGTCTGACAGTTCTTGTTTGGTAGGCTCAGCACTTTCCACCAACTCAGCGTATCTGTCACAAATTGTACATTGTCCATCGTTGTGAGAAAAGTGACAGTTTAGTAGCAATAGGTTTGTCGCTTGTTTCTAAAAATTACCTTCTAGTCCGCAGTACATGCATTCTTCCACAAAAAATTCCTCAGCATTTCATCAGAAACTTCAGTCAAAAGGTCTTGTCTCCTATAACCTTAGAAGCTTCTTGGTGAGCAAAGTCTTTAACACGCAATGGGAATTGATTAGTTTGATATTTTCACTAGGCTGCAATGAATTAAAACCTCTTGAATTCTGACACATACCATGTCAGCAATGTTACCATGGTGTACATGCCCTGTAAATATTTTTAACATCAAATTAAAATATTGGAGTTGTCTCCTTTATGCTGAACTGAATTGTCTTGAGAACATAACTCCAACAGTTCGTTCTAATTTATTGATACAGCCAGTCTATACATACCTATTTAAAAGACAACATCTCTATCAAAACATTCATTTCAGTATAGCATCTTAGTACTATTGAATCTGCTAGCATGTGGTTCATACAGATATACAACAACCCTACCTGCTCCTACAGTTATAAAGGAGTTAGTGTACAACAAGAGTTGTCTACAGACACAAGTATAAAATCATCTACCACTGGTATTGTGGTTTGTGCCTGCATAATTTAATACCTACATGCGGCTGATACCTACTACTGACACTTATTCATGGCTAAACCGGAACCTAAACCCATACGACATATCCTAACCGAATATCTGAGAGAATACCACTCACAATAATGTACAATATGCTATAATAATTTCCTACATTTCTGTTCTGTTCAGCCCAACCTAGCCAGATAGGGTATGAGATCACCTCCAAATTCATCATACACTCTACAGTCTCCAACCAAGCAAGTAAGAGCTTCTAGTTCACTTAAACAAGCAAAATTTGAACACATGATCGGGTTTATCATTCTTCATAGTTTTTCTGATTGAGGAAATACATCTTGGAGCAATGAAAAACTTTAATGACTAAATTGAAAAATACATTTGCAATGCAAGCATTATGCAGTAAGTAATATAGATTTTTTTCAAAACTTTTTCGGTCTCGTAAGAAAATAAATCCTTATGCACATGCCTTAAACAGCTAACGGATTTCACTTGAGACGCTTTTAGTTTGACTGTATGTGGTAAAAAGTAACACTATTAGTGCATCTGGTACCTTGCTGAAAGCTCACCTCACTAAAAAACAAATAAATAATGTCTATTTATATTGCGGAATATGCTGTATAGTCAGCAGGGGCCTTAAAACAAGGGCCGATGAACTTTTTTGGTTGGTTTTAAGGCTATTGGTGCATATAGTGATTGGCCTTTACATTAGCAGCAAATGGAAAACTTTGGAGTCGTGTTTCACTGACTATTATATAGTAGCTAGTAAAACTGCTATACTTTATTAAAATCTTGTCATTGAAACTCAAACATGTTGGTCCAATGTCACACTTAGCTTTCTGTCAGTAAGTAAATTTGTTGATGTAGTTGTTATTGCTGGTAGACAAACAACAATGAAAACAATTGTTTTGGTCAGTGTAACTAATTAGTAAATATAGGTCAAGCATAAAACAAATAAACTGGCATGTTTTTAGGGACAACATAAAAGGTTCCATCAAAATCTTTAGTGAAAACAAAAATTGTAATTGTTATTATTGTTTACTCCTTTCTTTTGCAATCACAGCGGGAATAACTAGGATAAATTGACGTGTGACAAAACACAAATTATATCAAATAATTAAATAATCAGGTTGAAAATTACTTCAAACTATAAATTTTACCCGGAAATCATTTTTCTTGGTGTTTCTAGTTGTTTGTTACAAAATTGGCGATGTAGAAATATTCAGTAACACAGCAATAATAGTAAGCGTACCCATTTAATAGTTGGTGGCAGTGGTTTTATTGAAATTGACAGTGCTTTTGTGTGTGACTAACATCATGGCTAGTTCTTTTTCACTAGCGATTAAGTTAGATCTTACTGCACAATATTTGGCCATTGTATAGTGTAATGGTGTGAGGGATTGAGCAATTACTTTTGATAATCATCTGACAAGCATCGATTAGGAATTGATCTAAAGGTGAACATAGGTTCACTGTAGAAATCATGCACTTTACCCCAAACCAAACTGTTCTTCCCTCATATGCTAATAATAAAGCTTTCCCCGGCACAGTATATTTACCGAACCAGTATCTACACCAACCAGTATCTACATATACCTACCAAGTATTTCTACTATACCAACCCAGTATTTATACTAACCCAGTATTTATACCGACCCAGTATCTACACCAACTCAACTTGCTAATGCAGAGATTAAGATCTTGATATTAATTAAAAGAAACATGTCAAAAATCTAGAGCAAAAAGTGCAAGAAAATATATGGTCTTAATTTATAAAGTTGCAAAAGCCATGATTGAAATAGATTATACCGTTATTATTGTTGCTATTTTTTTATTTTGTTCAATTGTTGTAGGAATATTCCTAGCACTGTTTTTGTTATTATTTTTTGTTTTTGCTTTTGTTATTGTTAGTTTTGCTGTCATTGGCACTATGGGGTTTATTTTTAATTGCTCAAAAACAAAGGCCACCTAGATTTAAAAGTAAAACCCAGTCTAAAAGCTTTGCTACATAAAGGTAGCCATTTTATTTAAATGGGCGCAACGAAAATTGTTATGAATGATGAATTGTGCTTGATTAATAATGCTTTTGCTTTAAAATTTTATTTGGCAGTTTTTTGTTAATTACTGAAATTGGTAGTGTTCATTTCTACAGCAGAAAAATATTTATCCACAAAAATGACGTTCTTCACAAATATTATGAGCAATGAAGTTATGGCAAGCATGCGAGGAAATACTTTCATCAAAAATACCTGATGACTTCTGTTAGTGAAAATGTGAGTCGGGTCAGCTCCACCCGCTGCTAAGTTGAGTGAGCAGAGAACACAAAATAACTGATGGCTGCAGGGGGAGAAAATGTGCGTCTTCCTCCAGCCGACATGCCTTCGTATGTTCATTGCAAGTATTGCCCATAGTTTTGAAAAAAGTATCCGCAGATTATGCTTTAGCAAATTCTACAAGTTCGCAGTTTCTCAAATAGTTGATAAACTGATAAAAATATTACTTTCCCTCAAATATAACGCAGCTGTTTTAACTAGTTTTTGTTTAACAGTTTTTTGCTATTAATGTTTTACCAAAACCTCCAATATCTGATTAATTCTAGAAACTATTTCAATAAACTTATTGTGAGACATTTTTGGTAGATTTTTGGAAGAAAAGAAACGGTTGCTGTTACAGGCATAGTCTCGTATTGAAACAGCACTTTTAGTAAAAACTATCTTGCAATATACCTCTTTGGCATTTTTTCAATACTAAATAAATTACAGTGGTAGCGGCTTACGGTGTTCAGAAGACTTTGCGAAAAGGCCAAACTTCGTCGACAAGGAATTGCTAGAGAGAGAGTTTGCTTGTGCATTATGCTCAGAGGTTCTGCTTGACCCTTACCAATCTCCTTGTGGATCCAGGTAATTATAATCATAGTGTATACTGCATAATCTCAATGAAAACCTAACAAATGCTTTTTATACTAACTGTAGATAATTATTTCTGGAGATTAGCAGTTACGTCATTTTTGGCATCAATTGTATTGGTAAAACAACAAAAAAACTTCTTTTTCCATTTTTTTCATGACTGGGCATCTGGTGAGTTTTTAAAAAAATATTTCCAATACGAGAGCTTTAGGTATACTCTACCTTTCAAGGATTAATGGCGACAAGGCTTCACACAACCCCACCTACAACCTGTTTGCTCCAAGAATATGTTTTATCCCAAGTTTGAATTCAACAAAGAATTGTATTCAATTTTTTTCTAGCATGATTTGTGGGAAAAGAAAAAACAGCGCATGTTTTGCTTCAGCTTGTAATAATGAGATTGTTAGGATGCATTTTTGACTGATAACTATTAATATTCACAATTTAATCTCAACATTTCTTTAACGTCTTTTTCTCTCATTTTGTTGAGAAGAGGTCAAGAAGAAGGTTTTTATTGGAACAATTCATTTTTTAATAGTATATTGGATCTCATTCTCTTTCCATCAACCACAAAACCGCAACATTTTGTAGCTGGTTGGTGTCAACAACAGGTTTTTTGTGATACCAAGTTGTAACCTTCCAAGTATAAATTGACCGAAAATAAAATAAGTGAAATTATGTTGTAAATGTATCAAACATCAAAAACATCGTATCTTGACTATGATTAAGCTTATACAATCAAAGTGCTCTAAAATATAAGTAAAAAAATTCAGCTAATTGAACTTAAATGTAATTTTTCATTGCTTTGCTCTAGGATGGAGAAAGAATCTAGTATTTGATGACATACCATTTAACTAAACCTACTTGAGTTGTCCTCCTAATAGACTACTCAAACCGTCTAACTAAAAGTCAATATTTTTTTTTTTTTCAAATGCACTGAATGAGATGAAAGTTATGTGAAGTTGAGTTAATAGGAAACTGTAAAGCAAAATAACTTCAGGTTTGCAAAAAAATGGTTAACTAGCCAGATTATCAACTGTGGTTACCAACTGTGGTTACCAACTGCGGTTACCAACTGCGGTTACCAACTGCGGTTACCAACTGCGGTTACCAACTGCGGTTACCAACTGCGGTTACCAACTGCGGTTACCAACTGCGGTTACCAACTGCGGTTACCAACTGCAGTTACCAACTGCGGTTACCAACTGCGGTTACCAACTGCGGTTACCAACTGCGGTTACCAACTGCGGTTACCAACTGCGGTTACCAACTGCGGTTACCAACTGCGCTTACCAACTGCGGTTACCAACTGTGGTTACCAACTGTGGTTACCAACTGTGGTTACCAACTGTGGTTACCAACTGTGGTTACCAACTGTGGTTAACAACTGTGGTTACCAACTGTGGTTACCAACTGTGGTTATCAACTGTGGTTACCAACTGAGGTTACCAACTGTGGTTACCAACTCACTATTTCAAATATGAATAAAATATGTCTGTGTGATTTGAATGAACCACCAAAATATCTATTTTACAATTTAGTGGAATCTGTCGGTTGATTATTTGATGGTGTCAGGCCTGTGTCTATATTCTTTTTTCTAATTGGCTTCTAAAGGCAGCTGCAGTCATTGTTGAACAACCAACTAAAGAGAAAACACTGAGGTCTTGCATTATTGCTTCAATTTTTCATCTTCTGATTGCATTCTCTGTTGCATTTAACATAATGCAAAACCAACATTTATAAACAAAAGAGAAATTAATATAAAATAAGCAAATAAATCCATAACAAACAGCAGAATTTGCAAGGTTCAGCTTTGATTAGAAGTTACATTGAAGCAACAAATGTTTTTTATTAAAAGTAACACTTCAGAACTTCACAGTAACCTCAGGTATTGAAACAATAAATTGCTGAGATAAATGTGTTTTTACGTTTTCAGACTATGTAAGGATTGTCTGGAGGGTGAGTTTGATGGCAATGATTTTATTCCATGCCCGCTGCCCCATGCTGACTTTGATGCGGATGAGTTAGCTCAAGAAGAATGCCAGAGGCTTGGTCTATCATTTAACAGCATAAAACCTGATACTGCATGTAAGAGAACTCTGACTAGGCAAAAATGTTACTGCCCCAACAAACAAGATGGATGCAAGGAAACTCCCCCCTGGAGCAGGCTAAAGGTAGGTTAGTGAGGTTAACAAGGGGTGATATTGTATAAAAATCACACGAAAGATTATTTTACCACTTTCCTGTATCCCCTCCTTGTTCCCTTGTTCGCTCCACCCTTACCACCTACAGTTTTGCCCCCCCCCACATACCCCTTATACCCCCCTCCCCACTTACCCTCACTCGAGTCCACCACCTTTCTTCCCACCTGTGATGGACATACCAACCTCTACACTACCTCCCCTTCCCCCGTAATCCCCAACCCCTTTATATTCTTTCTTAAACCTCATTTACTTCTCCTACAGTTGCGCTCCAACCCCTTGTAAAGTTACTCTGCAGTGATAACAACTACTAAGTGGGAGTTGTGTTCTCTCTTGCCAGTTTTAAAATGAAAACGTAAACGTAAATTCCAATTAAAACTGAAACGTTTCATTAAAATTTTACAATTGAGTTTGGCCTGAGTTAGCTGACTTATCCTGCAACCAAAAGTTGGATCCACCCTCAGGTCCAGGCGTTATCTTCTTTACTAGAATAAGAGGATAACTCTTCAAGAACCATAGTGGAGGTAAAAGATGATGCAAGACACCAAAAGAAGTCCAACCTGAAGAGCTGGCACTTTTGAGAGTGAAAAATCACTAGAAATGGGTTAGGTTAGATTGGCGCCTTAATCCAAACTTGTGATCGAACCATTTTCAACTGGGTTTGCACAATAAACTGAGCAACATTAATTATTGTAGTTAAGTTTCATATTGAGATTTGGACAGAGAGCGCCAGTGTGCATTTTTATATTACACTAACAATAAAATGTAAACTCTATAAAATATCAGGGCTGTTTGTGTGGCTAGTTGCCACTATGGAGTTCTGCATCGACTGGACTTGTTGGTGTCAAAAGAAAGGAATTGGTTGAGGGACCTTGGGGAAGAGACTTGAGCGGAGACTGGTGCAAAAAAACTCTCACAAATTTATATGGGGCTGGGTTAGAATCGCGGGTGTAGCTTGTAAAGTGTGCGTCTTTAGGAAGTGGTAGAGTATAGTGAGTGTGTCTAGGCGTGTAGTATACCACCTTAGGGAAACCGTTAGCTAATTGACTCACCTGTATAGTGCATCTCTCCTCTCAGTCTGGTTATATAGGGCTACGGAAGTGACAAAAACCTTCTACAGTATTTAGTAAATAATCAAACGATTAATGTTAAAATAAATTGTTGGCTTCCTGTTAAGAAAAGGGTTTTAAAATAAAATTCTGATTTCTTTGAAATGTAGAATCTTTTCACATATTAAGATTATTATGCGCAATAATTAGTATTCCACTGATATTCAGCATTTATTATAACCCAGTTTTCAAGATCTTTATCAAAATTGGTTTATGCAAACCACAATATTTTTATTTTTTGTTATGATCTACTTGGATTATGTTAAGAAATACTTAAACACTGAATTCCAAAATCTATTTCTAGCGACATGAAGAAATTTGCCAGTATAAAACTGTGTGCTGCCCTCAGAGGGGATGCCGGGAGACGTTTGCGAAACAACAATTACCATTTCATTTAGACCAATGTCCTTTGGCTGAAGTGTGTTGTCAATTCTGTGGAGAGACAACTGTTCGACAGGACATTGAGGTACAACTGAATAACTTACAAAACTTCAATACTGAAGTTTAATCTCTAAAAAGTTTCTTTTTGTAGAATCTAGCTTTTATGTAGTTTAATGATCTTTACATATACGTATTCCATAATCTAGACACCGTTAGTACTTTAATTTTTTGTGATATTTTTGTCAGTTACAAAATTTGCCTCTATTACTTACAACTATATGGATACGTACTATTTTATATGTAAAAGCAGTCGCTTAATGCTCAAAAACTGGTTTCAGCTCATTAACCAACCAAAGAAGAAGTTAATTAAATTAAAAAAAACACAAGTGACAACTTTCTAGTATATGTAGATAATCATGATTTCAAACGTTTAATTTTTGATTAAATGGTGATATAAAAATTTATATTTAAGTAGATATTTACGGATTTTTTTCCAAAGCCGCTCAAGTTTGCCATCAAATTATCTCAATTTAGAAAAGCCTGTCGGATAAGCGTTCAGTGATCTTGACCGTGTGACCTTGACACAAACTTTGTAGTTCAGCAACAATAGTTTACTTTATCACACTGCAGGTACACTTGGACAACTGTGAACTGGTAGAGATGGAGTGTGATCAATGCCATAGACAGTTCAACAAACCATCAAAGGTATCTACCTTTCCATCACAAAAAGTCTATTAACTACCATTTCTAAACATTATTGTGCATGTGGCTAAAGTGACAATTAAAAAGTTCTAAACATTGCAAGAGTACTAGAAACGAAGATAGTAACAGCTGTAGATACACTTGAATGTTCATAGACTAGTAGTCAATATCCAAACTATTGGTAAAACATATACACATTTTGTAATACTGATGATAATGACTTGAATGAGTCGAAAAATAAATTCACAAAACATCCAGTATTGGTGCTTTGAAGGCGGTTTAGTAATGCGTTTGAACCAATTCTGTTTTTAAAGCATCTTTTGGTGCTGACGCAATGAATGTTTCTGAGATTTCATGCATTTTGAATAGTGTATGTGACAAAAACAAAATTAATTCTGTACGTTATCGATATCATAACCAGTGTCCAACTTTGAGTGGCAACAACTCAACAATTTAAAGTAGTAGAATAAATGTGATAGCGATAATCATTTAAGTTTTCTCTTTCAACCAACAGAGAAGCAGCATGTACTTATCCATTAAGATACTTATACAAACATTTTCAAAACTGATAAGAATTTATTAGCAATAAATGTTATCATACCTGCTTGAAAAATTGCAATGATGTCTAAAGGAACACTTACTTACTACTTGAGTTAAGCTTGTGCTAACTGTGTTTTACTACTGAGTAGCTTGGGAGCAACTAACCAAATATCCACCAAGTATGAACTTACAGTAAAAATACCTAAATTTTTTTAATCAAATTTGTTTTACCACGGATCAGAAATTTTTCAAATGTGCATAGCTAAAACCAATGGCGAACCAACCATTTTGCATTTGTACACTATATTTGAAAAAAATCACCAGAAGTTTTCTTATTCAAATTAAATAAGTAACTGGTATGAAACATTCTAATTTTATCAATAGGTCTAATGCAAGGTGTGACATTACCTAGAATGCTCAAAATCCACTCAGCAGTGAAATTGACAAAGAATTTCTTAATCACCCTTTGTAATGTTTTTACAACCATGGTATACACTTGATTGCCATCATACAACAGAAGAAACAGCTTGAAATCTTTGAACACAAGATTTGAGTTTTACTTCAGGAGAGTTTTTGTAGCTCAACAGTAGTTTGTCCTTCTTTGTAAGATTTGTACGAGCCAAGTCCATTTGAGACCCAACTGTACGCGAGTGATACAACACAATGTACTGTTGTAGTTAAGGATCCATCAGAGTATCCACCCACCATGTGTAACCACAGCAGGTAAATGTTACTACTACAACTATTGTAAGTATGAAGCGCCTACAGTAGATGAGTTGTGCCAACATCTGTCAGACAATACAGATCTTCACCTACAAGCTCTTACAAGTAAACTTAGCGTCCTGGAGCAGAAAGAAACGAGTTGTGCTTTGGTGAGAAAATATATTTCAGGGTTCATTACTGAATCGTTCAGTAAAAGCTTGCATACCTTTACTTAAACCAAATACTATTTTCAGGAAATTTTTTTGTGTTTTGTGGTTCGTCCGTCAGTTTTACAGAATAATGAGATTGGAAACTGACGACCTACCAAAAGTATTGTTGACTGCACTATGCTGCTTTAAAACTTTTGATATTGCACCATGTTTTTACAAACTTGAAGTATTGTAACTCATGAACCAATTATGCAGAAAATGCCATTCAAATGAATATTTTTGATCATTTGGTGAGGAAATTTCATCTCCGCACCAAATGCTCAAACGTGCATGTCTATATAAAGTGCATCCAAGAGTTAAAAACAATTTTTTCACACTTGAGAAAAAAAAATGTAGAACCTTCATTGCCAGTTTATTTATTCCGTTTATTTACATTTATTGCCTGCAGTCAGACGGAGATGTGAAAAAGATTTTAAATAAAAAGATGAAGCCACTGGAGGTATAGTTATTTAATCATCCTCATTTATAGGTCTATCGTCGTTACAATATTTATTTCTTTTTATGTTAGTCATTATCCATAAATGCTTACTTGATAATTTTAAGATGTAAGACAAATTTTTGGAGCATCAATCTGGTCCAGTTATTTCAAATCAAATGTCAGCATGTGGAAGATTAATTGCTTGTAACTAAGAGTTCATTCCTCAACTCGTTCCAACTAGTTTTGTTAATAAAATAATGAACCACTATAATAGTCGGAACTTTGAAAGCGATATGATAGCTTGGCCGCGTTTGGTCCGATAGCAAAGGACCCGATGATTGGTATACTTGCAGTATTGATAAATCTTTTTTGGACTACCCTGGAACCGAACCAGTATAACTGATGATTGAAAAAAGTTCCTACTACTGCTCGACTTTCTAGAGTTTTCGGCAGAGGCATGTAACCCCCCGTAACCCTCAAATTCAAGTGTACAATATTTTTTTCCTCAAACATTGTACAGCTCAAGCCTCAGTGCGTAAAGAAGATGGCTGAAGGTAAAACTTGGCCTTTTATAGGCCTCAACACAGGAAGCAATTGACAAATCATTACACAATATAAAACGCTGTGGTAAATTTACATAGACTAAAGCATGTAGAAACTTATACCTACATGCCTTCACTTGAGGAGAGGCAGTATTTGGGGTTCTGTCTCTGAGCCCCAGCTGCGCTAACTACCGTTGCAAACAAGTGACTGGTCATCACCATTGTCAATTATTTGTGCTTGATTTTGCCATCCCGGTTTAGCACACCAAGCAGGGCCAATACTGGATGCTCCGGGCCGGTATTGACCCCAGCAGGGCCGGCATTGAGTCATGCTGGGCCATCACAAAATGGCCACCGATCCTCATGAGCTTGAACTTGGCCGGAGAGATTCAGAAGACCCTATCCATCACTGTTAGACTGCTGAGCAAATACCAGCAGACCAACAGTTACAGAAGGCATAAGAACCTACCAGGAGATGGAGAAGTGTACTGGGAATACTCTTACCAATTGACTCCGCTGTGTAATTACTAAGCCCTTTGATCGCTCAAACAAATGTGCACCTTACATCATTTGATGACATTTTTAAACTTTTTATACGATTTGCTAAGATTGCTAACTGGACGCTTGAATGATTGTGCCATATATTGTAAACATCATTGGTTACAATTGTGATCTTGGTAAAGTATTTCCCATAATCGAGCCTATATAAAGCTGGATTTTTACCGTACTTTTGCAATTGCTTTGCTATTAATAACTGCTCTCGCCATTGTTATACTCTAGCTGACTGCCATCCTAGAGCTGTACCACAACAAAACTAATATATCCGAGTCGAAAGCTCTATTATAGTTGATTAAAGCAATTACACATGTGGCACAAGCCATACTGGTGGTTTCCTCTCCGGAGAGAAGCATAGGATTTGAGTTTGATGGCATTCTGTCGCAAACGAGGCCTGAATCCATTACAATGCTAATATGTATAATAGAACAAAGCTTAAACACAATCATAACTACTTAGGAAATGTTTATCAACAACAACAAATACTCCTAAGTAGGTTCATTTTCTTCTCATTAGAAAACGAACAGTGATACTTTCTCATCTCTCAAAGTATTTCCATCCAATTTGGTCATGAGTGAGTTGGTGTATTAGGTCTATTGGGTTAGGCTTCGTCTGGTTTCTAACCCCTCCATGCCACTATCCCTCTTTAATCACAGATCTGGGACACGATCCAGAAAAATCTGAGGTGCTAAACAGGATCGGGGTACTTAATTATAACAATAATAATAATTTTTGGGAAAAAATATTTACTGTTGCCAAAACTAAATGATGATATTGTGGTAGATTTTGGTAAACATTCATAGTAAACTGGGAGTTTGCTGCACCATATCCCCACGCAATGCGCTAGCAATCCACCTACAGCCATCGGTAAGATGCTGTGCCAGTGGCAAAGCTATACTGTGCCCGTAGCACAGTGTACAGGACCGGTAGTGACCTCTACAGGGCTGAGCCAGGAACCGAAGCTACATACCTTTACATCCGCGGTAACCACGACCGCAAGCTATCCAGAGCCTTGGGACCCTGTAGGGCACTCTGATTGGACAATGGGAGATAGGACTCCGCCCTTAGCCACTTGGCGCCTTATCTAATTAATCTATATTCACTGCATGATTGGTTAACTATTTATATGTGCACTTGTATTGGTTCAATTTCTTTCCGTGCTCTTACTGTTATACAAATATGCTAATTACTTCCTGTGAGCTCTCCTATAAAAAGAGAGACTTTTGCCACAATCATTGCATTCATTCTCATGTCTTGCCACAAATACCCTAAAAGAATAATTACTCTTTAGGACTTTGTCTTATGCGAATATTGCCATTATACAAGCACTACACTGTATTGTTTGTCTGAGCCATGGGCTCTTGCTATACCGGGTAATTCGGTTGCCTGATACACAGTTGCCACTGTCGAGCAGTACAGTGTTCCCTCTGGAGAGAGGTACAATACTTGAGACTAGTGGATGTCTGTGGTTACCAGACCAGAATCTATTACAGTATTGAGTTCAGTTTATGGAAAACCTTCCATCCAAGTCAAACATAAAATTGTGGGATACTTTGAAACTTATCAGTATTTCACCCCTCACCTGCTAGCTACACACCAAACCCCTCTCTACAACTGTCCAATTGTTCCCTCACCCCAACTTCCTCTCTATTACCCCTACTCCATTGCTACTTTGCCTTTTGTTTCCCTCGAAGTGATCAGTTGTCTCCTCTTGGCAGTTAAAATTTGCAGTAGGGAGATCTAAATTGAATGATTGCTGTTTCTGACCCTGTATAAGTACTGGAGTCGTTATACACATTTATAGAGAAAATATACCAGCTGTCTACGAGCTGTATATCAGCTCCTTATCGGGACTGTATAGCCGCAGGGTCATTCCATTATATCTTATAGCTGCTAAGTCATAGCAGCTACCCCCCTACAGAGATGATGAAGAGTAGAGGTGACCCATCAGCCATTCTGTCCATACAAGGTAACTGCAGGGTTTGCAGCAGTTTGGAACCCAGTCTAAGGATGTAATGACACCTAATGCATATATCTAGCTTTCCCTGTATATGATTGGATAACGTCTTCTAAAACAGAAAATTATCATGTGTGCTCTTTTAATATGACACGCTTATTTATATTGAATTGTTTCATTACTTATTATGGGTAAAGTGCATATATATTGCAGTCAATTTATACAGACTAAAGTCAGTAGATAATCATTTCTACATAAATAGAGGCTGCTTCTATGGCTCAGAGACACCCTCCTGCACTGAGAAAAGCCACTAACAGCACTATCAGAACAGCATTTAGCACCTCACAGGACCGGATAGGTCAATGCAGAGCTGGAGTTGACCAACTCAATGCCGGTATAAGTGACCCTGGGCCGAAGAAAGATGGTTGCATAGTCTGAGTACCTAATCTTTAGCCTAAGAGAATGAGGAACCCTTATCCAACACTATATTACCCCAAAGTGTGGATACATACCAACCACCAGTTATGGAGAGCCAGAGATTTTATCAACAGATGGAGACACACCTCAAGACCCCTTCCAACTATAGACTCCCCCTCTTATTCTTAAGCGCCCTTGCTATTTAAATGATTGCGTGCGTGTTATGATTGAATAGTATTTTTAACCCTATTGTACGGTTTTCAGAATTCCTTCCTGTAATCTTGATCGGTTATAACTCTTATTCTAGACATTTCATTGGTTATGACAATGCTTACTTCCCATGCTCCAGCCTATGAAAAGCTGGACTTTGTATGTTATCATTGCATATACTCCTATGCTTAGACGTTATTGTCTTGCCATTATACTCTAGAGCATAGCCTCCCTAGAACCGTACAAAATATCAATAACTGTTGCTGTACACTACAACCAGACTGATTTGTCTGAGCCACTGGCTCTGTATTAGTTGTTGGAGTTTATAGATCAAATGAGGCCGGACGTACCTGCGATGTCCCCTCTGGAGAGGTAGAGTACTTGATATTGATAGCTTTTGGTGGTTAACAGATTAGAATCCATTACAATATTGTCATGGGAATGGTTCTGGCCTAACAAGGGGCATAGTCCTTTCTTGTTTTATATAAAAGGAGCTACTCTTGTCATTAGTAACAGAAGTATTTGGAATACTTTGCTGTCACACCGATATGTTACTAAATAGAGTTTGTAGTACAGTTTGAAGTGGAGTGAATCTCATGAGAGAACAGAAATATTTGGTTACACCATGTACTATTTTGTCCGTAGTGGTGGGCAAAAGTCTACTAAAGCATGTTCAAATCACTTTATACATTTAAATGAGAATAAAATTTTTGATTGAACTTTTCCTTATGCTCGTGCAGACTGTGCTTGGTGAGGTGCACATGAAGGCAACCCAACTTAGAGAACAAATGGATGCCTCAGAAAGCGAGGAAAGCAAACTGGTAGATATGATGAGGAAAGTCAATAACAGTCGGTATGAAACAGATAAGTTAGAAGAAGAGCTCAAAGTGGTGAATAGAAATCTACAACACAGAAATGGTATGCTAGTAAATTATTCTCAATATCGTTTTCGTCTAATAATCATAATATGGCCAAGTTGAAAACTTTTGACTAAATCAGAAGACTTTTGAGAGCCATGCAATCAATTTTCTTACTTTGGATGTTAAACATGTTGACAGCATAGGCAATATATCACAAGTATGAGAGGCTGGTGTATGGTCAACAAAGTTTATTCATTCAACGTTTTTTTGTAACCTGTAGCAATTTGCAACATACTGCATGTTATAATACAAAATCACATGTAATACAGAATGCAGACATTAAATATTAAATAGTACATTACAAGTTACATCCAATCATTTGTCAAATGACATATTACGTTCTGCTACGCAATAATTAATTAAAGCCAAAAACAAAAGAATTGTACAATCAATCATCAAACTCACCAATATTGGTGTGATGGCCGCTTATACCACTATATATGTTGTTACTGAGGTATTTAAAGCACCTCTAAAAACAAATGAATTAAACGAAAATAGCAACAAGCATTTCCACAAAGCAAGAAATTCAATTTAATTACATGAAGTATAAAGTTCTCAATAATTCAATTAAAATACAAACTCACAAAAACTGTAACTTACGTGTACTTGTGCTTCCTAAATGTCTTCCATTTGATAAGTAAATATACATAAATGTAAATATATGTTGGAAGTGCTAAAGGTCAACCTGCCAAAACTCAACTTCACACAGTAACTGTCTTTTGAATAGCCACTAAGTTTTAATCTTTAAGCTATCATTTAAACTCAGCGACTCTGAGCTTTCTATCTAATCTATTACGTTGACTAGTTTGCTTTATTCAGCCTAAAACGATACATACATATAACTAAAAAGGCTATTTAAAAACCATTTTTGAAACAACAATGTTTTAGGAGGTTCAACGTCAAATTCTTTTGCAGAAACTGTTCCACTTATTAAGAAAACTATGGAGATGGTGACAAAACATGATGGATTAATCTTAAAGTTGGAAAAAGATGCTGCTGTAAGCCATAAGTTTTTATATTAGATCAAATCTACTTAGCTAGGGAGCAACAATAAAAACTTCACTTTGTCAAACCTACTCAGAAACTGATCAGAGTTGTATGCCGTTTCCATGCACTCATGGAACTTTGAATCACGATTCTTAACTGCTGATGCGCCGACCATTAGAATTTTTTGCCTTCCCTCTTAGCCATATCACTTTTACAAAACCTGGCTTTTGTAATTTTTCGTCGTATGTTTTTACTAACTCTTTTTTATTATTCATCATTACTTTTCTTCTTTTATGGGACAAGTTTCCAATGGCAAGCTCGAAAATTTATTTGTCAGATTGGAGATGTCAAAAAGTCAGAAATTCTTGGTACTTCAAATTACATTTAATCATGTTGATAACGGTTTTGAAAAATATCATTAAAATAGGAAAATTAAATTAATAAACAAATGTAGATATTTAGAACAAAAACTTATACAATTCAGATAATAATTGTGGGGAAATGTGATGTATAACTGAGGAGTAACCCCTCCCCTTTCCACTCCTTGCTTCCCCTTCTCCCTTCATCAGCATACCTTAAACATAACTTTATACTGGACCTGGTATTCTCCTCTTTAATATATATATGGCCTATATCGGCCCTGTATAGAATACTATACCGGCTCAATGCTTGACCAGGGATCATCCTTATTTGATATAAAGTGCCTATCTTTGGTCAGTAACCAGACCCAACTAACTGGAGAACCTTAGAAAGGCAAGCCTGAGGCCCTATGATCTTCCGACTCACCTATACACCAAAGAGAGCATGTATGGCAAAGGTTGAAACTCAACCTGGGAAGCCAACCTGCCTTACAACGAATGCAAACATCTCCTCTACCCTGATTGGTTGGCGCCAGTTCAGATACTTGATAGCCATGCTAGGAATTTTATTGGCTAACCTTGTTTATCTATATTGTATTGTATGCTATCACTTGTGTACTCTATGTGTTGTTGTGTACAATTGGCTCATCCCTAATAAGGGTAGAGCCGGAAAGAGGAGACAGCGAAGTGAACAGAAAAAGTGCTTTACAAGAGTTGGTAATTGTGTCCATAGTAGGTATGTCCATAGTGGGTGTGTCTATAGTAGGTGTGTGCGTAGTAGGTGTGTCCATAGCAGGTGTGTGCGTAGTAGGTGTGTCTATAGTAGGTAGTGTAAATCATCTACAAAATTTACTGTCAAACGAAGTTTCATGCTTATTAAAAGTCAACCATCCTGAGCTTCTCACATGTTCACGCTTTTGGACATGAAAAATTATTTGTTTTTGAGCCGACTGGCTGATTGGTTCAAAAACTGTTAAACCAATTTCTTCGTTTTTTGGATTTTGTCAGTACCCACTATGATATCCCCTATGGTACCCACTGCAGTATCCACTACAGTATCCACCAGAGTATCCACTACCATGTCCACTACGGTATTCACTGGTGCTTATAAGACTAAACTGACTTTCTCAGTCCACTGACTTCCATGACTTTTTGTAAATTGTCCGTTCCCATGATGGGGTAACTCCAATAATTTACTAAAATGAGTTAGGTTTACACAAAAGCCTTTGTTGTGGACTTTCAACGCATAAGGCAACAACCTAGATACATAAAGCATAATTTACAAGAAACCAACCACCTGTATTGTAAATAATAATTTCCTATGAGCTTCATGACAAAATGAATCCAAGTCTTTTATAAACTTAGGATAGGTGCAGTTGTGTAATATCCTGTGCCTGCAAATACTATAGTTGCTTTCCATGCGAAAAATTTTTCTCATACAATGCCCAGAAATGTATGACTCACATTAAACATCAGCAGGCTTGAAAAATTATTAGGCATTACACTTTATCATGGTCAAGTTGGTGCATGTGCTCTGTGTGGTTTGAAAGCTCCAAGACAAGTTGCAAAATGCGGAAATTATTATTCTCAACTACACGTGTATCCTTGTGCATGTTATGTTTTTTTTTCTCCGCTATAGAGATTGGGTGATTACCAGTGTGAGTTTTGGGTAGGCAAGTTTCAGACAAAGTTTGGGTTCTCTCTTAGAAATAATTTTCTTGCGTTTTGGTGGTGTAATTTTTTTCTAAAAAGCTAGTGTTTCTACCCAAGGTTTTGAGATTTTGGCTTTGCAACATCATTACCCGGACACTGGCATGTACATTGCAACAGAGTGATGCAAAATTAACGAAACCAAACTTTGTATAAAATGTAAAAACATTGGCAAATAATCTTTTCAATGGTTTTTGAAAGTTTTTGTTTAACGACTGCTCTCAAGGGGCCCTTTTGTAATGACAATAACCCAAAGTCTTTGCAATTCTGTTCAACGGGCTTACAGGAGTTATTGGGCATCTAACAATCAATGTAAACTAGATAATCTGTTAACTTGATAGCTTAGTTGAGCTAGCAATAGCATCAACCTTCAAAAGTTTTGTTATGGCTCAATAACAAAAAAGGCACAGTGTTTAAATAGAGTCAGAATTAACTGCACAGCTAACTTAAAATATATGATCTTCATGTCTCATGGGAGATAGCATCTACACCACCCCCACAGTATTATAGTAAACACATTCTTCTATCCATTATTTGGTAATGTACCAACATATGAACCTGAAGCAATGTAGAGCTTGAGCAAAAACCATTTATTAAATGGAGTTGGACACCACTGATGACCACATTGTTCAGCAGATGGAAGTCTTGCTGTCTTATAATTACACTTACACGTCTGTGTCTTACACTTACACTCCTGCCTAGAGAACTCTTTGTACTTACACTTACACGTCTGCCTAGAGAACTCTTTGTACTTACACGTCTGCCTAGAGAACTCTTTGTACTTACACTTACACATCTGCCTAGAGAACTCTTTGTACTTACACTTACACATCTGCCTAGAGAACTCTTTGTACTTAAACTTACACATCTGCGTAGAGAACTCTTTGTACTTACACTTACATTCCTGCCTAGAGAACTCTTTGTCTTACACTTACACTCCTGCCTAGAGAACTCTTTGTACTTACACCTACACATCTGCCTAGAGAACTCTTTGTCTTACACTTACACTCCTGCCTAGAGAACTCTTTGTACTTACACTTACACATCTGCCTAGAGAACTCTTTGTCTTACACTTACACGCCTGCCTAGAGAACTCTTTGTACTTAAACTTACACGTCTGCCTAGAGAACTCTTTGTACTTACACTTACACATCTGCCTAGAGAACTCTTTGTACTTATACTTACACATCTGCCTAGAGAACTCTTTGTACTTACACTTACACATCTGCCTAGAGAACTCTTTGTACTTACACTTACACATCTGCCTAGAGAACTCTTTGTACTTACACTTACACATCTGCCTAGAGAACTCTTTGTCTTACACTTACACGCCTGCCTAGAGAACTCTTTGTACTTAAACTTACACGTCTGCCTAGAGAACTCTTTGTACTTACACTTACACATCTGCCTAGAGAACTCTTTGTCTTACACTTACACGCCTGCCTAGAGAACTCTTTGTACTTAAACTTACACGTCTGCCTAGAGAACTCTTTGTACTTACACTTACACATCTGCCTAGAGAACTCTTTGTACTTACACTTACACATCTGCCTAGAGAACTCTTTGTCTTACACTTACACGCCTGCCTAGAGAACTCTTTGTACTTACACTTACACATCTGCCTAGAGAACTCTTTGTACTTACACTTACACATCTGCCTAGAGAACTCTTTGTACTTACACTTACACATCTGCCTAGAGAACTCTTTGTCTTACACTTACACGCCTGCCTAGAGAACTCTTTGTACTTAAACTTACACGTCTGCCTAGAGAACTCTTTGTACTTACACTTACACATCTGCCTAGAGAACTCTTTGTACTTACACTTACACATCTGCCTAGAGAACTCTTTGTCTTACACTTACACGCCTGCCTAGAGAACTCTTTGTACTTACACTTACACATCTGCCTAGAGAACTCTTTGTACTTACACTTACACATCTGCCTAGAGAACTCTTTGTACTTACACTTACACATCTGCCTAGAGAACTCTTTGTACTTACACTTACACGTCTGCTCAGAGAACTCTTTGTCTTACACTTACATGTCTGCCTAGAGAACTCTTTGTACTTACACTTACACATCTGCCTAGAGAACTCTTTGTACTTACACTTACACGTCTGCTCAGAGAACTCTTTGTCTTACACTTACACATCTGCCTAGAGAACTCTTTGTACTTACACTTACACGTCTGCCTAGAGAACTCTTTGTACTTACACTTACACATCTGTCTAGAGAACTCTTTGTCTTACACTTACATGTCTGCCTAGAGAACTCTTTGTACTTACACTTACACGCCTGCCTAGAGAACTCTTTGTCTTACACTTACACTCCTGCCTAGAGAACTCTTTGTCTTACACGCCTGCCTAGAGAACTCTTTGTACTTACACTTACACATCTGCCTAGAGAACTCTTTGTACTTACACTTACACGCCTGCCTAGAGAACTCTTTGTACTTACACTTACACTCCTGCCTAGAGAACTCTTTGTCTTACACTTACACATCTGCCTAGAGAACTCTTTGTACTTACACTTACACATCTGCCTAGAGAACTCTTTGTACTTACACTTACACATCTGCCTAGAGAACTCTTTGTACTTAAACTTACACATCTGCGTAGAGAACTCTTTGTACTTACACTTACACTCCTGCCTAGAGAACTCTTTGTACTTACACTTACACATCTGCCTAGAGAACTCTTTGTACTTACACTTACACATCTGCCTAGAGAACTCTTTGCACTTACATGTCTGCTTAATGAACTGTTGTGCAATGAATGTAATATATCCATGTAATAAAATATAGGGGCTGTTTGTATTACTTTTACAGGACGCTAGTGTAAATGTCTACGATGGATTGTATATCTGGAAGATATTGAACTACAAGCAGTATAAGAAGCAGGCTGTCGATGGAACAAAGTCAACTATATTGAGTCGACCATTTTACACATCTAGAGCTGGATACAAGTTAACAGCTCAGGTATGTGTCTACACAATGTTAGGATGTTGTAGTGAAGGTGGTAAGTGGAAGGGACACTGTTGTTCACAAACTAATGGGAAGGAGAAGCAAGTCCTGTTTGTTTTAGTATTTATTAAAATCATTATTCATTGTTTTTACCATAATAATAATTACCATAAAAAACCAAAAGAATTAAAAAACAATACAGATGTTTGATTGGAGGTTTATTTTAACTACAGTGTACGCATTTGTTTGAAAAGTTGAATGGCTAAAAATTAAACCTCAGCCTGTCTAATTAAAAAGCTTTGTGAGACTCGATGACAGATAAAAACTGTATAAAGATACGATAAAGAGCAATTTGTATCTTTGCCCTGCACATTGATTGTTTGTTTCATCTATAAAGTGTCGAATGGTCGTATTTCAAATTGAAGTAGTTCCAAATACCTGCATTATTCAAATACAAGCCTATTATGTTTAATTACATGTATTCTTCTTTGTGCCAGCGAGTTTAACAGCGCTTGAAGCAAGTTTTATGTAACCTCTTTGAAGCAAAACATGCTTAAAGTTTTTTAAGCTACCTAATAAACAATCTTTGTTTACTTTTGTGCAACAGTTTGCCCATTATTACAGCAATATGATTTGTAAATTGGTTTGTGTTATCTTCTTAATTTTTCTTATCAACTGCAAGCATACAGATATAAATAACAAGTTTGATATTTTTTTTTACTTTTATAGGCATACTTGAATGGTTATGGAGCTGCCACAGGGAAGTTTCTCAGCATGTATTTTACTCTAAGAAAAGGAGACTACGATCCAATCTTACCGTTTCCATTTAAACATCATGTAAATTTTACTTTACTCTGTCCTCGTGATCCATCTAAAAGCATAACCAAAACCTTCATTGTAAGTTTGACTACCTGTGTTCTCTAACCAACTTTGCTATAAGCATGTATGACTATATATCAAGTTTTCTCTAACCAACTCTGGTATAAGTATGTATGACTATATATCAAGTGTTCTCTAACCAACTCTAGTATAAGTATGTATGACTATATATCAAGTGTTCTCTAACCAACTCTGGTATAAGTATGTATGACTATATATCAAGTGTGCTCTAACCAACTCAGGTATAAGTATGTATGACTATATATCAAGTGTTCTCTAACCAACTCTAGTATAAGTATGTATGACTCTATATCAAGTGTTCTCTAACCAACTCTAGTATAAGTATGTATGACTATATATCAAGTGTTCTCTAACCAACTCTAGTATAAGTATGTATCACTATATATCAAGTGTTCTCCAACCAACTCTGGTATAAGTATGTATGACCATATATCAAGTGTTCTCTAACCAACTTTGGTATAAGTATGTATGACTACATATCAAGTGTTCTCTAACCAACTTTGGTATAAGTATGTATGACTATATATCAAGTGTTCTCTAACCAACTCTAGTATAAGTATGTATGACTATATATCAAGTGTTCTCCAACCAACTCTGGTATAAGTATGTATGACTATATATCAAGTGTTCTCTAACCAACTCTGGTATAAGTATGCATGACTAGAGGGTTGCAGGGCGGAGGGGAGAGGGTGACAGGGGTGTAGGGCAGATGGCGGGTATATAGAGATGTAGAGAGGGCTGGTTGGCCACCAATTTTCACCACATTACCGGTAGGAACGGTGCAGGAAACAAGAGCCGTGGACTTGCTCAAAATTTTAGCAATAGTTTAGATATTTTTGTTGGCATTGAATTAGAAGGTTTGGTTATATTAGTCCATTTGAATATTTAAAACAAGTATTTACTGCACTGATTAGTGAATATTTATTGCATGTAACCTTTGCTGATGCCCTTTTTATGTGAAAAATAGCTACACACTTTTTCTGAATAAACGATAAATCAGTTTTGTGCTTCGTTGAAAAAGTCTTGTCCAAGTGGTTTGGAAGCATTTGACCGCATTACACTGAAGAAAGATAATGGTGTCATATCCATAGTGCCTGGCAGTTACTCAATTATTGTTTCCATTGCAACAAATTTACTATTTTTTCATATCATGACCAGTTATCGCCAAATCTCGGTTGTGCTACCACAAATATTTGGCGACAACGGCATATGTTTCCACAACTCAAAGTTTACCCACAGAGACAGTTGCAGTCAGCGTGCTGTTAAGTGAAATTCAGCCAACTAGCGTTGCAGGCTGCTTTCATTATTATTTTCTCATCTTGTACAATAAATTTATGAAAAAAGTACCATAGAGTTGTTGGCTAGCTAGGGAAGCTGTGTGGTGACAAAGGATTTTAATAGCACATTAGCTATCATTCAATAAATGATGTTATTTATTATTAGTTAGAAATAAAATAATAAAAGAAAGAACCAATTAACTTTCTGTTAAAATAAATTTTGCCATTTGTTTTTCGTTACTGCAATAATCAATTACCAGCAGCTATGATTTCTACATTTCAAATCAGTTGTATTGTTTCATAAATAACGGTGTAATAAACCACAAACGATTATGGTTAGTTAAATATAAACGCACATACAAGCTGACGATGCCATGCCCGGTGGTTACAATGGATGATTTGCGGCTTCCTGTTTTATTACGCATGCCTAGTTTTATTGCCTTTGGCGATATTGGCGTTTCCAATAGCAATAACCACCTGGAATTCGGTTTATCACCAACTTTTGCTTTCAGAGAGCAACCCATGTTTTTCAACAAGTCTCACGAAAAATTTATCTACATGGTATTTCCAACAGCAATTTCCCTTTATCGCTGGCAGTATCACCAGTTTATCATGATATGGAAACCTAGTAATAGAGAGATACAACAACAAACCTACTCAGTCTCAGCCAAGTAACAGAAATAATCTTTGGCACGGAAAATATTTGCTATCAAGGTTCTCAGTTGCACGCTAGATAGCATTGAAAACTCAGTTTTTTGTGGCAAGCAGCTGGTTTTTTATTTTTCTTAGAGCTACTGTACAGACATGTCTAACCTCCAACAGAATAAAGCCGTAGATATGTGCTTTAATCAGTGATGGTAGTGAAACAGCTACACTTTTTTGTCTTCAAGTTTTTGTTTTATTAAAATCTCACACGCCAAATTACCAAACAGCTTTTTGTTATTTCATGGAATCGAGCAATTAAAAAGAAATAATTTACCATTGAAGTATGCTGATGAAACTTCTCATTTTGAGTCTCAAGTTATGATGCAATTAACCAATCATATTTCAATGCTAGGTTCATTTGTAGCCCAAAGGACAACCAGCGGTACAAAAACCTCAAGGCAGAGTGGTTCTAGCTATTGGATGCACCGAGTTTGTCCCTATTACCCAAGTTGAGTCTTCGGATTTTTTGGTTGAAAACTGCATTTATGTAAGAATAAAAGTAACAAGCCCACCTGGAGCTGAAACCACAGGTTAACAATAACTTTTTGCATTCTTCACCTGGTTATGATTGGTTCACAGTAGAACAGACATAACCTGGTGTCAAACATGATAAATGGTTGCTTCAACTCAATAAGAAATGACCTATGAGTGTATAAAGTGGTCTTGTATTTTTTCCCCAATTGAAATAAATGAAAGTTCCCCGAAAAACAACAGCAATTGTTACATGAAAAGAAGATATATTATGTTTGTGTAAGTTTTGCATTTCTTTTACAACTGATGGCAGTAAAAATAGAACATAAATGCAATAAAAAAGGAACTTTTTTACGAATTTTTTATCATATTCTATAGACTTATTTGTGTGATTCCAGTGGGCTAGCTATGTCACCCCAAACAAGCAGTGAAACAAAGGAAACAACAACGACTAAACTAGCAACTCGTCGACAAATTTTTTAGCCAAAACATTGTTGATTGTTAAAGATGCCACCAAAGTTTTGTGACCTGATCTTGTTGTTTATTTAGGGTGTCATCCATGAATTATCAAAGCCCAAGCCAACAACTCAAGAACAACCAGAGTGACATAAAAAAAGGAAAGACTAGTGTGTGACCATTAAACCATAGTATAGCTGTTTGATGGGCTTTTTGGAGATTCTCTGCCAGTTTAACGAGTTTAGCTAGATTTTATTCAATGTGCAAATGATATAGTGTAAACACTGTGTGTTGTGAAAGTTAAAAATAAACGTTAAAAAAGACTAGTTTTATTATAAAAGAGAACTAAAATTGAAAGATTATTTTTAAATTGAAACTTTGTCATTAAAGAAAATGGTGTACATAAGCTGTTGTGTTATGGAGAATTTGCATTACATTTAGAAAATCCAGGCCCCGTTTCCCACCTCACCCCACCCTAAAACCCCCCTACACCCCTTACCCTGTCAACCACGGCGGTTTCAAGCGGACCTGGAGCCCACCCCTCCATTTCATATAAAAATTTCTTTGGAACTAATGATACCGGCTATCCCGGGCCTGTGTGGACCCTGGATTGCACATATAGAGCCTACCGTGTCACTTCGAGTCAGTAACTCGGGCCAGTCAACAAAGATGGCTGCTAAAAGTAGCCAGGGAACTCAAGTGCTAGAAAGCCTTCACTTTATGGATACCAGAACCATACAAACTACAAGAACATAGATTAGGAAGTGCAGATGCCTAATAAGCTGTGGAAGACTTTCACCACCACAGAAAGAGCTGGAAGAGAGCCCAGAGCCACTCTGCCATGTGCTCGCTTCTCTCATTGACTTACGTTGTTGAGATGAATTACATTACTTCTTTTGATTCATGTACATTTTGTGTTACGATATGTTATTGGCTCACACCTAATAAGGGGGTGGGTTTGCCTGTCTTCTTCCATAAAAAGAGCTGCTGTGCATGTGGGGAGGCAGACATCTAGTGGATTTTGTGTACAAACTATGTTATATTGCTAAATAGAATGGTGTAATACAGTGATTTATTCGTATGAACTCCGTGTGATTTGTCTGTGTCCCATTCCCTCAAACAGTTGTTCTAGTTTAGTTGGAATAGATGATGTTGTGTCAGTAGTAACAGGAGGAAAGCTATTACCATGTGACCAATAAATAGCCTGAACAGCAGTAGCAGTAACCGTAGCAGTAACCATAGCAGTAGCAGTAACCGTAGCAGTAGCAGTAGAAGTAGCGGTAGCGGTAGCGGTAGCGGTAGCGGTAGCGGTAGCAGTGGCAGTGGCAGTGGCAGTGGCAGTGGCAGTGGCAGTGGGAGTGGCAGTGGCAGTGGCAGTGGCGGTAGCAGTAGCAGTGGCAGTAGAAGTAGCAGTGGCGGTAGAAGTAGCGGTGTGATGGATTTTGGTGAAACTCTGTTGTGATCAGCATCTCAGAGAGGTGCCCCCGATTGCCCTTTGTCATCAGACAGACCTGTGGTAAGCACTGGCACAAGCTGCGTAATGGGCAGGCAGAGTCGCAAACAAGTAAAACACTGATTTACTTATGCCAGCAAACGAACGGCATACTACCGACACAGTACCGGCCCTAGTAAAGTATCCCGAGCCAGCACCAAAATGGCCGCTATAGCCAGAGGAGCAAAACATAGCCTAAGCATCCCAGTACCACCTACCCACACCTTAGATGCCTCCAGATGTCAAGATACAAAAGCCAAAGGCATGTAAAAGACCAATGACCTAGTCAAGAGATGCAGAGCCATCTTGTATTGGCTATGGAACTAGTGCTCAGCCCCCTACTTCTGCATGCCATCTAGGATTAACCATATGATTATTGTTTGATTGGACTGTATATATATCTTGTTGTACTATTCGCTTACTTATGTATATTGTATGATTGATTGGTCTACTCCTAAAGGAGGCCAACTACTTCCTGTGTGCTTCCTGTGACTTAGCCTATAAAAGGCCAAGCATGACTGTAAGTCTTTGCCATTTGCCAAATGCCAAATGCTTTTGCCACTTGTTGCCACTGCTACCATTGCTCTTATACCGGGATTGTATGAGACAATAAATGTATAAACATGAAAGCACCGAGTTATACACCTCAGCTGAAAGCTCACCAACAGTTATGGAGTTTAGGTACTCCTCCGTAGCAGTTACCCCTGGCCATACCGGCACAGAGTCCTCTCTGGTGAGAGGGATAGTGGTTGTCAAGCCTGCAAAGGTGACCGAGTTGATGTGTCGGCAGGTAGGGTGTCTAACTGTATTCAGTAGTTGGAGAACAGTTGGTGGTTCCGTTGTGCGGAAAGCGGATTCCACCACAGCGGTAGCGGTAACGGCAGCAGTGGTGTTGTGTCTTCGTATAAATTGCTTTTTACTCATTACGAATAAAACGAATCTTGATTCTCTTGCGCTTCATCATATCACATTTAGCTTTATGCATTTTTTACTATTATTTATCATGTGTACACAGGTTTGATAAGTGAATTTAGTCGAGATTGATAAGTGACATGCAAGACAGAGTATTTGCTATAGAATTGTGGTTTACTTTTTGCCTGAACATTATATGTAAAGAAACTTTATTTAGCTAGCAAAATCGATTCAGTCAAGTGCTAATTTTTTCACAGCTGTAGAGCACCCAATAACTTTGGCAGCACGGCATATTCCAGGGACCAAAAACATTGACCATCGAGCCAAATATTCATTCTAAATAGGATTCTTAGCCTATGGTGACCTTGCTGTATGCAATCTATATAAAGCAGTATAGAAATCTTTTGTACATGAACTCTTACATTTTTATTTTTATACAAGTGTAATTTTTGTTTCTTCATTTTGTAGAGTAATTTGAAGATCCATAAATATTCAACAGCTTGCGGTTTTTTATATTCAATTAAACATATCACAGCTACTAACAGCGAATACTCAGCATAACTATCATCATTTGTATTTGTAGTGAGATGTTGCATGATCTTATACATACACAAACATCTTTAATGTCATTCCATCTCTAACCAGATACCTGCAAAAAATATAGTTTTTAGCTTAAAGTTTGGAAATAATTAGCGGCAAATTTTCTATGAGCTGCCTAGCAACTACTTGCATGTATTATTGAAAGGAAATGCGGGTGCATTGAATAGGCCACTGTAATATTACTGGTTTTATATTTCTATGTTTGATCATCGCTTATCGAAGGAAAGAAAATTGGTATATCTATTACTGGCTAAGCCTTTTGTATGAAACTCAACCATTATTTTTTTTTTTTTTCTTCAGATTATTATATCGGCATTGGTTTTTTCCAGATGCGTTTTCACCGATACCATGCAAACAACTATCAGAAACAAATGCATATTGCAGTGGATTTTGGGGGGCCGACCAAACGTCCACCAACAACGCCTCACTCTAGAGGTCAACTTCCAACAGAGGAGTATGCCAACTCCACAACTGTTCCCGGAGCCCACGGCTCAAACGTACAACTCAATGACTTGTTGAGTAAACCATACTTTATTACACAGCGTAACCAGCAATGTATAATAAGGGTAAATGTATCATGCTACTTGGCTTAAGCACAGGTAGAATCCCAATACAATACAAAGAGTCTAGTGAAATGTTCTGCCTTTTATAGGCAGAACATGATTAAAACAAATGCCCAAACAAGGGGCAACAAATCAGTAATGGCAGGAAGTGTTTACACTAATCAGATCATGAGATATAAATATATGATACAGTCATTGGTTAATATAGAGTTAAATGTGCCAGGCACCCAGAAGTAGGGGGCGGAGCTTCTTAGTCAATCTTGCTTACTCATGGTGGTGCAATGAGTAGCCCTGGTTCTTGGTCCTTATGGCTTGTGGTCCTTGGCTTTGGTCTTGTTTGAGGACAGCTATGTTGCAAAGTCGGGCTCCTGCACCTTTGGTATCAATTTCGGTTCTCAGGCTATAGTAGTTCTTTTCTCACCGACCCGGTATAGGTATGGTAATGGCACTGCAGGGCCGGTAGTACATGCTGCAGGGCAGGCAGGGTGTGCTGCAGGGCCGGTGGTACCTCTGCAGGGCAGGCAGTGAATGCTGCAGGGCAGGCAGTGAATGCTGCAGGGCAGGCAGTGAATGCTGCAGGACAGGCAGTGAATGCTGCAGGGCCGGTAGGGTTTCTACCGGCTGACTTGCTTATGTTCTGGCTGCGCCAGGCTCTATTCAGGCTTGTCTGACACTCAACAGTTGTCAGGGGGACCTTGCGCAGTGGTAGTAGACATAAAATTCCACCACATTCCCCTCTCCATTAAAGACTGTATCTCTTTGGTCTTTAATTACATAATTTAGCAAAGAGAATAATAGTGGCGAGCAACACCCGTGCTCGGTCAAGTTTGTGGGAAGAGCATCTTACTGCCTCCTAGCATCTCTAGGGGAGGCGTCCCAGGTCCTGGTGAAACAGGAGGGAGTGGGAAAAGATTGACGGATAGCTTGGTTCGGTGGAGGCAGAGCAGGGAATTCTTCCTCGTAGGTAGGACTGGCTTCAGCTATCTGGTGACAATAGGCTTCACCGTATCGAGTGGATGGTCCTACATTCCGTCGGGGGCGTCCTCCTGTGTTGTCTTGCTCGGTTCTCCTCGGGGGCTGGGTTGCCGTTAGGTCGTTCTCCGGCAAGGTTGGTGCGGCTTCGGCCATGACTGGCTCAGGGGGCGGCACCGAATCCTCAAGAATAGGGGTTCTGGCTGTATCGGCTCGTTCTTGACGAGTTGGGGGTGTTAGCTGCTCTAACTCGGGGGATCTGACCCGCGGCTGTCTTCTCCTCACTGCCCCCCTCATGTTAGGTCGTCGAGTGGGTTCCAGCGCAGCGGGGGCTTGTCCCCGGGGGTCGGTGCAGGGGTGATACGGTTTTAATCGGCAACCGTTCTGTACAGATCTTTGGCCATGCCTAGCAATTAAATAAGTGTGATTGCTGTAGGCTTCCTCTACTTCATAAGGCCCCACAAATTTGGCCTGGAGCTTTGGAGTTTCTCCCTTACGCCGTCTCATGTTCTGCAGCCATACTTGATCACCAGGCGCAAACAGGGTAGGTTCTTGTCCCTCTTCGGTCCTAATCTGTGTCTGTCCTTCCCGTAGGGTTTGGTGCACCTCTTCGAGGCGTTCTTTGAGTGCCTGAGCATAGGCATGTACCGGCAGACTGTCCGAGAGTGGAGGGTGGTAGGTAATCTGGTCCGGCAAACGGAGCTCTCGACCCAACATCAGGAAATTGGGCGTCTCGTCCGTCACTGTATGGGGCGTAGCCCGAAAGGCTCGCATCAACTGTGGTAGCAACAGGTCCCATTCATTGGGCTGGCGCTTCAGTAACAATGATCTTAAAGAATCTCCTAAGATCCTATTATTCCTCTCAACCACCCCATTGGCCTGAGGGTGGTAGGGAGTGGTCCGAGTTTTCTCGATGTTCCACAATGAACATAGCTCCCTCATTAGACTGCTCTCGAATTGTGCTCCCTGATCGGTGTGGACCTGCTCGGGGATGCCAAAGTAAGCAAAAACCCTTTCATCTAGGGCGGTTGCCACCACTGCAGCCGTGGCATCTGGTAGTGCTAGTGCGTCTTGCCACCTCGTAAAATGGTCCGTCAGGACGAGGATCCAACGATTTCCCCTCCTTGTCTCCGGTAGTGGCCCCACAAGATCAACTGCCAATTTCTGCCATGGTCGTCCAGCGTACATGCGCTGCCGAGCAGGGTTGGGCTGTGTGCCTCCACTTTTGGCACGTTGACACACCTCGCAGCTCCGAACCAGTCTGCGGGTGTCAGCATAGATTCCTGGCCAGTACCAGGTCAATAGCAACCTTCGTTGGGTGCGTTTTATGCCCTGGTGTGCCAGAGCATGTGT
Organism: Cryptosula pallasiana; assembly: GCA_945261195.1. Classification (NCBI taxonomy): domain Eukaryota; kingdom Metazoa; phylum Bryozoa; class Gymnolaemata; order Cheilostomatida; family Cryptosulidae; genus Cryptosula; species Cryptosula pallasiana. Next base: position 32,234,132 of record OX183131.1, read on the forward strand.
CTGCCACATAGTTGTGCCTCGGAGGCCGGGTGGGCAGAGGGTACACCACCGCGCCTTTTTGTTCATAACCATCCTGATTTCTAGGACACCGTCTGGCCTAATCCTCATAGAGGATTGACGACGGGCGAGTACTCGTAGTTCACGACTTCCTAGGTCTAGTTGTTCCTGAGTTAGAGCATGGTTATTTCTAACGGCTTCATAGACCACGGCCACCGGGTGTTGTCCAGTTCTCTGCATGTGGACTAGCCCTGCATCAGGCGGTGCCGGGTCTCTTCTGTGTATCGCCCTCACGGTATCACCGATAAGGGTTTTTTTCAGTGTTAGAGGGCCCCAAGGGCTTTGTGTCTCCAGGAGTGGACTCTCCTGCTACCTCCTCTTTTGTTGGCCCACCGTCCCTTTTTTGAATGTGTTGGCACTGTCGACAATTGGCTGGGCAGCGTCTACTAAGCCCATCAGCGTTGCCGTGGTGGATGCCTTTTCGATGTTCAATCGAGTATTGGAATTCCGAAAGGATTTCCAGCCACCGGGCTACCTGGCTAGTTGGTTCCTTCTTGCGACAGAGCCATAATAGGGAGGCATGGTCAGTTCGTAACTTGAATTTTTGCCCATACAAGTACGGTCTGAAGTGGCACACCGCTTTTACTACCGCCAGGAGTTCCTTCCTGGTAACACAGTAGTTACGTTCGGCGGGGTTGAGCGTCTTACTGTAGTAAGATATGACTTTTTCCCGGCCTTCTTGCACCTGGGAAAGGACTGCTTCTAATCCGTCATTGCTGGCGTCCGTGTCCAGCACATAGGCACCCTTGTGTTAGGGGTAACCCAAGATAGGAGCCATGACCAAGCTGGTTTTCAATTGCTGGAAAGCTTGTTCTTGCTCTGGTTCCCACCTCCAGGGGGTGTTCTTCCCGGTCAGTTTGGTGAGGGGTTTGGCTACCGTAGAGAAATTGGGCAAATACTGTTGGTAGTACCCGACGGTGCCAAGAAATGCTTGGAGGTCCCTTAAATCTCTTGGCGAGCTCCATTCTTCTACTGCCTTCACTTTTTCAGGATCGGTTGCCACCCCGTCCTTGCTGACCACATGGCCCAAGTAACGAACCTGCTCCTGTAGCAGTTCCCACTTATTGGGCTTGAGTTTTAACCCGGCTTTTTGTAACCGGTCAAACACATCTGCCAATCTTTCCAGGTGAGTGGAGAAGTTTGGTGCAATCACGATTATATCATCTAGATATAAGAGAAGGGTCTTCCAGTGTAGCCCATGGAGAACTTTCTCCATGAGTCGCTGAAAGGTAGCTGGGGCGGAAGTGAGACCAAATGGCAGCACCTTCCATTTAAACAGTCCAGCCCTGGTGGTAAATGCGGACTTCTCCTGCGCATCTTCATCCAGCGGCACTTGCCAGTACCCACTGACAAGGTCCAAGGTGCTGAAGTATTTACTCCCTGAGAGTGCGTCAAGACTCTCATCTATACGTGGCAAGGGGTGAGCATCCAGCTGAGTGACAGCATTCAGTCGCCGGTAATCAATGCAAAACCGCCACGACCCATCTTTCTTTTTCACAAGTACTACCGGAGCGCTCCAGGCTCCCGATGCGGGCTCGATCAGGCCTTTCTCTAGTAGGTGGGCTACCTGTTTCTCCGCTTCTTCCTCTTTCTGGGGCCCCAGTCGATGGGGGTGTTGGCGCACAGGTTTGGCGCCAGGTAGGAGGGGAATGCTATGCTCTGCAAGGGTGGTACGGCCTATGTCATGATCTCCCGTACTGAAGGTAGACCCGTACTGCTCCAGCAATTGAGCTAGTTTCTTTTTCTCCTGGGAGTCCTTGCAGTTGACCACTGCCTGATGGTAGAGATCCTGTAGGTGTAGTGGTACCAGATACTCTGGGTTTCTCTGAGGTTTGCCTTTGGGAGAGGAACAGTGTATGGCGTCAGGGGTAGAACACTGGTCCGTGTCTATGCCCGTGTACCGACCTATGGTCTGGCCAGCTTTCAGCTCCAAGGGTTGGTCGGTGGGGTTTAGACACCGAATTGCCAGGCGGCACTGTCCGTCTGGTTGGTTGATGCTTGTAGCTAGAGGGGGGGGCATCAGGATGGCCTTCTACCAATCCTAGGGGGCTGTGGTTTTTGGCGTTGAGTCTACACGTCAACGTAACCTCTGAACAAGCGGGTAAGGTAATAGCTCGTATCACTTGCACCCGGTTAACTAATAACCTCCCGTTCCGGTCGGTACATTGTAGTTGGCGGTCGCCAATCATAACAGCCGCTTCATCAACTTTGATCCTACATTTATGCGCAGTTAGGAATGGCTCGCCTAGGATGGCATCCTCACGGATGCGTCCAACGACGAAGACAGTTTCACACTTGAAATCTCTGAGGCGCAGGGGAACCGTGATGGTCCCGTAGAAGGGCACCTGTGAGCCGTCAACCATGGTGTCACAGGGGCGGCTGCTTTTTAATGTATTTCTAACAGCCGGGGGAAGGCATTGGTAGACGTGGTAAGACAACAGGTTGGTAGAACAGCTGCCATCTATAAACACCGACAGGGGCCTACCATCAATCTTCCCTGGGAGGAAGTAATTGAGTGGCGGCGTGCCATTTTCAGGAGCAGCTGGTTGGTCTCCAGACCGGATTCTTGTCAAATCATACGGGGGCGTTGCTTCCTGATGGCGCCTTCTGGGCCTGTGTTGCTTGTCCTTGACTGGATTAAATTTCTGTACGCGTAGTAACTGTCGGGCACGCTTTGTTGCCAGCCAGCTGTCGTCGCTGGAGGAAACACCATTTGAAGGGTTATCCTGTAATACTGACGGAGTGTCTTGGATAGTTGGTTTGTTGGCCTGCTGGGGGCATGTTCCTAGCATATGACCAACTTTTCCGCGACCTAAGCATGGCGGGATGGGCAGTGGTGGAGGAGGCTGAGGGGTAGGGGTAACTCCTGGCTTCAATGACTTGATTTCCTTTGTGAGGTCCAACAATGCCTCCATGACTGCTGTCAGAGGGTCCTTCTTGTCCGGAGGTGTAGGGCGGACGTCCTTCACCGAAGCATTCGGTGTGTCTGGCGCATCATCCACGCGCTCCTCTTTATCCGTAGATTCATCTTCTACCGTGCGCACGTGAGTAGACCTCTTCTCCGGGCCCGTCTTTATCTGCAGGTAATCATTCCCTGCTCTCACTGCGTCTAAAATCTCTACTGGTTGTATTGCCAGGAGGTGTCTCTGCAAGTAGGGGTTGCCTAATGTAGAGCTGAAGATATCTATTATCATTCGTTGCAACGATCTGTGGGGGAGGTCCGCATAAGCGACCTGCACCAGTCGTTCTACTTCAGTGGCATGCTCCTGCAGCGTAGTCTTATACGTCCTGCGGAGGCCAGTAAGTTTGTACCTTGCTTCACGGGGGGTTAAGCCAAATCTTGCCCGTAAAGCAGCAAATATTCCTTGCAACTGTGGTGCCTTACCACATTCAAGTGCACTCCCTCTCAGGGACTCTCGCAGATGCAGCAACGCTGTCTGCTCTGGCCATTCGTTGGCCTCTGCCACTCCCATGAAGCGTTCTATAAAATAGTCCACGTCTCCATCTCCATCGAACTTCGGTACTTTGAACAAGGACCGGCGATTGGCAGCGGCTGGCTGCATGACGGCTTGTAACGCTTCTGTCAAACGTTCCATCACATGTGCTTCGGGGTTTTCAGGTGGTACCCTACCAGCGCTGCGTGCCCGTTGGTTTGCCATTGTCTAGACTTAGAGGAGTAACTCAACTCAAGTGTACAATGGATGGTGTGCTGGTCCGTTTTTAGCGGCACCAGGTCTCTACAGCGTCTAGGGCTGTCTATATCAAGTTGTCTCAGTAAACAAGGTACTGGAAAGTAGCACAAGGCCGGTACAATATTGCACAGGGCCGGTAGTAATGTGTACAGGGCCGGCGTTAGAAGCGCAGGGCCGGTCACAAAGTTAGCAGGGCCGGTATCCGAAGACACAGGGCCGGTATCAGTGTTAGCAGGGCCGGTATCAGAAGACACAGGGCCGGTATCAGTGTGTGCAGGGCCGGTATCAAAGATACTGGGCTGTCTGGTTGCTGCAACGGAGTAAACTCAACGTTTATGCAGAGCTAAGTGACGCACACTTTCTGGGGAGCACTTCTTCAGGCGGAGCAAGCTCAACGTCTGTTCAAGAGTGTCCAATTGGGGGGTCTGTACAGTGAATACAGATCCGGATTTTCGGGCTGCAATATGCAGTTCCAAGGTAGCGCAGTCCAACAGCGTGAGAACAATCCCACCGCTGCCACCAGTGTAGTGGATTTTGGGGGGCCGACCAAACGTCCACCAACAACGCCTCACTCTAGAGGTCAACTTCCAACAGAGGAGTATGCCAACTCCACAACTGTTCCCGGAGCCCACGGCTCAAACGTACAACTCAATGACTTGTTGAGTAAACCATACTTTATTACACAGCGTAACCAGCAATGTATAATAAGGGTAAATGTATCATGCTACTTGGCTTAAGCACAGGTAGAATCCCAATACAATACAAAGAGTCTAGTGAAATGTTCTGCCTTTTATAGGCAGAACATGATTAAAACAAATGCCCAAACAAGGGGCAACAAATCAGTAATGGCAGGAAGTGTTTACACTAATCAGATCATGAGATATAAATATATGATACAGTCATTGGTTAATATAGAGTTAAATGTGCCAGGCGCCCAGAAGTAGGGGGCGGAGCTTCTTAGTCAATCTTGCTTACTCATGGTGGTGCAATGAGTAGCCCTGGTTCTTGGTCCTTATGGCTTGTGGTCCTTGGCTTTGGTCTTGTTTGAGGACAGCTATGTTGCAAAGTCGGGCTCCTGCACCTTTGGTATCAATTTCGGTTCTCAGGCTATAGTAGTTCTTTTCTCACCGACCCGGTATAGGTATGGTAATGGCACTGCAGGGCCGGTAGTACATGCTGCAGGGCAGGCAGGGTGTGCTGCAGGGCCGGTGGTACCTCTGCAGGGCAGGCAGTGAATGCTGCAGGGCAGGCAGTGAATGCTGCAGGGCAGGCAGTGAATGCTGCAGGGCAGGCAGTGAATGCTGCAGGGCCGGTAGGGTTTCTACCGGCTGACTTGCTTATGTTCTGGCTGCGCCAGGCTCTATTCAGGCTTGCCTGACACTCAACAGTTGTCAGGGGGACCTTGCGCAGTGGTAGTAGACATAAAATTCCACCACAATATTTTCAAGGTTTTCCCATTCAATGGATAATGACAGGAATAAATATTGCTAATTAGAAATATTGTTAATTTTACTAAATTTCTTCGTCAAGCAGAGACTTTGTTGAAGTATAATAAGTATATAAAGGTATAAGCTGGAGCCGATTAGTACACTCTCTGCAAAAGTTGGTATTTCTTACGTAATACATTGAGGAGTTGTTCGCTTTGAATTATTTGCTACTAATTTCCAAAAAGAGTCGTTTACCAGTCAAATACCACCAGGTTTCTTATATGGAATATTGCCAATCTCCGCTAAGCATGTGCATGCATCTAATAAACACTTACGCTTGAGTCGTCAACTTCCGTTAAAAGTTCTCCCTTGATATACAAAGAGTCATTCTGTAGATATGTGGCTGTTTCCAAATCAGTTTGGAGCATGAACTCTGGAAATCCTGTTGCCATGTTAGAGGCTGTCACTGGTCTGATGAATGAACTGCTTCCATCAGGCTACACAAACACAAGATGGAGCAAAGTGAAAAAATGTTTTGTTTACGAAAAGGCTGGATAAAATTGTTTTTTTTTTAGCCCAGACTTGCGTGTAAGATATTTTTGTCAATATTCAGAAAATTTTATTAAGTATGCGTGCATTTGGTATTAAGTGTGTCCGTATTTGGTATTAACTGTGTCTGTATTTGGTATTCAGTGTGTCTGTAATTGGTATTGATTGTCTTTATTTGGTATTAGTAGTAATATATGAGCAGATCTCCCTACCAAGTGTTTTTTTGTGGATTAGATCTTGGAGTTGAGGCAATGGGTTACGACGTTGGATGGATTCGCCGAGTTTATATTGTATTTTATTTGAGGGGCATTTGAGTGGCATTTGAGTGGCATTTAAGTGGCATTTGAGTTTTTGATTATTTTTTTACTTAATTTTGAACTTATATGGCATCTACATTTTGAATGTATGGCATTTAAGTTATGATAATTTTTTACATAATTGTATACATAATTATAACTCATAGGGTATCTAGATTTTGAATGTAAGGCATTAAAGGTTTGATAATTTTTTGTAATTCCGACTCATATGATATCTTGAGAGAGAGAGGAGAGAGAGGAGATATATCTACATTGAATAAATACAGTGATTAAAAATGAAACAATATGTGAATATATATATTTATTGTGTAATAAGTAGGGAAAATCTCATATAATATAGCTAGAGTCAGTAAATATTAAATAATACAAAACACTACAACTTGTAATGACAATCAATGCATAAGCTTTCACTAAAAAAATATCTTGAAAACCTTCAAAACATGATCCCAAATGGAAAAAAAATGGATAAAGTTAGATATTCATCTATTTGTATACATCTACAAAAAAGAGGTATTTGGTGAAATATTTTTTCATTTCATTCAATTTTCATTAATTTTTTTGCAAAAAGAAATCATCCTCTAAATGGTTAAATTTCATCTAATTGTACAAATTTACAAAAAAACAGGGTATTTGGTAAAATATTCTTTCATTTCATTAAATTTTCATTATTTTTTTGCAAAAAAGAAATCACCCTCTAAATGGTTAAATTTTATCTGTTTGTATATCTTTACAAAAAAAACAGGGTATTTGGTAAAATATTCTTTTATTCTATTCAATTTTCATTAATTTTTTCAATAATTGCTTAAATATACATTATTCATTATTTTCTTATTGTTAGGTAAGCAACCTATCATACAAAATTAGTTTCTTGAGTGAGGGTTTTATCCCACATTTTCCTTTTGAATTTTTTCAAAAATTTACCATTTTTTCAAAACAATCATTTATATATACAATTTCCATTATTTTTTTAAACAGAACAATCTCTATCTCTGAGAGGTTGGAGATATTGGGGTAGAAAACTTAGACATGATGATGAGAAGGCTATGGATTTACCCATTCAAGAACAAACCATTTTCGATGGCAATTTCAATTCTGAAAACTAAATCAATGTAATTTGTTTTTCAAAATGCAATCATCAGAAAACTTCTGTCATGATGATGAGGAGGTTATGGATTTACCCATTCAAGAACAAACCATTTTCGATGGCAACTTCAATTCTAAAAACGAATTAGAACTGAAGTATGTGGTATTACGTAATCATTTTTTTTTTTTATAGAAAAAAAATTGTTTTTCAAAATGCAATCATCAGAAAACTTCTGTCATGATGATGAGGAGGTTATGGATTTACCTATTCAAGAACAAACCATTTTCGATGGCAACTTCAATTCTAAAAACTAAATCAATGTAACTTTTTATTCTTTGTCTCCCATGAAATTGTTCAAAACGACTTAGAACTGAAGTATGTGGTATTACGTAATAATTTTTTTTAAGAGAAAAAAACACATCAAAATCGACAAATTACTCCTCTAGATAGTTAAAATTTACAATATTTGAGAATTAATCGCAATAGAAACATTAAGCCTACTTGATAATAAAGAATTTGAGTGTTAAATTTGACTAATTGATTCAATGATATTATATGGATCTTTTGAAAATAAACATTTCAATGAAAACATCATATTTAGTCTTTGACACACTTGAAACCATTTTCCAGTAAATTTCACCAACAATATTTTAGAAATGTTTACTATATATTTACAAGAAAAATGCGGTATTTTGGTAAAATATTCTTTTATTCCGTTCAATTTTCAATATATTTACAAGAAAAATGCGGTATTTGGTAAAATATTCTTTTATTCCATTCAATTTTCATTAATTTTTTGAGCGAGGGTTTTATCCTACAGCATCCTTTTTAATTTTTTTATGTTTTAAAACAGGGTTTTATTACAAAGTTTTTTTGTTTTTTCAACTTTTTAAAAAAATAATCATTAAAATATATAGTTTTCGATATTTTTTTAAAAAAATATATATATATAGAGATTTTCACTTTATATTCTTTTATTCCATTCAATTTTCAATAATTTTTTGAGTGAAGATTTTATCCTACACCTTCCTTTTAAATTTTTTATGTTTCAAAACAAGGTTTTATTATATGACTTTTTTTCTTTTTTTAACTTTTTAAAAAATAATCATTGAAATATATAGTTTTCGATATTATTTTAAAAACGATATATATAGAGATTTTCACTTTATATTTACAAAACTTTGGTATTTGGGAAAATATTCTTTTATTTCATTCAATTTTCAATAATTTTTTGAGTGAGAATTTTATCCTACACCTTCCTTTTAAATTTTTTATGTTTCAAAACAGGGTTTTATTACATACCTTTTTTTAACTTTTTTGTACTTTTAACTTTTTTAAAAACTGTCAAAAATCACCAAATTACCCCTCTAGATGAATAAAATTTACAGGTAAATAATTGTAATAGAAAATACCATATCTAGTTTTTACATTCATAAAACTGTTTTATAGTAAATTTTGTGTAATACAAACTACTATAGCTTACGATAACAATGGTTACAAAGCACTTTTCTTGAACAATATCTTCTTTGATGTTCTTCTGATATATTATTAGTCTCAGAGACGAATTCCTGTATTCCGTATTCTTTTTGATCCAATAATTGACTAAAATACAAAAGTTATTCATTATATAAATAAATTTTACCGAATTTGAATTTTACTCTTAGCTACATTAGATAGTTTACATTATATATAACAGGAAAATAACTCACTGAGTTACATCATTCAGGTCATTATTTTTTAGGGAAAGTCCTTTATTCTGTTTTCTTTTTACGATATAATGGACTAAAATAAAAAGTGATGTATTAGTATAGCATGATTAAAATTAATGTAAAATAATTATAAACTTTTTTTATTTTTTCAACTTCTATGTAAAAAAATACACTGATTACACACAAAAAAGTCCTTTTTTTCATCTGGATCCGGAATATATGAATATAAATATATATATATAATTTAAAAATGTTTTACAACAAACGCTCATGAATTATCCATTTATGTGATAAAACGTGTTATTTACGTGAGAAATTAAGCATTTTTGTAAAATAATTATAACCTTTTGTGATTTTTTTTCAACTTCTAGCTAAAAAAAATACACTGATTACACAAAAAAGTCCTTTTTTTAATCCGAAATATATATAATTTAAAAATGTTTTACAAAAAATGTTTATGAATTGATCATTTATGTGAAAAATTAAACATTTTTGTAAAATAATTATAACCTTTTGTTATTTTTTCAACTTTTATGTAAAAAAAATACACTGATTACACAAAAAAGTCCTTTTTTTAATCCGAAATATATATAATTTAAAAATGTTTTACAAAAAATGTTTATGAGTTGATCATTTATGTGAAAAATTAAGTATTTTTTGTAAAATAATTATAATCTTTTGTTATTTTTCCAACTTTTATGTAAAAAAATACACTGATGACACAACAAAATCCTTTTTTAATTCGAAATATATATATATATACAATTTAAAAATGTTTTACAAAAATGTTTTACAAAAAATGTTCACAAATTGATCATTTACGTGATAAATCGTTTTACTGTTATTTACGTATAAAAGAGAAATTAAGTGGTTTTTCATTGTAAGAATACACAAAATTCTCACAAATCATTTTTTTTAAATTATGGTAAAAATTAATAAAACTTACCTATAGTGATATGAATCCCTTGAGTTATAGATTAGCTTCTCGAGAGTTTGTTCTCCACAGTCTTCTTTTTCAGCATCATCGAAGTGGTTGAGAAAATCCTCAGATTTTGGATTATCAGTCAGTTCCGAGGCTTGGACGAAGGCTTGATGAGCTGCGAGTACACTGATGTTGTAGAAAATTGAATTGTCTGCGTTTCGACTCAGACCCTTGAACAGAATAACTCCAAATCTTTCCGATGTCACAGCAGAAGCTATTTGATGAGGAATGCGCATATCTCCGATCAGTAATTCTTCATCTACAACACTTCTGTATTGAACTAGAAGAGTCTCTTCATTCCCATTCCATCGCCTGTCAGATTTTGTTATCACTTCAGGGTTTTGGAAACATATGACACTATCTGTTGGGAAATCCTGAAGATGAGCTACCTCGAAATAAGCATTGATTTGTCGCATACTTTTTTCTGGTAATACATCAAACGCATTCTTACACCTCAATGTAGATCCTGTTTCTGTAGCAGCACGAAAAATTGCTTTTCCAGTCTTTTCAACACCCATGTAGATCAAAACCAGCGGTCTTATTTGCGAAGCTTCATTAACAAGTAATCCTGCTGCTAACGGAATAGTGCTCTTCACTCTAACTATCTTTCCATCCTTTTTATAGTTGTAGATGATGGTGCAGTTCGTTTCATCATGGAACTCAACGGTTAACACCTGCATAACTGTAGGTATTGGTAAATCTTCAACTTTGACTATGTTTTCAATGTTTCTTCTGGAAGCTGGAGATAGAGTACTTAATAGAGAGGCACTTTTGATGATGAGAGTTGCCAGAGTATTCAGACTGGCGCTTTGAAAGGGAATCGTAGTGCGTTGAAGAAGTACATTGTCATCAATCACCTTCTTATCTTGTGAAGGTTTTGGTTCTTTATTCTTCAGTTGTTTTGTATTGACTTGTGTCGACATTCTAAAAGATAAAGTAAAAATCCTTGTTATGATTTTTTGATTTCTTTTTCAAACCAATTTGAAGATATATATATATATATATACATATATATTTACTGAATATCATACTGCTGTTAGTATCTAAATCGATAAAAAATTAAATTTATACTCAATAGTACATCAAGTTGACTTACCTCAAAACAGAAAGTCCTTCTAGCAGTTGTAGTAGATGATGTTGTAGTAGATCTTGCTCCTTCAGTTGCTAATGTTGAAGTGACTGCTTTCTGTGTAAAAACAGTGCTTCTTATATAGCTGAAATCATCCCACTTATCATAAGGTTAAATTAATGAAACATTGTTTTTACGGAAGAACACCAATGCTTTCGCGGGAATAAAAAAATTATTTTCACGTGAATGGAAACCGTAGCTTCCGCGGGAATAAACATTTTATTTTCACGCGAATACAAAGCAATGCTTTCGCGGGAATAAATAATTTATTTTCACGCGAATGGAAACCGTTGCTTTTGCGGGAATAAACATTTTATTTTCACACGAATGGAAACCGTTGCTTTCGCGGGAATAAAAATTTGATTTTCACGCGAATACAAACCAATGCTTTCGCGGGAATAAAGATTTTATTTTCACACGAATACAAACCGTTGCTTTCGCGGGAATAAATAATTTATTTTCACGCGAATGGAAACCATTGCTTTCGCGGGAATGAATAATTTACTTTCACGCGAATACAAACCAATGCTTTCGCGGGAATAAACATTTTATTTTCACGCGAATACAAACCGTTGCTTTCGCGGGAATAAATAATTTATTTTCACGCGAATGGAAACCATTGCTTTCGCGGGAATGAATAATTTATTTTCACTCGAATACAAACCAATGCTTTCGCGGGAATAAATGATTTATTTTCACATGAATGGAACCCGTTGCTTTCGCGGGAATAAACATTTTATTTTCACGCGAATGGAAACCATTGCTTTCGCGGGAATAAAAATTTTATTTTCACGCGAATACAAACCAATGCTTTCGCGGGAATAAAAATGTTATTTTCACGCGAATAGAAACCAATGCTTTCGCGGGAATAAAACATTTATTTTCACACGTTTAGCTATATAAGAGACAACGGTTTCAGACAGAGAGCATCCAGTTCAACAACAGTGAGCAAAGGAGCAACATCTATCTACTACATCTTCCATTGAAACTACTAAGAGTTCTCTCTTCATAAAGGTAAGACTAAAAATACAATTATTTCCGCTAGCTAACACAACTATCTGAAGGCTTTATGACATATCTATCTTTAAATTGATTATAAAGAATTGAACCAATTTTTTCTGTTTTTCAGAATGAATACTCAAGACGTAGGAAGCCAACCATTGTATCTAAAGTCGGAATCTCAGCCTGATGAAAAGGTAAGAATTAATAAAAAATACTATTTAACACCTGTTGAAAACCTTTAATTATTTTAGTTATCTAATTATCGCTTGTATTTTAGAACAATACAACAACAAATCCAATCTACTTAAAGGACTTCCTTCCAGAAATGTATCATAACTATGTGATAAATAATGATGTTGTTGAAGAAAAAGCTGTAGAACGTTTGACATTCCAAGTTATAATATTCTGTATAACTCAACACATGATGGGTATGGGGATGTGTTGTAAGAAACATGATGTATCTACAGAACTTTTTGATGACATTATAAAAAACGGTTTCGAAACCGTTTTGTCAATGGTGGAAGCCGTTAATATTAATGATTTTTTAAAAGAAATTGAAAGAAGTGCTTGGAATCAAATAGTTTTCAAAAAATTATATAACATGAAGTGGAACAAAAAAACTTTTTATAAATTCAGAAAGCATATTTATAATTATGTCCAAATAGATAAAGGTCTATCCTCTTCTGTAGGTATTTTAGAACTAATGTTAGAAGCGTTTCATACATATTTATGAAAAATTTTTAGTTGTTTTTTTATTATTTTACAATATTTTGTTCAAACTATTATATTTTATTTCTTACCAATTGAGATGTTAAAAGCAGTATGATATTAAGTAAATACATATATATATATATATTTGAACGCATCCTTTGTTGTCTGTCTCCACATCCCAATAGTTTAATAAGCACATTCTCAATCTATCATAACTCTATGGTCTTAACTGTTTTTGTCATAAATACATATATATATATATATATATATATATATATATATATATATATATATATATATATATATATATATATATATATATATATATATATATATATATAAGACACTCTAACTAATAAATACACTCTTAGCCACTCATGCAAATATTACCCTTTTATTTTTAGAATGTTATGGATGCTCTTTCTGAAGAGCTCCTTTGCACAGATCCATATCCAACAGAAAATAAAATGAAAAACGGCAAAACAACTCCTAAGAGAAGGAAAACTGCTCCAAAAAAGCGAATAGTAAGGAAACGAAAAAAAATAGTGAGAAAACAAACTACTTCCGTTGATAAGAAAACAATTGAGAGTGCAGCTATAGCTCATTTAACAGTTGAATGTCTCAACGAAAAGAGAGCTAGGGAATTAGAAAAGTCTAAAGGTTCTCAAGTGATTGACTCACCAAAAGTTCCGATTTGCAAAACATTTGAAGATCTTCCTATCCCAAGCGTTATGCGAGTGACTGGTGTGATACATCCATCAAGTAAGGAAAGTGTAGATATTCTCAAGTCCGCTACCATGATCCTTCAGATATAAATGAACTCGAACCCAAAATACTTTTCTGTCCAGTTGAAATAGCTAAAAACTTCAACTGTGATAATTACCCCCCTCCGTTTAACGTTGTATATTTGGGTAGAAAGGGGAAACCAAAAAATAAAAGTGTTCTTTGGTACGATGTCAAACGTGTTACCAGACATCCTCTAAGCAAGAAGGCAGCTGAAGAGGAATCACTATATTTCAGTACATTGACTAAAGGTCAGCTCAAACGCTTCTTGAACATCAAGACCCTCAATAGTTTCCAACCCGGTGCTATTTTCCCTTATCGAGATGTTGTTGATAGATTCGTTCCTCATCGATTTAAAGGAGGGCAGTCAAATGTAATTTGTATCCGATATACCATAGAACAATGTGGAGAAACACTGTTGAAGACGCTTGCCATACCAGACAAATATACTTCAGAAGCTAACCAATATGCTCAAGGTGTGATGATCTACAGAGGAAAAAAAAACCCACGGAAAATTTAAGACAGAATACGATCTTTCATTTTGCTCTACATACAGTCTTGGTCAAATTTATTGGAGACAATATTGTGATCAAGCAAAGCACAACAAAGCGATATTAGAAATTGATGATGATGAAGAACTTGAAGATTTTCTACGTGGAGATTTTGATGATTTTGAGACAGGATATGTTGCTGAAAAAAAGGATGAGATACATGATAAACCTCGGTGAGAGTTTTTCTTTTTATTTAATAAATTCTAATCATTGTAAATAATACTTCAACTCAATTTAGATGTAGTTGTAGTTATTTCTACCCCAAATAATTTTTTGTTTTAGCGATGGATAGTCTCTACTTCAAAAAAACAATTCGGACAATGTGACTTGGTGAGCCATTTCTATATAATGTAAACTATCCAATGTAACTAAAGCTATAATTCAAATTCATGTAATTATTTTAAATTTTTGTTTAATCATTCTATACTAATACATAACTTTTTTATTTTAGTTCATTACGAATTCAAAAGCACATAAAACAGAAGTCTCCCTTCTTAAGATATAACATCACTACATCAAAGACATCATTGTTAAAAAAACTATGTATTAATTGTTATTACTTAGTATTTACTGACTCTAGCTATATTATATGGAGAGATTTTCCCTACTTATTATACAATAAATGTGTATAATCATATATTGATTCATTTTAATCAATGTATATGTCGTCATATGAGTTTGAATTATGTAAAATGATCAAAACTTAAATGTCATACATTCAAAATTTAGATGCCATGCGTTTAAAATCTAAATACCATATAAGTTCAAATTAAGTAAAAAAATAATCAAAACTCAAATGCCACTTAAATGCCACTCAAATGCCACTCAAATGCCCCTCAAATAAAATACAATATAAACTCGGCGAATCCATCCAACGCCATAACCCATTGCATCACCCCAGATTATGACCCCACAAAAAAACACTTGGTAGGGAGATCTGCTCATATATTACTACTGGTATTAAGAGTGTCTTGATTTTGTATTAAGAGTGTCTGTACTTATATTGAAAGTGTGTGTGTTTGGTATTAAATGTGTCTGTACTTATATTGAATGTATTTGGTATTAAATGTGTCCATATTTATTATTAGGTTTTGCGGTATTTGTTGTTAATTGTGTTTGGTATTAAAAGTGTCCGCATTCGGTATTAAATTTGCCTGTATTTGATATTAGATGACAAAAAGTGATAAAAAAAGTTTAATACTGATAGACACTGTTTAGACTACTTTCAAGTAGATAAGTATAACTGTTAGTTTTCTGTACAACCAGCGACACCAGTTACAATAACAACTAGATCAATCATGAAGCTTGACTGTTAGGATAAGGTTTTGTGGAAGCCAAGCCAAGTAATTTTCATCACCATTATTGGTTTAAAACAACTTGCTGTTTTTACTTAGCTTTCAAACTCGCTAGTTATGAAATGTTCACAGAATAGTCATTGACAGAAAGTGGGATGGAGCACATATGAGAATGCACGTTGATTTAAAAGTACCATATTTTTAAATAATGTTTCAGTGGAAAAGTTAATTGCTTTGTTACTAAGTTTATACAAAATAATACCCGGCATACTTGGTTTCACTGAAATATCATGTGTTTGTCATGTTTCTTGTTTGAGAAAATTAATAAAGCCATTACATTCATGAGGTGTTAACTACATGTAGTTAACACCTCATGAATGTAACAGTTGACAGTTGACAGTTGACAGTTTGCTGAGTTGTGAACCAAAGACTTACCGTAAAGCTTCTGGTGACGTTTTGCTCTGGGTTGATTACACTTAACACTGTTATAGCCACCTTGTGCTTAAATGGAAATGTCACCAGCCTATCAAATTCCCCTCGCAGTAAGATGAAGAACAAGCTGAGGTATTTACCCAGACCACTTCCATCACCGTTGAAGCAAGCCTAAGACAGGAAAGTTAATCAATGAAGTGTTGACAAATAGCGCAAGTAATTAAGACCAGTTTGTCACTTGAAGCGATAGCACTAGACAAATGGGAACACAACAACTAACACAGTTTTTTTCAAAAAAACCACTACATGTGTGATTTGAATAATAATACTAATGGGGTCCCGGCACAGTAGTTTCGCTTTAGTGATGCAATCGAGCGTAGCATAGTTGATCGTACAACTTATCATTAGAAATGACGACTTGCTTATCTATTATTTAGATTTTGGACAGTTTAAGCAACTGATATGACAACATTTTTTGTCGTTGAGGAAGCTCAAGGAATCAATATAGCCGTTGAATTTTTTTTTTTGAAAATATTTTGTTTTATTCACATGATAAAAATTAATTGAATATTATGCTCGTGTGTAGAGCCATAGCTTTGTATTTCGCGGCTCATTGGGCTTACCAACGCAAACTAATGAAAGCGCGCCCTTAAACAATTACCGTGGTTTGCTTTTACAGTGCCATTGTGGTTGGACAGTTTGTGGCGATGGTGCATCGTCAGTATTATATACCCCAAACTTATTAGCTGCCGTGAATGAAAAAATGTTTCATCAGTAATTGTTAAAAATGAATTGACTTTCGTTTTAACAGTGTTGTTGGTGGAAAGCGGGCTTCCGGTTCTTTAATAATAGCTCCGCAAAAAAATCTGCCGGGACCCCATTGTAACTGGTTTGAGATCTTGCTTAAAAAAAGTTGAAAAAATAAGCTTCTTCATACTATATTATGTTGATAGATTCTAACAGACTCATTCGTACCCAGGCATATTTAATCAGAAAAGTACCCCTGATGGCTCTTAGACATGAAACTTGCCTAGCCAGAACATTAATTTAAGACGCACAAATAGTAATAATCACTATGGCATCCAACTTACTAGTACCAGCAACCCTAGGAGACCATATACCAAGATTACCGGCCACAGGAAGTTATCCAAGTCTGGAAACAAGATGGCTACCATAACCACAGAGCCTAAACTAGCCTACGAAGTTGCAGAAGCCTACATTACTTATTTATCAGCAAGCGGATGTAACAAATCTTGCAGTTCAGGCTAGTCTAGAACTAGAAGTCAAGAGAGAACTCGGACCCACCTAGAGACTATTTAGATAGGCTGTGAAGTCATTGACTCAGTCCCTTATTCTAAGGTGCTGTTTATATTGAAAATTTTGAATTGCATGTCATTTTTTGTTATCTTTAATCTTTGTGAGTATTTGCTGTCTTATTTTTATCCTTGTGTATTATTGGAGACAACTTTATAAAGATCAATTGTTTCTTGCGTCTCAGCTCATACAATGATTTGGACAGGCCCCCCAAAATCCACTATAGCTTGATGTAGAAACCAACTGCATTATCAAATCAGCAAAGACCGCAGATGTGAATGCAGACTGAAGCCTTTGTGCTACTATTTCAATGTTGCGATATCATAAGCGTCAAAATTTACTGATAAACTATAGAGTGAGATCTCTAAGTATGAGAATATAAGTGAATCTGCCCTCCACTGCCTATCTATCGGTTAATACACTTTTTTGGCATTTTTGTCCATCATCAAGTTTATTTTTTCACTCATCTGCGGAGTTTAACTTTCAAGAAAAACCAAAGTTAAGCTCCAAACAGCTCAGCAACCCTCGAGGGGCCACAGCCCAATGAGACTGAGTACTCATATTCATAGTAAACAGCTTTTATAATCCATAAAGATATATGTGAGCAAATTATTCAAACAAGCCCAATAGAAAAGTTACAAACCATGGCAGACCTGGCCTTTTATAAGCATGTCAGAGTAACATGAATGCTAATAATGGAAATTAGATAGTATTGCTAGCAATATTACACTCTACTTCTAAATAAGTTCATTTTACCACCTTTTTTATTACCAACTCTCCTTTATCACTCTATCCACTCCAAAACCATTTGCTCTACCACTATTTATAGAATTATTCATTGAGGAATTTAACAATGCTTGCACTGCCCTCTGCTACTAAAAAAAACTAACTTCCTTCAAACAAACAAAAAGGATCATGTCAACTCATAAAAAATACATCTACTTTGGGAGTTGTCAACCCGTGCAATTTTTAAACTAGCCAAGAGCTGTAAGAGAAAATTTGTGGAGTTGTAAGAGCCTGTAATAAATAAGCTAGCTATATACAGTAAGAGGGAACATGGAAGTTGTCAATCCATGCAGAAACTTGGGGATTTGTCACTTTGTGGAAAAAGCTGCTCATAAGATACCATTACAGAAATTAAGAAAGTTGTCAATCAATGTAAAAAATGCTGCAGCTGTGTGCAGGAGGAGATAACTTACCCTTAGACACATCTTGTAACCAGGGTTTGAAGAGTAGAATGGGGGGCTGTAGACAGACTTATTCCGACCCCTGACGGCCTCTTCCTTTTTCTTACTATAGAGGTCGATCCTCCATGTGATTATGCCATCATTTGAAGACACCTGCATCCTCTATTCAACATATTATATTTAAGGTTGATGAGTTTGGGAGACTCAATTATTGCACCAAAACACAAAACTATTGAAACATATATTCATAGATTCTGGTGTTGGAAACCATAGGCTCAAGTATTCAAACCTCTTTCCAGAGGGGGGTACCAGCGTATTGGTCAGTGCTGTTTGTGTAACACAGTTTAACAGCTCATGGCTCAGACATACTAGTCAGCGTATTTATCACAATACAGCTGTAGGGAGGCTATCCACTAGAGTAACAACATAGATAATGCCTGGCAGAAGGTGTTAAACATTATGCAATAAATACATAGATAATTCAGCCTTTTATAGGCAGATTCAGAGGAAGCGATTGGCCTAGATAATAAGGTGACTAATCACTTGCACAAGAAGTGAATTCAATAATCAATCGATTGCACAGGAAGCGAGTTCAAAAGCCAATCGATTGCACAGGAAGTGAATCCAACAAGTCAGATAACAAGGCTAAATGTACTGTCTAATAACAATGGAATACACAAGTTTAAAGAATATAAGTGGGTATCGGCGAGTGGGCGGAGTTGCTAGGCCAGCATTGTCGGTTGCCACGGTCCCATTTCCAGATATACTTTAGGGTTTTCACAAGCTAGAATCCTTAGGTCTTCAGGGTGAATAATAGGCATGTTCTAAATGCATCCCTTGGAGGGGCTGAGGCTAGCCCTGAAATCCTCCGCTAAAATATTCTCTGGCATCCAAAATTCTTGATCCTGGGAACACTATCCCGAATCGGCACGGGAACTGCATCAGTCTATTCCGGATCTGCATGAGTCATTGTACTGTACGGGTCATCCCTTGCCGGTCGTAGTAAGTGGGGTCTGATTAAGTGCATCCTAGTCTGAGGGTAACTGGCAAAGCACTGCCTAATTTACACAACCGGGACATTAGCTGAACACAGCTAAATCTGAGAGCAAGACACTTCGTAAATAATACAGTAGTTGGCTGAGCACAGCCTTTTTGCTACTGTGTAGAATTTATAAGAACCTGACTGAACACAGCCCAAGTTATCCCACAGTTTGCTTAAGGCAAGTTTTTGCCTAGTAGTTAGATATCTGCAGAAACTTCCGCAAGATATTACCAAGCTATTTGGGTTTTATAATGAATTTTGTACAATACAGCCGTCCAACAGAGGCTTGGCTATAAATTTTAGCGTAACACATAAGCCGAATAACCCTGAGAGTATATCATGTATTTCTTTCTATCAGAACACTGATAAGAGAGAAGGTTTGAGCTGGAGTACAATTCCAAACTGATTGTATTTGGTATACTCATGGCCTTATATAGGCTAGGCAGGCAGCTGATTTGTCGTAAGAAAAGAGTAACAATATGTGTGAGGCTATTGGTGATTTTTGAGGTTATAAATATGGCGATGCAAAATGGGCGGCCATCTTGTTTCTGAAGATAAGAATATAATAATATATAAAAACGTTTTTTTTCGGCAATGGGACAGTATATAAAGATATTGTGAGTATTGTAAGATTGCACTTGCGAGATAGATGTTTGTACTATACTTGATTATTTATTTAATTGTCTAACAGCTGAGATCGAGTCCGAAGGTGATTGTTGTTGTTGTTGTTGTTGTTGTTGTTGTTGTTGTTGTTGTTGTTGTTGTTGTTGTTGTTGTTGTTGTTGTTGTTGTTGTAATAAATACTAATATTGTGTAATGGCTAAATATGAATTTTGAAGCAAGATACTATATAATTTGATAAAAAAAATGAATAGAATACAGGAAAGCACCCTTCTAGTTAATAATGAATATATTTATACGGTCTTTATATTTAAAATATTGTTGTCCACCTCATCATAACCGAGTCTACACTAGTCATGATCGAATCTGTCATTCCATTCAGAGTTGGCACCCTTTATGGTGGATAATTGGCAGCAAGCGGAACACAACTGGTGGTGGTTCCTGGTGCAATGAAGTGAGAGAAGAGTCTCTATACCCCAGAGATGCTCTCTCTTTGACATTATGTATTTCACTAGTTTCTATGCTGTTTTTCTGGCGAAATCTACCGCAATATGCTTTAACAGGATAGAGATCACAAGCCCAGCCTACATAACTAATTGTACTATTCTTTAATTATTAAAACTGGACACAACTTTTTTTTTGTCATATCAAGATCAGCTGATTCGTATCTCTTTCATTGCCGCAAAATGTTTTTCAAGTTTAGTTGGTTTAGGTTTTAGTTTTAAGTAAGCTTTGAAACTTTTGCGATACAAGTAATTACAGGGGCTACCACACTTTTGTGTATTTAACTTGCAGAAAGTCCCTTAGTATATTACTATTACCAAGATGGAATACCTGTGAAATACAATGTTTTTAACGAAATCATACGGTTTTACAGAGATAAATAAACGCTTTAGGGCCATTCAGTACATCAAACAATAATTATTTGATATATTAATCACTAAGTAGTGGATATATCAAACAGTAAATGATTGTGATTCATAAACTATACCACACTTGATGCAAAAAAGTCATAAATCAATGAATGACATAAAAGAAAACAGTTTTTATAACAAAAACCGAGAAATTACCTGTATAGTTGCTTGCAGGTCTTTAATACAACTGTCATGTTGTTGGACTCTCTGTGACTGGCCAGTGACAAAGCCTACACAGTCTGTAAACATTTACAGTGCGTATTAGTTCTGCATATAGAACACATGTGCACGCGTGTGTATCTATTAGGCTTGTGTTCTAAACAGCTAGCTACATAAATGATATAATAATAACGGATGATGCTGATGACGATGAATAATTAGAAATAAATAACGCTGAATAAAAAGATTAAGGAAAGAGATTAATAATTATTCATTATCTACTGTCCATTATCAATTATCCATTATAAATTCAGTTGCCTACTAATTTATTTGGGTCTAAATGATGTTGAACTTGTTTATCAGTAATTTATTGGCTTTGTGAGCCAGAACAGTATTAGATATGTCTGTTGTGTAATATACTATAGAGGAAATGTGCCAGCAGCCACACAGCAGGTCGACAGCACTATTTATTACCTGCCGGACTGTACATTTATTCACTATTTTATTGCCTGCCGAACTGTACATTTATTCACTACTTATTACTGCACTTATTTCTTACATTTTATTATTGCACAGATTTCCATATTTTCATACATGTGCTTGGGCAGCCAGCCGTGCAGCCAAGCTCCACCTGTTCTATGTTTTACTACGTTCTATTGGTGTGTGATCAACCAATCTATTGTACAGGCGTGGCCTGCCTTTGTGTTCTATCTGCCAATCTTAGTTATGTAATTTTTATGGTATAAAAATGCTTGTCATGTCCAAATAAAATCAGAGTTAACCTACACTCTCACTTGCTTGTTGATTCTCATGTATAAGTGCACTTATGCTAAAGCACTGGTAGCTTAGTAGAAAAGACACAAGTAAGCTCTCATACTGATTCCGCTGGCAGAGGAACTTACGAGTTCAAAACACTTGCACAATAAACCTGGACAGAAAGATAGCATTGTAACAAGTCGACTAGTAACTAGAATAATAGTCAGTAGAAAGTGTTCAGTCGATTCGACTCACACTGCACTTGACCTACGGGCAAGTGATACTGGAACGATTATTCGAACGGCTAGTTTGACCTAACACACCTATTTCGCTGAATAGAAAATCAGTGGAAAGTGAGAGAGTTGTGACAACTCCTCACTGTGTATTGCTTACGGGCGTACAACGCTGCAAATTCTATTCCTCTGGTTTAGGCTGCGGGCGAGTTGGAAGGCGTACACTGCACTGTTGTAACTCACTTACTACTGTGGGCCGCTGTACAGGTGACAGCTACCACTTCACCTTAAATTCCTGTACATTGGTGGCAGCAGTGGGATTGAGAAGAACCCACACAAACGACCCACAGGAACGGTGAGTACGAACAGGAGGCAGCAAGCGCGGAAATGGCGACCAGGCGACGAGCACTCAGCTCAGACAGGGATGGCTCCCCATTACAGATAATGGGCACCCTGGCAGACATTCTTGACAGAATGTCGACAAATAACGGAAGGGACCGTTTCAGAGTTCCCCAGTTCACGGGAGAAGGGGATGTTGGATACTTTATCCAAAGATTTGAAGAAGTGGCCAGAGCTAACCGATGGCTGCTGGAGGAGTCGACCATACATCTGCGACAGGCCCTAACAGGAAAGGCTGAGCAATGTGGAAGAGGGGTCGACACCACAGCCATTATCCAAGCGTTGAGGGCAAGCTTCGGCCTGACCCGCACGGAAGCTCAGACCAAGCTGACGACTTACAGGAAGGCTCATAGAGAGACCTTGAGGGAGCATGCACTCCAGGTCGAGCGGCTAGTAGAAGCAGCCTATGGAGACCTACCACTCAGAAATAGGGTCGAACTCACCCTACAGACGTTCAAAAACACCTTGGGACACGTGTACCTCCAGCGGCATCTGTTGGCCATCCGGCCGGCAGACCTAGAAGAAGCCGTCCAAGCAAGGAACGAGTTCCTGCAAGTGCAACACCAAGCTCCATTACAATCAAATGTGCGTACCGTACAAGAAGGAGAGCTGGAGGACGCACCATCCCCCCAGAACCCACACTCAAATGCCAAGAGGTAGAGGACCCTCTAGCAAAGCTCCTAAAGACCATCGAGCATCTGAGCAAGGAGGTGACCAGCCTCAAGGAGGGCACAGACAACCCCCCCCCCCCAAGGCGCTGCTGGGGCTGTCAGCGCACAGGACACGTCAGGAGCCAGTGTAAAACTGCACCATGGCACTCACGACAGGGAAACGAATACGGCCCGCAGCAGTAAGGACTCCTACTGGCTGCAACAGGGCCCCCACCATTCATCAACCTCGGGATGAACGAGCCAGACCCCTTCCCAGAGAGCCAATGCCACTCCCGCTGAGCAACAGATTCAGCCCCCTAACTGACGAGATGTCGGAAGACGAAGAGGAGGCAGAGGAGGCGACTATGTTAAGCCGCCAAGAACAACCACCTCCAATAAGAAAAGAAAGCAAGAAGAGAAGTCGGACCCCACCCATGGAGACCGTCCGAAAGCCCCTCACCATCCACCTCAACCAAGTAGAGAGACCCTACAAGTCTAGCTACTACTTGCCAGGTCGGGTGGAAGGACGAACGGTCACCTACTTGATAGATACAGGTTGCAACACGAACCTGCTATCCAAAAGAGTGTTCGATCTACTCACCCCCCAGCAACAACTCAACCTCCAAGAATACGACTCCCATGGACTGATGGCAGATGGTACCAGGCTGCCTTTCTATGGATTGATCACCCTAACTGGACGGATTCGGCACGTCAAGTATGAAGAGACGTTTGTTGTGAGCCAGATCAACGAGGATGTGATCCTCGGCATGCCGTTCTTAGCAAAACAAAATTGTCAGATGGGGTTTGACCGACCCACCCTCTGTGTGCAAGGGAAGGAGCTGACATGTACGGACAGACATGGTAGAGACTTGGTATCTAAGGTGCAGGTACAGAGAGACACCCACATACCACCCCAGACGGAAGCAACAGTGCCCTGCCACCTAGCTAGTCGGACCCCATGTGCCCAAGGAGTGATAGAAAGTAGGGAAGGAGGCTTACTGTTGGCTACCAGTATCAATGCCCCAAACAAACGTGGACGGGTGTTGGTTCGCTGCTTGAACCCCTCTCAAGATAGCATCAGGGTTCCCGCCGGAGAGGTAATCGGAACCTTTACAGGGATTGACCCCAGCGAGATACGGGCCCTACAAGGTCCCCAGCAGGAACCCCAACCACGAGATAGGGAACTGCCCCCTCACCTAGGACAGTTGTTTGCCCAAGCCAGAGAGGGCTGCCAGAACACCCGTGAAGAGTACCAGCTCAGAGACCTCCTCGTTCGGTACCAAGATGTATTCAGTCGACACGATGGAGATATCGGTCGCACCCCACAAGTAGAGCACTCTATCCCAGTGGCACCCGGTACCCGACCCATACGATTACCCCCGCATCGACTAGGGGCAGAAAAGGAGGCAGAGGCAGAGAGGCAAGTCAAGGAGTTACTGGCCAAGGACCTCATCGAACCCGCTGACGGAGCCTGGAGTTCTCCAGTTGTATTGGTACGGAAGAAAGATGACTGTTGTGTTCTCATAGAATGTGTATTTTCTAACCTGAGTTTACAATACAATGAAATGGTCAAAGATATCCCACTTATATATATGCAGAGAGCTGGTATAGCCAAAGTATAATCCATAGCTATCACAATAAGCAATATGTAACATTTCCATAAAGCATAGCCATGTGATAATATGTTAATAGCACATAACAAATAATGTATACATGTGTAGTAATTGTCATGTCCTAACAAAGACTCCTGGCGATTCTGCATCGACTATCGGAAGCTGAACGACGTCACGCAGCAGGACGCCTACCCAATCCATCGGATTGACAATTCGCTAGACGCACTAGCAGGCAGTAAGTACCTCAGTACCCTGGATTTGACCAGCGGATACTGGCAAGTACCCCTAGATGAGGACGCACAGGACAAGTCAGCATTCATCACGCGCAGTGGTCTGTGGCGATGGAAGGTGCTGCCATTCGGCCTCACCTCAGCCCCTGCCACGTTCCAGCGGCTCATGGAACGCGTGCTCAAAGGTCTCCACTGGAAGACGCTGCTCCTCTACCTCGATGACGTAATCGTCATTGCCCCCGACTTTACGTCTCATCTACAAAGACTGGAGGAAGTACTGCAACGCCTCCAGGGCGCACACTTGAAGGTTAAACCATCTAAGTGCGAACTACTGAGCCCACGAGTGCGGTACCTGGGCCACATAGTTAGCGCCAAGGGCGTGGCCACCGATCCCGACAAGGTCGAAGCAGTAAGGAAGTGGCAAGCACCTCAGGACGTGAAGGCGCTGAAGGCATTTCTGGGGACGGCTGGCTATTACAGGCAGTACCTACCCGACTACGCCACTACAGCTAAGCCACTCACGGTCCTCACCGGGAAAGACGTCCCATGGAAGTGGAGTGCAGACGAACAGCAGTCGTTCGAACGGTTGAAGCTGGGGCTCAGCCAAGCACCCATCTTAGGGTATCCCGACCCTACACTACCCTACATTCTGGACACAGACGCCAGTGCCGTCGGAGTAGGCGGAGTGCTGTCCCAGGTGCAAGAAGGACGCGAGAGGGTGATCGCATACTACAGCAAGACTCTGTCACCCGCCGAAAGGAATTACTGTGTGACGAGGAGAGAGCTGTTAGCAGTGATCAAGGCAGCCAAGCACTTCCGGCCATATTTGTATGGTAGAGCGTTCAAACTGCGGTCAGATCATGCTTTCCTCCGGTGGTTGTGTAGGAGGAAAGAGCCGTCGAACCAAATCGCTCGATGGCTCGAGACCCTAGCCGAGTTTAAGTTCAAGCTCGAACACCGCCCAGGAACACAGCATGGAAACGCAGACGGCCTCAGTCGACAGGACCCCTGTTTCGACTGCAAACAGTGCCGGTCAATCAAACAAAGAGATGGGGGACCCACCCATGCCGAGCTTAGCCAAGGGAGACTAGCGGAGCGAAGGGAACGGACAGATGGGGGACCCACCCATGCCGAGCTCTCCCCGAGGGGACCAGCGGAGCGAAGGGAATGTATGAATGGGGGACCCACCCATGCCAAGTACCCCCAAAGGGAGAGTTGGAAGAAGGGGACACAGAGCTCCGCATCCTACACGACAGGATCGAAGCCATGAGCCTCCGACCAGATGGGACACTGGTCATCACCACCGAGCACCAGGGGCGGACCCGAACCTGCACAGTATGCCCGCCAGCGTGGCGCCACAAGGTTGTGTGGGACATGCACTTGTTAGCACACGCCGGAATTAACAGGACACGCCATTGGCTGCAGCTAGATTGGTACTGGCCAGGCCTGTCGGGACTGATACGCAGACTCGTCAAGAGCTGTGAAGTGTGCCAGGTGGCGAAAAGAAGTAATCGACCCACCACTCCCGACGGCCAACGACTCTTTGCCGGTCGACCGTTCCAAAAGCTGGCCGTGGATCTTGTAGGACCACTACCCCTCACCAAACGGAAGAATAGGTGGATCTTGGTGCTCACAGATCACTTTACCCAATGGCAGGATGCGATAGCATTATCGGACGCTACCGCCCCCACCGTGGCAGTAGCACTAGATGAAAGAGTGTTCAGTTATTGGGGTCTCCCCGAACAACTCCACTCCGACCAAGGGGCTCAGTTTGAGTCTACCTTACTGGAAGAACTCTGCACTCTGTGGGCCATACGCAAGACGCGTACCACACCGTACCACCCCCAAGGGAATGGCACGGTGGAGAGGCAGAACAGGACGTTGGGAGATGCTCTGCGGACGCTCATACTGGGGAAGGGCCAGGACGAGTGGGACGGCTTGCTGCCACAAATTATGCAAGCTTGCCGGGCCACCCCTAACTCCACCACTGGCGAGACACCCAATCTGATGATGTTAGGACGCGAGGTGCGGCTACCCGATCAGTTGACCGGATCACCCCTCTCCCTGAACCCCTACAGTGTCACAGAACATACACTGCGTGTACAAGAAGACCTCGCCATAGCCCACGACTATGTGCGAAGCCAGCAAGCTAGGCTCCGTCAAGAGGAGACAGGAGAACCCCCACCGCTTCAGTAAAGACGAACTGGTCGTAATGGAAAACAAGCGGCCAACCAAGGGGAGTAATCCCAAGCTACAACCGAGCTATATAGGGCCATACACTGTCGCCGAGACCTATCCTAATCATACGTATCGTCTCGAGAGAAACGGGCAAGGTTTCACTCAGAACGGACGTAGATTAAAGGCATACCGAATGTGCAGAGAGACAGTGGGGAGAGCACCCCCTAGCCGCGAGCAGGCCGTCCGACCCAACATGCGGGAAGCATACCAGAGAAGGATTCCCCGCCCCCAAGTAGAGCACACAAACCCGCCTCCCGAAGCACCTAGAGAAAGAGAGCCGCGAGAACCCCCGGTGCCTGAAGCACCCAGCGAAGAAATGCCACCAACAACACCACCTGTAGAGCCGACCCCTACACCACCTGAACCAGTGACCAGACAGCCACCGATGCCAATAGAACCTCCGGTAGTCGAAGTACCCGCTGCAGAGGACACAGAATGGCCGCCACTCGGTGCCGACACTGAAAGAAATGAGGCAGGGGGAAGGCCTACGAGAGTCAGAAAACCATCAGTTCGTTTCACTGACTACCAATGTTACCAAACTGAGAGGAAAGAGGAAGCTGCGGTACGAAAAATGCAGGTAAACGGCCTGCCACCTGAGCCACGAGGAAGAGTGGAAAATATGGTACACATACCCTAGACTAATGCTGCAGAAACCCGACTGAGACTGGGCCTAAATGAGCAGAAACCAATATTAAATAAGTTCGGTGGGGGTAGCTGGCAAGGGGTGCCACCGAAAACACATAAAGAACAGACAACTACTAAAGATAGTGCGGAGCAGATAACTCCCACAGATAAAATGACAAGACAGATCGAAAAGAGAGAGGAGACAACCCCCCCCCCCCCCCCCGTGGAATCCACAACGGGAAAACCAGGATGAAGAGAAAATAACTCTCACGAAAACGGCCTCCGAAATAATTCGCTCACCAGCGATCGACAAAAGGAGGAGCCTAGAGACAACACGTGGTACCACGTGTTGCCACAAACAAAAGAAAAAAGAAAACAGCGGTAATACAAAGTACGCCGCTGCAGAGTTTGTTTGCACAGTCAGCAAACAACTGGAGGAGCACAACAACGGTGGACCAACAACAACAACCATGGCAGAAAAATGCAACAAAGTTCTGTCGACAGAGGAGGACCCAACAATAATAGCTGCAATAATAGAGCCGACGAAAAGCAAAAGAAAACAGAGAATCGCTTATAAAGAAATGAATACTTCACCTGTTCGAGTCAGTAAGGTGACAACGAAAGCAGGAGCTGCCAGATGTCGAGCAAGGACACCGCAACCACCGACTCCACCAGCTCCAACTCACGATTATCAACCAAAGGAAACGTGGCTCTCTGCACACACCTTAGAGATGATCAAAACAACAGGACAACCGACCAGCGACAGTGAGAAATGGGCATGTAAAATATGCAACTTGCAGTTAAATAAACGACGGATGCAGTACCACATAAGACAACACTTCGTCTTCTTCTTTTGTAAGTGTAGCTACAAAAGCGCATCCAGGGATACGTTACTCAAACATATCCGACAGCACAGTGGAGCAGCAGAGCACGGTGGGCCGAACCGACCACTCTACGAAGTAGACTATGCATCGTATGAGGAATTCTGCAGAGCCATCAACTGGCCGAACCCATCGCCGTTCGGCGTACCTGCACCCACTAAAGAAAGATCCAACAGCCCAGCAGATGTCAAACCAATCAAGAAGCGGTTGGGAGAGAAGTTGGCCACCAAGTGGCAGAAAGCGATAAAGTTAGAGTACAGAGTGACAGAAGGAGAGAGAAAGGAGAGAGAGCGAGAGTCGAGTAGGGGGAGAGACAGGAGCATGCCCTATTGACAAGAAAGAAACAGCTGGGAGTGACAGCTAGAGGAAGAGAGGAGAGAGGACCGCTACAGGAGAGTAAAGAGGTACGAAACCGAACTATACGTAGC
This sequence comes from Cryptosula pallasiana, assembly GCA_945261195.1. Classification (NCBI taxonomy): domain Eukaryota; kingdom Metazoa; phylum Bryozoa; class Gymnolaemata; order Cheilostomatida; family Cryptosulidae; genus Cryptosula; species Cryptosula pallasiana. The sequence continues at coordinate 32,263,141 of OX183131.1, forward strand.
TACTAGGGAAGCGTTTAAGCAGCTACAACGCGTGGAAGAGTTAAAAGTAGCCATACAAAGAGAGAGGAATTTATCATAAAGAGCGACCCCAGGACATTTCCTCAGTACAGTAGATATTGGCCCTACGAGCGCCAATGGGGCGGCGCGTGTAGAGGAAATGTGCCAGCAGCCACACAGCAGGTCGACAGTACTATTTATTACCTGCCGAACTGTTCATTTATTCACTATTTTATTGCCTGCCGAACTGTACATTTATTCACTACTTATTACTGCACTTATTTCTTACATTTTATTATTGCACAGATTTCCATACTTTCATACATGTGCTTGGGCAGCCAGCCGTGCAGCCAAGCTCCGCCTGTTCTATGTTTTACTACGTTTTATTGGTGTGTGATCAACCAATCTATTGTACAGGCGTGGCCTGCCTTTGTGTTCTATCTGCCAATCTTAGTTATGTAATTTTTATGGTATAAAAGTGCTTGTCATGTCCAAATAAAATCAGAGTTAACCTACACTCTCACTTGCTTGTTGATTCTCATGCATAAGCGCACTTATGCTAAAGCACTGGTAGCTTAGTAGAAAAGACACAAGTAAGCTCTCATACTGATTGCGCTGGCAGAGGAACTTACGAGTTCAAAACACTTGCACAATAAACCTGGACAGAAATATAGCATTGGAACAAGTCGACTAGTAACTAGAATAATAGTCAGTAGAAAGTATTCAGTCGATTTGACTCACACTGCACTTGACCTACGGGCAAGTGATACTGGAACGATTATCCGAACGGCTAGTTCGACCTAACACACCTATTCCGCCGAATAAAAAATCAGTGGAAAGTGAGAGAGTTGTGACAACTCCTCACTGTGTATTGCTTACGGGCGTACAAGGCTGCAAATTCTATTCCTCTGGTTTAGGCTGCGGGCGAGTTGGAAGGCATACACTGCACTGTTGTAACTCACTTACTACTGTGGGCCGCTGTACAGGTGACAGCTACCACTTCACCCTAAATTCCTGTACAATACTACATACAAAATCGTTTTGTTTACGCTTGGTTGTTCAGATACTAAGAAACGAAAAGAAATTAAAGCAAAATGTTGGAGATTGAGCAGATACTGTAGTCCAAAGTTGACCTGCCAGAAAAAATATGCTCAGCAATCATCCAATGATACATTCATAGAATTAAATGTATAATATATTACCAATCTTAGAGGCTTTTATAAAGCTAGTTATATTCTGAACTCGCCCAGTGATGTTGATAACTCGCTCACAGTTATTCTCCGCTGTAGATATTGACTCCTTTATCTCTTGCCCGCTTGTTTCTGAAGCATCCCTTTTGGTTTTTATTTTTGTCACTTCCATAAGCTTGTCAGCCAATATTTTCTAGTAATGGAAGTTATAAAGAAACTAATTATCATTTTATTGCTATTATGTTATATAACTTTACAAAGTTTGTAAACAAATAAATGCATAACTATTACGATCAGTTGCAAAAATGAACCGAATTAAAAAAAAACAAAAATGCTTTGAGATTGTTCATATGAATTCAAATAACAGTTTGCCAAACAGTAAGAGTATTTGCGACAAATGTCTGGTGAACAAATTGCAATAAAATTAATCAGACCGGCAATAAATTTATTTAATAAATAGCATTTTGTTCAGAGTTTGGGTTGTCAAAAAGTAGCTCAGTGAATAGGAAAAGTAATCGATGAGCATTTATTTATATTATTCGTAGGTCGCAAATCAAACTGAACACAAAGTGAGTTAATTTTTTTCATTTTTGTAGCCTGGTTTTATATCCTTAAAAAATAATTCAAAGTTTTTACGATTGTTCAAAATTTACTAAATTGGAAGGAAAGTTTTACAAATTATTCTAATTTATAGCGATTCAACTTCTGTTTTTTTCTTGGTTATTTAGAAAATTGGAAATTATCCTCTTTATGAATTGTTCCATAATCTTTTACAGTTCATTGAATGATTATGATGTTCTAAACTAGTGTTCAGTTCCATTTGGGGAGAATTAAATTACAAGAACCAACTATATTTTTTGCTTTGTTTGGCGAACATGCCGCGGATATTCGTAATAGTTAAAATCTTCACATCCTGTTTGCCCAACTCATAACATTATAAGAAAGAAAAAAAATAGTTGCAATTTAATGTAACCTAGTGTAATAACCAGTTGTATTTGTAGTGTCATTCCTATATAGAAACTATTAAAAACGTAGGATAATGTGTAGTAGAATTGCACCTTACCACTTGGACACAACTGGTGATTCATATACTCAATTTCTTATTAGTGCTATACTATACTTGACTGAGTGACTATTGCTGGACAAAGCTGAATGCTTGCTGGCCTTGTAAGCCTAAACCAATTAGTGCTCAACAGGAACACAGCTGTCTAGGTGAGAAAGGTGAAAAAGTATGAATGCTCACCGGCACTGTAACAGTCTCTGCTCCCCCCTCCCAGGACCATCCTCTGTACCGTCTGGCGTTGTGCCCCTGATGGCTTTACCCCTAACCGGGTACAAGATGCCCTAGAAACCACGCACAGTGGTTGCACCAAGTCCTGAGGCCAGGATTGTCTCCCAAGGGCCCCCTTCTTCTCCACCCCCAGCTTCCAATAATTTCACTGGCAGTTATTACAGTGGCTTAGCTCTGACCCTGTATGGCACAATTAAAGCTGTACTGTACCAACTAATTGATAGCAGGCAACACCAAACTGATAGAGCGCTGCTCAAAGATAGAAACTAGTTAGTGTCAGCAGCAATTTCTTGCAAACATGGCAAAGTTGAGACAACAATAGTTTATTAAAATCTGACCAAACTTGGCCATTATATGGCTCTTCTATATAACATAGTATATATATTGTGATGGATTTGTACGAGCAGCCGTGCGCTGATTGACGAGCCAGAGATTAATATTACTAAGAAGCAGATGACTGACTGTGGATGCTTAGCAACGAGCGGAGACTCTGTTCCTACCAGATGAAGAAGGTACCAGCTGTACAGGATCGTATCAAAGGAAAGCCAGGCTAAAGAAGTTCTGGGTAGCCATCTTGACTTATTTATTATTATTTACCGAGGCCCTAGGAGCGCCCACTGGTATGTTATTGTTGTTGCAAATATTTTATGTCTGGCGCTATCAAAGTATACTTATTAATGCGCCTGCCTGTATTTAACCAATCATGTTATATTATTTTTAACCAATCATATTGTCCACATTTCAAATGCTATGTTTCTGCATAAATAGAATGGCAGATTGCCCAGAGAGTTAGAGTTAGTAGGGGAATTGTATTGAATACACCTTGTGCGTTTGAGGATAACGTAGTGTGTTCTTGTACGGACTTTGGACTGAATTAGTGGGATTATTAATTATCGTCAAGTTTGTTGTACACTTTGTGGACTTTCTCTCGTTATAAGGTTTTGTATATTCTCGATAATATATACTGTTGATAAACCTGCAACTCTTCTGTTACTGTCTTTGCTTTGCCTACAGTACCAAGTTGTCATGAACACATTCTTGGAAACTATAGCATGTGCTTAGAAACTATAATTCGTTCTTGGAATCTGGTTTGGGAACCTTACATGAAACCGGATCTGTCTGCAATAATACAGATCTGCGTTAGTAAAGAACGGGAAGTCACCTGATTGACATTGACATGGTCTGATTATAACCATTTACATTGGAGATTGCTACCCCGCGTCAGTAGCCTTGCATAATGGAACACAATTTGCCTTACACTGAGAAGCTCACGCTACCACTTGTTTGCTTCAGTGATCACCGTATGCTTTATTATTGCATACCAGCTACTCTCCACAGTTGTCAGTAAAGTGTCTGTTGTCGACGACACGGAAAACCTTTACAATATAACATACAATGTACATCCAATCACTTCACAATGTTCACTCATCCATTTACTGTTTTAACCAATACTGATAATTCAAGCAGGTATAATAGTCCAATCTAGTATGGTTACACTTTACTGCTTCACTCTTGCGGGATGAGTTTGGCCTTCTAACTGATTTCTGCTAGCAATCATCTGCTAGCGTGAACCTGCCAAAACCTGCCAGCTGTGAATAATGCACAGGAAATTTGTGAGTGCCATGCATACTGTCGGGACCACACATTTTAAATGCCTGTTGACAACTAATTCCTCAACATACTCTGTTCCATTGGATACCCTGGTCACTAATTAAAGCAAATAAACAAAATTGTTGGGTGATCTTCATCCAGGTTTCTCTGGGTATTTCCTTCAGCTGTTATTTGGGTGGTGACTTTCACCAGCTGTACAATCAACTAAGGTCAGACCTCCATCTTTGAATTGCTTTCCTCCTTAGCTGCTACCACAACAGAGACAGCGTTAGATGCATGACGCTTCCTGGATACTACCCTTTTTAGACCCCAAACTGGGCCAGAATAAATTTTCCTAGTGATGGGAGATGAACAGGATAGAGGTTGCACTGCTTTTACAATCAGAGACACTGAAGAGAGGGGGGGGGGAGATTTGGGGGCCTTTATAAAGTATTGACACCAATCAACTTCCAGTCGACTGTCTCCTGGTGGTAACAGGCATCTTCCCGAACGTCTGCATGGATCTTGGGGCCAGGAAAGACTCTTGCCAGCTTGGAAGCGTCTGCTTTACGCCTGCACTCTTTACCAACTTGGCTTTGGGTGTCTTGTGGAACTGATTATAGAGCATAGCCTTGGTTGCTGGTTCTGAGAGAGTGTAGGACTAGTTTTAGCTGCTACTCTCTCTATAAGCAGAACTGGAACATCTGCTGGAGTTGAAGGGGAAGGTACATTACAGTTTAGAGCCAAGTGATCACTCAAACTACTACAGTCTATTGCCCATTTATTGCACTCGCCCTCTCCCTTGATCATCCCTGCTGTACTGACTGCTTTGCTTTAATCCTTAATTGCGCGTGTCCATTCACTGGGCTGCATTAACTCATAAGTAGGCATAGTCAACCAAGGCTGCTCATTAGCCTGCAAGATTGGGTTCGAGTAAGATACATTAGCCGCAAACAGCGCCTCTTCATCTGCTTCCAACTGAGGTACTTGGTGCGGTTCATCCATAGTTACTGCTGACAAATAATCTTTGGATAACTGTATAATCAGAGCTGGGCTTGCTGCTACAGTGTATGTTGGAGTAATGAACTGGTTGAATTGGCGATAAACTTGTGCACTGGGCTGTCTCACTTCCTGCTGGTCATACTGCCGCAGCAACTGGCTGGGTTCTACTGGGAGCAAGTCCACTAGGCTGCAACTGTCTGGAACTCCTGTATTTGGTTTTAGTTTTGAGGCAGTTAGCACAGTTGGGCTTTAGGCTTAGTCTCGGGGCTTGGGCTCTGGGCTTGGGCTCTGGGCTTGGGCTCTGGGCTTGGGCTCTGGGGTTGCTGATCCAGCGGTCCTCCGTAGCTTTCTGTATTTCCACTCACCTTTTCTGCAATTTGGTCAGTGAACTTTGTTTCACTTATGTGCTGAGATACCGGCTACCCATAGCGCAAGGCTGGCCCCACATTCCTTCTAAGTTATTTACTGGCTCTGCCATTGGAAGAATACTTTTTACTGCAGGAGGCATAACCAACAGTAGTGTAGGAATGATTTTCTTTTGCTTTCTAGTCCAGCGGCAAAAGACCTTGGTTGATTTGTACACCCTTTGCAGAGGAAGTCTAGTGGCTGATCCGCTACAATTAGTGGAGGTCTGGTGCTGGAAGTTAAACCGCTAAAGGTGCAGGCTCTACTGGATGCAGTAGAAGGTGGGGGGTGTTTCTGGTTCTTCCACAGCTTTTTGCACCCTCCATTTATTGGTTGCTCCCGTTATGTTGAGTATCCTTGTGGGTTCTACAACAACCGGTGCCTGTCTCTCAGAGTCATTGTAACCTTTGTAGGGTCCAAACAAGCTCCCACTTTGCACAGATGTCTGCCCCTGTCACAAAATGAGGTAGGTATCATTTGAGTATATTTCCTCGACCATGTATGGGCTAATGAATTTAGGCTGTGACTTAGGATTTTAGCCCCTTTTCCCAATTTTATTCTCCAGCCATACTTGCTCTCCTGGAGCAAACAGGGAGTACTCCTGTCCTTCTTCTTCCCGGACCTGGCTTGAGCTGTGCCGTCTAGGATGGCCAGGGTGTCTTGCCCCCTGGTAAAGTGGTTCTGCAAGACCAAGATTCATCTCTGGCTGTAGTCCAACCAGTCTACTACCAATTTCTGCCAAAGTCTGCCTGTATTTATCCCCTGCTGCCCCAGGTTAAGCTTGGTACCCCCACTCTTTACCCTCTGGCAAGCTTCACAGCTGGAAACCAGTGTCCGGATGTCAGCTGTCATGCCATACCAGTATCAGGTTAATGCCCCGTTCACACGGGTATGCTATGCGCACATCGTATAAATGTGAACACTGAAGTTCGCAGCAAAAATTTCAGCTGTTCAGATAGGTTTGCACCAATACCGGTTCCGTATTGCCTCAAAACTGGAGCGGTGCCCAAGGTGTTTTCATACGGATACGAAATGAATGCGCCGGACAAACGATCGTCTAAACAGGCATTTTGGTGCGGACCAGTACCAAAAGGTGGTTGTTACGAATTTTTATCGTGTTTAGTAGCGTACTAGTGTGAACCGAGCCTAACTGGAGGCATTTACCACAGTCTTCTACCTAGCAGTGGTTTTTGCTAGCAATCTTCTGCTTGCCTGAACCTGCCCAAACCTGCTCGCTTTGACTAATGCAGAGGAAGTGTGTGAGTGCCACACAGCTGCATACTGTCGGGCTACGTACATTTCAAATTCTGATGACCAACAAACTTCCCAATAAATGATCATGAAAACTGTTGGTGGCTTGTCAGGGAGTTTTTAGTTCGAGTCGGCAACTCTGGCACCAGATGAACATTGTGATGTTTGATAGTCTCTGGTAGTCTCTGAACTATGTTATACTGTAGTAAATTTTTTTCAGTTTCACTTTAACCAGGCAGATATGTTGTTTTCAGTACAGGAACACAGTCAGCCTCAACAGGTCTGACCAATGTCTATCACCTCTTACCAAAAAAGACGCTGGGCCAGTATAGTTCCGCAGAACACTGAAAATGAGTCACTTAAACTCCACACTTGTTGTGAGCCCTCAGTTCAGACATATTACTCATTACTTTTAAGTTTATAAGTGTGCTTGTCTTCATGTAACCCATTGCTAGAGCAAGTAGTGATTTTATGTTAAATAGTGCTTGTGGCAATCAACAGTAGCCACTGGTACATGGTAAAAGCGACCTTTGATAGGCTGAGTTACGGGAAGCTATTGGTTGACTTGACAAGTAAATCAATCACACGCAATACGTATTTAGCGAAGTAAATAAACATACAAACTATGATTATAAATGAATCAAACAGCTAGCATAACATTAGATATGTATGGCACCAAGAAGAAAAGGGCAGAGTTAATGAATCAGTAGCGAATGTAAAGTGGCCCCAGAAGTCTCTTGGCAAACTATCACATTAGCGGTATTTGGTGAGCCTTTGTTATGAAAACATCTCGCCTGAAAATGGTAATTGAGCAAATATGTGCTCCTAAGGTTCCTCAGCTACTATTTGGTTTTCTGAATGTGGTAATCATCTTGATGCAGGCCTGGGATGTTTTCTCAGCGTCGATATACCTGGTATAGGCAGCGCCCGGAGAGCTACTTATGTTTATTATGGGGCTGTGACATGATATATCACCAGTCTTACTGTTTGTCCTGGGACAATAAAAATTAGGTGTGTCTAATGCCAAGTAGTCATCAGAGATGCATTTATTAGTAAATGCATCACACTGATTCCAGCATAAGTCTACCAAAATCCACCACAACTTTATTACACCAGGCTACTTAACTCTAAATAATTGCTGCTGAGTTTTTAACTATTTAAGTTAGCAGAAAATTTTAAATCCTGATTATATGCTTAGTAATAAATGTCTGTGCAAAAAACTTCCATCAAAACATATTTATGTATGCAAACGCTTTGAAATTACAAGCTTTTTATATCACTTAGTTATTTATTATTATTGTTACTAACTATTTGAGCCTTCACCAACCAGCTATCGTGGTATAATATAGCTAACTTGTGTTGTTAATTGTTAGACTACAATGATATATTGTGGTGATTTTAGCCTGACACATGCCCCGCCCACCTACGTTATTCTAGAGGTGACGTTGACTGCGGTATTCAGTCAGACAGATGTCCCAAAGTGATGGTAGAGAACACCAGCACTTAGGAAGAAGACGGAACTTTACCATCTCTGCAGACACTGTACCGGCCCTGCAGCTTTCCATACCGGCCCATACAGCTTTACATACCGGCCCTGCAATGACATACTGGGCTGGCAACAAGATGGCTACCATAACTAGAGCTCTACAAGTAGCGTAAGTTGCTTAAAGAAGACTGATCTAGGACTTATCTACCTTTCCATCTCACTTATCATGGACCTGAGGCTGCCAAAGACTGAGGACTTTATTTGTAGTGTTTTTCCTTGCCACTAGGCACTTTTTATATTTAACCTTGTGTGCTATTATAATGCATGGTTCGTGTTGACTGGTTATTTTCACTTCCTGTAATGCTTATTGGTTAAACATATGATGATGCAATGCACTTCCTGCCATCGGCCTATAAATGGTTTGTTCACTGTTGTTCTTGCCATTTATCTCTTACTTCTACTGCTGTTAACTCCTCTTCGCGATTGCCTTCCTAAAGCATGGATATGTGGACAATAAATGTGTCTGTTAGAGTAGTAAATATATACATACCTCCAAAGGCTTCGTCCTCTTGTCGATGGTAGCCTGCAAGCTGGAGTAACCGGCCTGCAATATACAGGTTATACTTGAACACCTATGGTTGAATTTCAATACAATTAGCACACCTGGAGATTGTCAAAGCAGATTTTATCAACTAGATCGTGACTATTTGACACTTGAAAAAAAGGGCATAGATTTGATATTGTTGGCCAATTGTTTACATTCATGTATTCGTCAACATTTAGTCAATAAGAAGTTGTGTTCTCCTACAATAGTTTGCTGTTCTTATGCTGACTTATCATGTTTTGATAAGATTTATTATTGAGGCAGCAGCACTAATAACATAATCATGAAACAAAAAGTAATCATAAAGTTTTTCTCATGTAATAATGAACATCGCTTTCACCAATTAGTACTATCTGTAAATAGTGTAATGGATTTTGGTCTTGTTGCCACAAAATTCAACTTGTCTCGAGTATTCTACGCCTCTCCAGAAGGGACATTGTGATAGCTACTGCCGTATCAGTTGGCAAGCACAGAACCCATGGCTCAGATAAACTACACAGAGTGCTGTTTGAATACTGACGTTATTCATCAACACCAAAGTCCTACGGTGGCTATCCACTAGGGCGATTGGCAAGAAATGAATGAATGAATGCAATAAGTATGAAAACTTTCAACCCTTTCATAGGTAGGCTGACGGGAAGCCTATTGCAGAAAACGTGCAAGAATAAAGGCAGAGGAAGTAAATAGACCAATTAGGACACATATATAAATAGTAAGCAAATCATACATTGACTCAAGATTAAAGGTAGATGGTGCCAAGTGGCTAAAGGGTGGAGTCCTATCTCCATTGTCCAATCGTAGGCATTTGTAGGGCTCCAAGGCTACAGCTAGCTTGTGGTTACCGTATCCGTCGTTCAGAGGAACGGTACTTACGGTTCTTGCTCTAGAGTAGGATCCTAGGTAGGATCCTTTGCAAATCCTTTACTATGGCAGTCATCTTAGACCGGCCCTGTGTAACCATACCGGGTCGGCAAGGAGTCAATACCGGCCCGGCATGCTGTGCTACCGGCACAGTAAGGCATTCCCCCGATACAGCATCTTTCCTCAGCACACTAGTTTGGATGCTAGTGGGATAAACAGCCAAAATTTACCACAATAGCACATCACTATTCACCGCAGCTGCTAGCAATATAGTTCAAGTGTTACGTAATAAACAATAGAAAGTAAGAATAAATAAAAATGCTCATATTGTAGTGGATTTTGGAGGCGTAAAATCACTAACTGAAGTCACTGGCAATCCGATGGGTATGCTGCCACCAGTTGTCTTTATCCTTTAGACAAAACAGGTTGGTAGTAGACCGAGAGCAGTGTGGAGGAGTATGCTCAACTCCTACTAAAGAGCCCTCGGCTCAGACGCATAACTCAGTGCCTTTGAGTAAATATGCCTTTATTCCATCAGAATACGAGTGAGTAAAAGCCCCATACAGTCTGAAATGTTACAACGAAAGCTCTGCCTTTTATAGGCAGTTGGCATGAAGTAACAGGAAGTAATATGAGTGAGCAGCCAATAGTATAAGAGTAATATAGAATGCAAAAATGATCAGGCAGATATAAATAGGAAGCGAATCACATGTAGTATATAGGGCTAAATGGATATGGCGCCCAAAAGTAGCAGGCGGCGTGACAAGTCAGTGGACCAATCACAGTCCTGTCTACTTCCTGTCGTTGGTCTTTGGTCTTTTTTAGCCTTTGCTTTTTGTCTTTCATCAGGGCTATAGGTGGTTAGCTCCTGAATATGGCCTTCTCCTTCCCTCAGGCTACTTTCTACCTCTCAGCCTATGCTGATTCACTTCCTGCCGGACCTGCATGGTGCATACAGCGTCAGTACTGACTCATACAGGGTCGGTACTGACTCATGCGCAGGATTGGTACTTTCGGTATCAGTTATTCTAAGCATTCTAGTCATCGAATGGCTATAGTGAGGATGCCAGAATGTGTGTACAACTTGTGCGCAGATGTCAATGACATTAAAATCAACAACAATATTACTTGAAAATAGATCACTAGCAGTCGACTGCATTAGACAAAAATTCAAATTAGAATGAGCTAGTAATCTCAATATTGATTGTCTATAAATGGAACATTGGCTAGTTGTTTGTGGGCCAGAGCCGTGAGCAAAGAGACATTCGAGACAAATGAGTTCCATTAGGTCATAGAACAAGTAGGCAATTTATCTCATGTCTACCTTATTTACTGCTGACGTTTCAATTTCATGCAATTGAAAAGTAAGAGCTTCAAGATGTACAGCTTTGCTGTCCTCCATATGCTGTTGTAAACAACTCAGTGTGTTCCCTTCATAACCGCAGTAATCGTAGTAGTAGCACTTGCCTGCTGATGTCATACACGGAGGGTGTGTTTGCTGGTGCATGCGCAACTGCAAGAATTGAAGATGATTTGAATGAGCGCAATAAGTTTATTGCAAGTGTTTAAGAGTTAACATAATGCAGTTATTTTGTTTTGGATGTTGCTGTAACATGCAGAACTCCATGAGTCACATAAAAAAATTGTTGAGTTTCCAGTTTACAAACCTTTAAAGTTCACATTTTCAGCTTTCGTTTTTCTAACAACTAATTGACAGCTTTTTCTATCTCAAAGTTCTATGAATACATATAATGCATTTCAGTTTTGATTGTTTCCTTCAAAAGAAATGAAAAAATTAAGTTTATCTTTCAACTAGTCATTCTGTATTTTGCTGCTGATCATATCAGAAAACTAGCCAACAACTACTGCTACAAGTGCTCAGTCATTACACACAGATCAAGCTCTCTCAAATCAATACATACTTGAGTTCTTTTCTGAAACTCCATCGGACAACCAATACACCGGTTATCTGCTTGATCGCAATCATCCAAGTGAGTCTACAACGATACACGCCATGCATTATATGTCAAGGAACTTTTCTAGATGTAACACAAATTTCCAACCACCATGATGATCATTTGGTTTTACAAACCCAAAATATTGACTTGCCATGCATGAGTCAGAAACCGATTTGAGTTCACGATAAACATGGTGAAGGAGTTTGTCCCAACTTTAACTGTACATGACTTGAGTAAGATTGAGCGAGAGAGGTGCACAATATAAAAGGGGTCAGTGATCTAAACAGTCTCTGTAGCTGGTATACTACGAGTCTGGACACAGTCGTTGGTCTCTTTTACTACCTGAAGTGACTATTTACAACATAAACTAGCTGCATAGCTACACTCAGAATTTTAACCGAGTCTCATTTTAATTTTTATCAGAACCTCTTTGGCTTCATTTTCTCTAATCCGCAGACTCCAAACCAGGTGAGTTGAGACTCCGTCGATGGACAACTAATACTAACACTATTAGTTGAAACAGAATTCAATATTGGCAACCAGTCAAACAGACATCGCGGATATTTCACGGAGTGTACACTTCAGCATCATTATAATAGAGAAGTACGCACAGATGCTCTCTGTCTGTACACAACTCAAATAAAACTGACTATTATAATTGCATGTTTTTAATTTGTAGTAAAATAATATGATTGAAAATGGCCCGATCATTGGCTGGAAATTGAGGCAGCAATCAAACCTGCCAAGTGTTATTTCTCCATCTCACACGGGCCAGCTTTTTAAATAGGTTGTTCATTGCTGGGATGACATCTATCGGTCTTGAAGTCCTGAGAAATCCGAACGATTTCCTAATTATTTTCATTAACTCTCATATAAATTTAATCACATTTAACTGTTTTTAATAGCATAATTTTTTAAAAATAGTTAATTGCACATAAAAATTTCATTGTTTTAAAATTTTTAAATGAATATGCTAAGTTATAACACAAATTCTTAATAGGAAATCCTCAGGATTTCTTCAAGATTTCCAAAAAAAACTTCAGGATCAATAGATGTCATCCCAACACCCAGTTTTTAGATCAAAGTCTATAGCTTTTCATAAACCAGCATGGGAGAGCAGAACCTCCCGTTGTTTGGATGACATCTATCGGTCCTGAAATTTTCTGGTAAATCTTGAAGAATTTTTGAGGATTTCATTTTTATAATTTATGTTATAACTTACCATAATCAATTTAAAACTTTAACATAATTAAAGCTTTTTGTTTATATAATTATTATTTAACATTTTTTCTTATTATTAAACAATCAAATTAAATTAACGTTACATAACGGTTAATTGAAGAAAATCAAGAGTTCTCAAAGATTTCTCAGGACTTCAGGACCGATAGATGTCATCCCAGCACCGTCAGTTCTGTAGTAGTTGGTGTGTCCGCCAAATGTCAGTTAAAGTATCTTAAAGTGGGTGAATAAAAGTGGGGAGAGAGAGCTGGGGGTAGAAAGATGGCAAATGAACGAGTTGAGTGAATAGGAGTTGAGTCATTGATAGAGGAAAGTGGAAAAACTCTGTTGTTGTGCGATTTCTTTACGATATTCAACATCCAAACACAAAAAGTTAATACAGACATCCATTGTATGCGAAATGTCACAGAGTTTTCATTTAAATTTTCCTAATTTTGGCATTTAAACGATCACTACTCATTAGTTATACCCCTATCCAGCTGCAGAAATTTTTTTCAAATGCTGTAAAATTGGATAAAATACTTTACTTGCTGTCTCTAAACTTTGAATCTGTTTGTAAAACTATCTTAATTATTATACAAAAAGAAATGTGAGCAATGCTTTGAAGATGGTAATCACAAATCATATACTGAGTTTTTTTTTAATTATTACCAAAATTATTGATTTATTGCATACTAAAAATTGGTAAATCCAACTGTCTACATTTTAGCATTTTAAGCCGATGTTGCTAAACTAAGCGGTTGAAATAAACTTTGCAACACTATTATAACTTGATAAAAAGCTGCCGGCAGCCCAGCACTGTATACTGTTGGCAAGCTCCCTTAAAACAATGACAATCACAACAAACCACATGAAGTTACTCGCAGTTGAACAACAAAGGGTACACCAGCTATGATGGTATATTTTCTCACCTCCATCAGATTCAACCTGACCTGCTGTCCACAAAACTCACACTCACTATCTGTATATCCACATCGCTGTCTATGTCTTGTCATCATACACCGACCTACTACCTCTTCACAACCAACATTGTGGCACAGTTCTGCTGAGTACGGGCACTCCATTTCATGCTCCTGCATGACCAAACATTGCACACATTTAGATATATATATAATGTATTTTGTTTAATCATTTTACAAAATTGAACAAGTGTCAGAGAAAGTCTTCTGTCTTAGCTTCTTTTGGTGCTGGGATGACATCTATCGGTTCTGAAGTCCTGAGATATCTTCCAGATTTTTTAATTACTTTTTATTCAATCTCACATAAACCTGAGTAAAGTTAAAATTTTCATAATAAGAAAAAATGTTAAATAGTAGTTAAATAAACGTAAAATTTTACTTGTTTTAAAAATTTGAAATGGATATTGTTAGTAATGACAAAAGTTCTAAAATCTCAGGTTTTCTTCAAGATTTCTCGGAAAACTTCAGGATCAGTAGATATCTTCCCAGCGCCTCTAATAACCTTCAAACAGCTCAAATGCAAAATCTAATTTATTTTTTTATGAATATCAAAAAGTTTAGCCAACAGTTAAAGAATAGTGAAACTTTACGTTTCCTCAAAAATAAAAATGATCAATTGTAAATGCTAAGTTAAGTTTCTTTTTTCAAGTTTTTCAAAACTTTCAGGACCGATAGATGTCATCCCAGTACCCATTTTCTGTCGAGTTCATCAAATAAAAATGATGCTTATACGGTTCATAATTAGTTAAGAAAATTGTCATCACAAAAGCTCCTTGGCGCTTTAATGCAAAACTAAAAACATGAAATTAAATATCATTATTTTTCAAAGCTAATGCTTCTTGGGTATCATCAAGGCTTTGACACTAAGTTGTTAAACTTTTGAAGAGAAACTTCTTTAAAAACTTTTGTTAATTCTCCTTAGCCCCTGGAATACCTCATAGCATACCAGAGATCTCCCTCTGTTCCCTGGTACACACCTTGCCTTCACTTTATAGCGATGTACAATAAATCACTAAAACAAACTAAGCTTGTACACTTCACAGAGCGCTTGCCACAAAAAGGTGAGCCTTTCGGATCATTACACCTCCATTGGGCTCACCAGGTAAGGAGCTAGTGAGTCAATACCATGGAATGGTACATTGGCAGGACTCACTAGTCCATTATCTGGTGAGTCGAAGAGATTTGCTTCAACTACTTGGATAAGGAATGCCAAAGGAGCCACTGAGTGGCCACCAAATTTTAACAGCATTAAAAAACCTTTATGTTGCCCTAGTCTATTAGCCAACTTGTTGATGGAACGCTTGAAATTTTGGCTAAGCAACTGGAAACCAACCGTGAAATGATTTGTCATATTGAATTATTGGGAAGTTCTGATATCTAATGGTTAGACAGCAAATAACAAAGGGAACAATCTTACTTTATTGCACGGTTTTCCAATCACAAGAAATGAGGTGCAAGGAAACAGCTGCAGAGCTACCATATTTTAACAAATGTCGGTTGGAAAATTTATCTTGGCAATGTGCCAAATTAGTTCAGTGGAATAGCGTAATTGTTGCTGAAAAAAGATTATTGCTCGCATTTTACACACTTACACACTACACACGTGTGCTTCGTTCTCTATGAGAAATGTATTGGGGATGAACAGTGCAAAGTGAACTCATTTTTTTTCATATTCTCTAATACTTGTGATGTTCACTGCGGACCTGCTCAGACCTTACCTGTACTAAGGTTTGTTAGATATACGAATATAAACTAAACAAGTCATATAATAATATAGCCCTGTTTTTTGGCAATAACTCAAATCTCTGTTAGACAGAACTGACCTATGTTTGGCCGGAGAAAGAGGCTGTAGCAGCAGTTAAAGGAACTATTGGGAGTTGACACACTTTGTTTGAAAGTAGAGGGTTGAAGTCAGAAAAGTAAGTTGCAATCAAATCGCAGCACAAACAGTAAACCTGAACAAGCAGGCAACAAGTGTCCATAGCAATAGTTATGGCCAATCAAGTGACAAACTATGCTACGCTTTGTCGGCTGCAACAGTCGTAGCTGTGGTGGGATGGCAGTGGTGGTGGTGGTAGTGGCAGCAGCAATGGTGGTTGTAGGGACAGTGGTAGTAGTGTGCAGTATAGTGTGTGGAAGAGGGGACAGGTACAAAAAAGGGTGTACAGAGAAGAGGCGAGGAAGTGTAGAAGGAGCGCTACCAAGACAGAACTGGCAACTGATAAAATAAAAGCATCTGCTGTGCTAACCCATGACAACATAAAGCATACAGTATTATTAAACATTTACAGAGGATTGATGGGGTGAAATAAATGCAGCATGCTCAATGTACATGTATTCATGTTGGCTCCCGTGCAAGTTGTCATTCTTTATCTAGATAACAAAATTATCTTCACTTGATCTACCAATAAATATTATTTAATTTCATTTTGATCTGAGGAAGGGAGCTGTAATCCCCATCAATTGATCATCAACCCTTTTACTTGTAGCTTGTTTCCAGCTCAAATTGTGACAATTCCTTTGCAAGCGAGGTGTTTATAGAAGACTTATTTGATCACTGAAGAGTCTGTGATATAAATTTTGAATTTTGATATATTGTAACTAAACTGTAATGAAACAGCAAATCCCGATTGCAGTTTTATGAATTTCATACCAATTTTTTTTAAAAGGTAAATGCAGTTAACTTTGCAGTTAAAAATACATGTTCATATATTTTATTTAGTCTTAGCTCAATATGATGGTTGTCATGTGAGCAAATGTAATACTTCGTATTTCCTGTTCAATTATTGTATTTGATAAACCATCTGGTAGATTTACATAGACTAGAGCATATCCTCACTTGATAAGAGTCTGTCTCTGTGGTTGAGAGACATCTTCCTGTGCTAATTAGCAGAGAGGTGACTGGTTGTCCCTATTGTTAGCAGATTGTAACTGATCTTACACTCGCGGCATTAGTTGGAGATCATGCAGGGCAAGCATTGGATGCTACAGGACCAGTATCGACCTCTACAGGGTTGGTAATGAGCTCTGCAGGGCTGGCATTGACCCTTGCAGGGCCGGCACAAAATGGCCATTTAGCCTCAGGAGCTCAAGCACAGCCTAAAAAGTACAAGAGACCCTATCTAAAACTACATTTGACAGATGAGTGTGTACTTGTGGACAAAAAGCTAAAGGAGGCCTGAGAACCTACCAGAAGTTGGGAGAAGTGTACTATGACAGCACTACTCATTGACTCCGCCCTACTACGAGTTGCCTTAAACCTGGAAATATATGTGTTCCTAATGTGCCTTGTTAGTATTCTTACCCTGACTTTATTATTTGTTTCCATTAGTCTCTGTACTGCTGATTGATTGTGCACATATTTCGTACATACCACTGGCATGGTTTCTATCTGGATTATGCGTTTCCTGGGATCCAGCCTATATAAGGCTAGATTTTTGCATTATTCATTTCACTTGCATTACTTACTGTTCTTGCCATTATTATGCTCTAGAGGATTTCCACCTTAGAATTGTGCAGAGTATAAATATATGTAGCTGTACAACAACAACGGGATTAAGATATCTGAGCCAAGGGGTCTGTTCCAGTTGTTCAAGTCATTGTACAAGTGTCTTTGGCCATAACAGCAGCGCCCCCTCTGGAGAGGCAGAATACTTGAGACTAGTGGTGTTATAGTAGATTTTTGCGTCCTCTACTACTGACACAACGGCTAACACACCGTGTACACTCCTTGTACACAATCCTCCCTTTTTAACAACCACACCAGGGCTCTATTCCGAAATAGACTCTAACTACCCCACAGGGTCCACAACTCAGACCCACTACACAGATAGTAGAGAGTAAACACCTTATTAAACAAGTCTGTTTAGCAATATAAAATAATCATTGCACAATATCCACAGTACCTCTGAATTTACACTGTATAGCAGCTCCTTTATAGGAGAAATCCAGGAACTCTCACCCCTTATCAGGGATGAGTCAATCATGCGCAATAAAAAAATCCATACACAAATCAAAAATATCCTAAAAATAAATGAAAACATAGATATCCAATCGTGTCTCAAGCACATGGTCGAGTGGCTCCTGATCTACTTCCAGCCAACCAAAAAATGTGGAAGTGGATAGTCTTTATAAGGTAGTCCTGGTTCCTCTGTCTCTGTTTTCATGTACTTCAACTTCTGTGTTTATCTTTGCTAAGTAGATATGCAGTCCTCTGGGCCTCAGGCTATCTTTCCCAGCAATCTTTATCTAACTAGGTTGAGACGCTGGCCTGGGATGACTTGGTATAGGTCCTTTATACCCTTTATGGAGGATACAGGGTTATGGAGTGACCCGGTATAGCTATAGTTGGCTTCTTAAACCTGGTAGTGCTAATAAACAACATAGAGGGGAATCACGGGTCTATATAAAAGTGGTGCTGGGGTATGGGGGAAGGGCCGTAGGGGGATCTAAGGCAAGGTGTGGAAGGAATTGGGGTTTGAACATCTTGAGTACAAAATCTCCCACAGTAATTTGTTGTTGTTAACCAGAACAGAATCCACTGCAATACCACATAGCTTCTTTAGAAGCTATGAATGGTATGACTTTGATAATCATTTTTCAACCATGAAACACTGAATTTTAAAAGATTTAATGTAAGCCAAAAAGCAAAACAATTTTCTGAATCAATAACTCTGTGTTAACAAAAGGCACACAAAAAAACTAATTACCTTCATACTTTTAAATAGCTAGTTACCGTTGTGCCAGAACTTACGGTAAAACATTTTTTGAGGGTGTAACACTTTTACCACGTTCATGTCAGAAACTCAGTTTTTTTCCCAACCAAAGTAAAAGAATCACAAAATTTTAACAAAGATAATCACACAATCTTCTGTTCTAACCTTTAACTTTTTCCACATTGGCGTTTCCTGACAACCAAAGTTTCGATTATGACAGTAACATTTTTCTCTTAGTAGAGTACGTTGACAAGTTGGGTCTGGTACAATGTCTTCATAGTTGATGCCTTCTTGTTGGCACACCTCATTGGCTAGCTCCTCCTCATCCATCTCAGAGTGAGACATTGGGCACGGAATCATCTCTTGTCCGCTGAATACTTCATCAATACATGGTTTGCACACTCTATGTGAACATAACAAAATATCGATTGATAATAATTAACCAAAAGAACTGATATCATTAAGAGTATTCGCGACCTCCGTTCGCCGAACACATCGCTATAAAAATAATCAGACCGGCAATAAATCTAATCAATAAATATTCATTTTGTTCGGAACTCGCGGGTCAACAAAAAGTAGCTCACTGAATAAAAAAATAATCAGCAAGTATTTATTTGTATTGTTCCTATGTCGCAAATGAAACTGAACGCTAAATAAATAATAATGAGCGAGTTGATTTTTTTCATTTTGATAGACCGGTTTTATATTCTTGAAAAATAATTCAAAATAATGCAAGCATTCGAGATTTACTAAATTAAAGGGCAGCTTGACACACTATTCCAGTTTGTAGCAGTTCAAATTTTATTATTTTCATGATTATTATAAGAATTGGGAGTTATCTTCTTTATGATTTGTTCGGTAAACTATAACATTTCATTGAATATTATGTTGATCTAAACTAATGTTCCGTTGCTTACGCGACATATTGAACTACGAACACCTATCATTTTTTGTGTTTTGTTCCACGAACAGGTCGCGAATACTCTTTTAGTCACTTTAAAATATCATCAAGTTGATTTACTTATATTTAAAGTACTACTGTGCATGATATCATTTAATTTTGTTTTCAATCCTGGCAGTTTGCATACACACTTACGTGTAAGTTATACCAGGGCTTACTCACATTCTCTGAAAATCCAACTTGTTGTCGTATAGAAATTTTGGGGCAGTTTAAAAACTTATCAAAATATCTACTTTGTTGCTAAATAACTGAATTTCATTTATAGTCAGGTTACCCGCCTGGTAAATAGACACAACAAAGTTTTATGCAGAAAGAAAGCTACACTATTGAAGTAGGTTAGTTCAGTGGACATACACAGGTCTCACCTCGCTCCACACTGGGTCTGGTGGGGTTGTCTCACCACGTTCTTACACAGTTCACATTTGTAGTCAGCCACTAAGCACTTTTGGTTGACAAAACTTGGTCTCTCTAAATAATCGTCGAACTGTCTGGACCAAGTAGTTGAGCGCGATCTGAATAAACATGGACACAATAATCGCAGTATGCACAATCCGCTTACTGAACAATTATACACCAAAGTGATTGCTTCTCTTGATTGATTAGGTTGTATATGAAACATAGCATTAACTCTCAACATCGATACAATTCAATCAAATAAAATACTGCTCAGATAGATTAAAAATAAATGGCACCATAGTAAGCAACTATAATTAAGACAACTCTATTAACGACTTGTGTCAATATTTTAAAAGTTTAGTTTAAGAAATAAAAAAACTTGAAACTGCTAGTAATAGGTTTTTAAGGTTCATTTGTATTTTCTAATTAAAACACAATGTAAAGCACATGTTTTTGATTGTGCCGTAAGTCTGTATGCTAGCTTTTCTCGAATCTCATTCTGAATAAAACATGACATGCTTATGTTCAAGTCTTTCGAAACTATTTTTATCACGTTGTGTTCTGTAAAAAATGAGCTGCCAACTTCCAGAGAGGTTAGAATAAGAGCTTACCCAACTTTGCACCGCCATTAAACTCACAACATTTTTGCTTAGAATAAATTTTATAGCAACTGAATGAAAACTTTTGAAAAAAACATTTAAAAATCTCGAAGACATTTTCTAATGCTATAAACTCTACTCTGATACAAATGCAGTTCTGAGCTGCATCCATGAAAGCATTTTCCACTACAACATCTCTATCTTATGAAACTTGATGTCAAACAAATCAGTTGTAGTGTCTAATAATGAACATAATAAAATATTAGTAAGTCACTCAGACCCAAATTGTTTTCTGTTTTACCCGAAAGCCCACACTAAAGCGACCAGTCAGTTGTAAGGTTTACAGAAATTTACAAAATAGGATATGCTGGGATGACATTTATCGGTCCTGATGTCCTAAGAAATCTTTAAGATTTCCTAATTGTCTTCAATTAACTGTCATGTGAACTTAATTATATCTAATTACCTAATAATAAAACAAAATAATAATTAAAAGTCAAACAAAAATAAAACTTGGAATATGACAAGTAATAACACAAATTCTAAAAATAAAATCCTTAGGATCTCTTTAAGATTTCCTGATAAACTTCAAGACCGATAGATGTCATCACAGCACCCAAAAGTGTTGTTAAAACAATTCGAATTAACTGCGTTCCTTTGGACCATTGCTTGCCAGGTTTTTTTCATTAGTCCATGGGATCTTTTAGTACATGAGCATTTACATATGCTACTTAGCACTATGGTTTACTAGCTTTTATAGAGTTATCTTCTCTTATTGCCCTAGAGAGTACAACTCTCAAAAGGTATCAGCCTATATTTGGTTGGTGTTGAGTTGAGGCTGGGAATTGTCTTCTATAAACAGATATTTAAATCTTGCAGGAAAAAAAAGGGTCTTACAGGCTAGACTCAACCAATCTGGAAGATTTCAGGTGAGGTCGGGCTTGGTCATGGACCTCGTAGAATGGACTAATACCTGGGCAGAGCTACTGCTTATGGCTAACAAAACTTCTGTGTCCAGACGATGTTGACCTCCATTGGTAAAACACTTAATGGTTACCCAGTTACGTGATGTGTTACTAGCCTTGGTTTCACATAAACGGAGCACCTCGGAGTACGGTCAAGGAAAGATAAATCCCTCATAAACTCTGTTGATTTTTGTAATTTGCGATAAAGTTATATATAAAAACCCTGTTTGCTTAGTAATAATTATTATGATTAATAAATTTCAATAGTATAATAATTAATATCATATTATTGATAACAGCATTAATTCGTGCATTTCTTCACTACACAGTGATGGTTAATAATAACAAACAAAGGAATTGATGAAAAAACTATTAAAAAAAATTAATGACAATTTAAATATATAAATATACATTTTAAAACAATATTGGGCAGGATTTTGTAGTGATGTGACAGTTCACTTGGTAGCAGGTATCTACACCTCCCTCGGTACCAGACTAGACTGCAGGCTGTAGTTCAGTTCCCTGTCTACACTACTGGTTAGTAGTGCAGGCCAGCATAGCTGGACTGTGTGCTAGGCTAGGCGCTGGACCAGGTTGGCTGCCTGACTGCAAAGGCTTACTGAGTGTAGACCGGCTACTTGCAGGCCTTTATTAGCTGTGCTTTATAGGCTTGTATTTTATTGCAAGACTTCTATTGTTGCAGTAAGTATTGCTGTCTTCATGTAAGCAATAAGAGAGAAAGAGAGTGTGTGTGTATAGGGGTAGTATAGCTTTTATTCTTCGGCACTTCTGGCTGTGCTCCTCCAACTACTCTGAGTTGTGAGGCAGCAGCGGCAAGTATTTATATAAAAAGTTACATAATCACCCTTTGTTTGTAGGTAGCCTTTGCAAAACATATGAAAGAAGGGTGGCTAATGCAAAGCAATAAAAATAAATAAATAAATAAATAATATCCTCCGTGTAAATGATACGACTACTAGAAGAAAGGGGTAAAGTATGCATGTTATGTACGCAGTTTTAGATAACTCATAATAAAGAGCAACAATCCATGTCGTTTAGTATTCATCTTCCAGTTTATGATTTGGAGTTGTCCTCCGGCAATTACCGTTGCTCTGTGGTGGTAGAGCGACAAAGTGTACAAATGTTAACATTGGACTAGCTGAAGCTATTTTCTGTACAATATATATAAACTATATAATAAGAAATAATAACGGTGAACAAATTAGTAAAATTTAACGACATGAACATGAAATAATAAATAAAATTTCACAATAGTGATATTAGCCGGGTATTATAATAATTATTAGTAAAATTGATCTCGGTTATTCAATGAATCAAGCAGCAGTACTGATAGAAGATTCACTAGCCTCAATAGAATAAGTGGTTGCTATATCCGCAGTACCATTTAAATATGGTTTCATTACTATGACAACTGCTATTTATTTCATGTGCTTTTGTCATCATGTTCTGGTTTACTTGCGGATCGAGGAAAAAAATCTTCCCACTTATTAGCCCATATATAGTTAGTCCATGGGCCTAGTAGAGGGTGCAATTGAGCTCTATGGCAGGTAATGTTAATTGTAGACATCTTGTTTAGCTTTGAGTGAGGAGAGGAAAACCACGGGGAGTGAGCTTATCGTGGCCAAGTCAACGTGAGGTCACTGAGGTCAAGTGAGCCGGGTGCTGGGGAGAGTAGGAATGAGAAGGGTTATTGGTGTCCAGTGGTGGATAGAGAGAAGTGCAATTGTTTGTTTGCTGGATTTTATAATTATAGTAAACCATAATAATAATAATCGATTTAATTGTCTGTTTATAAAAATCGTTTGTAGAACTTTTGCATCATTGAATAGTCAGGTAATTTACACTGATTGGGCCTTACCTGCCTTGCTCACCAGTGATTGGTGGCGGCGGTGACTCATTGCCACCACTAGCTGTTGCCATGACTACCTTGACAGCACTTTATGCCAAACAAACCTTATTCACATTTTAAGAAGTTATCTAAAAAATGCATGAAATTCATTTTTTAGGGAATACCTTCATAACTTTGCTAAAACTTGTTTATGAAATTAACTTTTTTCTGGACGCAATTTATTTCGATTAAATATTCGCTTATATATTTTCTAATGTCAAATACAACCTACACCATAGGGAGTATCATGAAATTGCTTTTATAAGACACTTTCGAGTTATTAATATCAGAGAATTTTGATTAAATAATGTATTAGCTACAGAATGTTACTAATCACAAGCGTTATGCCTCTCTCCGGAGGGGACACTGCCAATATGGAGTGTGCCACTGGTCAAATGACTTTATCAACTAGATGAGAGCCCCCAGCTCAGACATAATAGACCAGTTGTTAGAGTACAAAACATATAGTTGTACTCTATACACTCCAGGCTGGTCATCTAGGCTAGCATGTAAGTAGTACAAGAACAAGTGCAAGGAACAGTGAAAGTATCTGGCCTTATATAGGCGGGAGCACAGGAAACATAACAATACAATTTGTAGGACATACAGCAAGTGGACATAGCAAATAGCAATGCACGGTTATAGTTTAGTTAGACAAATGGTTGAGAATAACAAGCACCTTGTGTTGAATGGACAGAGTTACGGACTGATTGTCTAGTGGTTAACCATCCCGCCTTTTGGTTAGTCTTGTGGCTATCTGTAGTCTGGAATCCCTAACTCTTGTGGTCCAAAGATGGGTATGTCGTTCGTACGGCCTTCGGAAGCACTCAGGCTTAATTCTTGATTGTATGTTAAAGAGACCATCTTTGAACTGACTCACTGAACCTGTAAGGGGCAATACCAGATTTCCCTGAGTCTATGCATTACCTGTCATTGTATCCAGTGCCGGAATAGCGATAACAGTTCATAATCAGTAAGCTTGGAAACAACCAGTCACTTTGATAGTTTCCATAGCCCGGCTAGAGGTTGGATTGGCTAAGCCAGAGCTGCCTCCATATGTTAGATCAAGTTTCTACAGTATGTGTGCGCAAAAATCTACCACATTAGTTTTGACTAAAAAGCTTGAAGAAATGCCCAAAAACTGACTCGTTAGTGAATTAAAAGGCTTGACTGTCAACTTCTTATGAAGCTTTACAATTTTTTGCCTGTTTGATGATAGTGAATATTTTTTTGTGCATGTTATGTAATGTGTAACTATTTGCTTTGAAGTTGTTACTTAAATTTCAGTGGGTTTGCAGAGGTAAGATTAATTATACTGTATCCTTTTTACATTTAATTATTACAGTAGTTGAGATACGTATTGAGTGGAAAATGTGACTACACCACAAGTAAGAAATGCTAGCTATCTAGGTACGGCTCATAAGAGTTGGCAAAACTAGCTTATTTGGTAGCAAACACTGTCCCCCATAACGTAGTTCAGAATGACAACTTAATTAGCAAAGTTGATGAATTACTGAGCGAGAGTCATTTGGTATTAAACAAAACTCTATAACTCTATATATAACTCTATAACTCTGAAGAAAACAAGGAACTGATAAACTTTGAGCTTTAAGAGAAAAGGCCATACTTAATAAATGCAGAGCCAAAACAATTAATTGGTGATTATTTCATTAATTTAATGCAGGGTAAGCAATTAAGCATAAGAACCTTGTCAAAAAAAAAAATACAACTTTCATCTACACTACTTTCCTGCGAACACAGAAACACCACAACTCAACACACAAAACGAATTATTGCCAGAAATTGATAGATTATCATCACTTGCCTATGAATAAACTAAAAGAGTTTGTTGGTCAATTGTAGACTGTGGCCCTAGTACAGTAGTGGTGGTGGTGGGGATTGTGGAGGTGTTGGCGATGGTGGCAGTTGTGGTGGCTATGGGGTTGTGGCAGCGGGGCAGCGATGGGGTGGTGGTTGTGGCATTTGCTTCAGGCTGTTTATGGAAACTGTAAGTTTGCTTATATTTCCACACATTTAAGTTGTTGTTAAACTAGAGATGCAGTACAAAAATCCCTGTTAGTTTTGTCGACTGAGCTAGTGGTGAAACAAATAAGTGTTGAGGTAACCATGTGTCACACTGCTGTCGTAAAATATTTTGTGAGCCTTCACATGAAATGTTTCACATTCGATGTCAACTGTCATAGAAGTGAGAGGCTTTGATCATTACCACTCTATGACTGAGCTACCCCAACAGCAGTCAGCATGTTTCATAGCTCAAGCTCCTCATCTTATGAATCAATCAGCAGCCACTACACAACTCTCCATTATCCAATCAATTCCATCGAGCTGAAACTGTACTAAGTCTGCTCATTCAGCTACTAGCTTCAAAACTCCTCTCTATTTTCAAACCATGTCTGCTCTGCAGACAACCAATTAGGGAACAAAGAATCTCTATCAATAATCTATTAACTGAATTAACTATAGAATAGAGCTACCAGAGCATTCAATGTGTGACCAAATAAAATATTGAATTATCCTATCATTTGCAGCTATATATATATAACATGAGGTATGCCAAGGAGGTATCTGAAAAAGCAGCTCAAATTTACAAATAAAAAAACAAGTAAACACAATAATTTATTTTATGTAAG
This sequence comes from Cryptosula pallasiana, assembly GCA_945261195.1. Classification (NCBI taxonomy): domain Eukaryota; kingdom Metazoa; phylum Bryozoa; class Gymnolaemata; order Cheilostomatida; family Cryptosulidae; genus Cryptosula; species Cryptosula pallasiana. Next base: position 32,289,170 of record OX183131.1, read on the forward strand.
CCAAGATAAGCCTTTTTTGTTGGGCCAGCATGGATTATCGTTTGAAATATCCTGTGGATTATCCTGTAGATTATCCTGTAGATTATCGTTGTTCAATTGGAAGGCTCCTCTTCATTGTCGTCAGCTCTGCCACAGGCTTCAATGGATCCCTACTAGTTACATGTGAACACGCTAGTGAATTTGCCTGATCGATTAGTTTTTTTAATCTGCCCTTTATGACCACCCCTGTCACTCCTCTCCTGGTTTTGCACCCTTGCCATCCTTTCTCTCTTCCCTAGCCACCCTCACTCCCATGGAATGGGTCCAGAAAGTCTCTTTCCCTGAGTTCCTTAACCACCCTATTAACTGATATCCTTGGATATTGATGCTCTAACCCCCTCCCCCCCCCCCCCCATTATTCTATCCCGCTACATCCCCCCCCCCCCCATGTCTGTAGGCCACAGACAACTTTAGACTATTGAACCCCACACAGTACAACTCCAACCCGTTCTCTTTCAGTCTCCAAAGGTTCAGTCCAATAGTGAGAATAGAAGTTCCTCTATCCCGTGCTAAACATTGGTAGAAGTTGCCACCAGTTCTACCTGGATTGTCTTCCCTCGAGGGACACAACTCCTCAAAATCACGTGAATATACAGCACCAGATGATAAGGACAGATGATAAGGACAGATGTACCAAGAGAAGATGGCAGCGAAGGTCCCAAACAAGTTAGCGCATTAGGAAAAGAACACAATGACTTTCAAATGCCCAAGCCTGCAGTGAGCCAAAAACTATTTTTTCAACTACACCCTAACTTTATAGATAGAGGAACCCATGTTATTATTATTAGTAGGTAGTTAGCTGTGAGAAGTAGAAGAGCGATCTATATGTTATTTTCTGTGTCATTTAAATTTATACAAGCTTATTGTTTTTACCATATAACCTCGTGTTTCGATTTATACAACTCAATGTTGTGTTCAATAATAAAAAAATAAATATTCATTACTTTGGAAAAGAAATTTAAAAAAGTTCCCACAATTATCAATCACTGCTAGTTGTACAGGAAAACATTATCAATTATCCAGCCAGCTTTTAGTTTAAAAGAATTCAGAGCATTGAGTTAGCTTGTTGATATTAAATTATAATAATCAGTAGGAAGTTCTGAGTGATATTTTGGGACATCAAGTACACAGGACGTTCTATACGGTTTGATATCAGCGAAAAAGATGTGACATTTAACGTTTCTATGCTTCAGCCAGACTTTAATGGTGCGATCTTAAATGGAAATGTTCTGAGCTTTGCGAATTGACAATTATTTCGATAAACATGTCGGCTGAAAATGCGATTAAGATTCTCATTTGGTAAGCGATGATAAGCATTTGTCTCTCACCTCTGGTAGCTTTACATTAACAAATAGTTAAGAAACTCGCTGTTACTGGCATTTTTTTAATAAGCAATAATCACCCATATATTCCGTATCAATTTGTGTGTGATAAGTAGAAATTGTCTGCCTAATTGGAGGGATAACTCTTAAACAAACTTATGAAATATTTTGTTGAGATAAATTGATGTAGACATACAGTGTGTATAGAAGATGTTAGGAATATCAAAGATAATTTTGTGCTGCTAAAAGATATAGTGGATGGCATTTTATTGATATCCGGTGTCAGTTGTCAAGAGCCAGGGTAGATAAAGGAGAAAAGAATTAATTCACTGTACGACATTGGTTTTAGTGATTCTTTTATATCATGACACTAGTTCGTTCAGCTATTTAGCTTTGTAACGATCCGTTATTGAAATAGGAATGTGACCAATGCTCAACGAGTAACTACTTGTGGAAGGTGCTTTTGTTATAAAAAAAACAACAATATAGCAAATGTCAACAATAGTTGGATGTTTGTTTGTGACTATAAACTTTTTAAATATACATACTCTGTTCCATATACAATAAAGTGAATGCTAGATTAGAAGTTATTTACTTGTTTCAAACAAACAGCAGTCACTCTGAAAAAAGCATCTCGTATGTCGTAAGGTAAAAATAGTTCCACAGCAGTTTTGGAGTCAACACACAAAACTACTATCAGGGAATTGCCTTTTTTATTTTATGAAAAAACCTTAAAGGAGTTTGTCCACTTTGCTTGTTAGACCTGCCAAGCACCATTGAGATGACTCAGTCTGATACCTGATAATGCCGTGGATTTCCTGTGGGTCACTAGGCTTCCCTAATAATAGTTTTATTGTACAACGATGATATAATAACTCTAATTTATGCCAACAATCTAACACGTGTACAAGACGATGCAAAACTATGTTTTCTTAACAATATGAATCATCAAAAGAATGAGTCGCCAGTGAAAAGAAACTGGAAAAAAAAGTTCGCTTGGAACATACTATTAAAGAAATGTTGTACGGCATATTTTTTAATTTTCCCAGAGGATATCATAAGAGACCAACTCACACAATGGAGTAAGACTAATCTAGGTATGCATTCCTCTGAATATCTGAGTTGCGACTGATTCTACTAAGGATATAAAGTTCCTTGCATGATTCAAACTTTATCCAAAAGGTGGCTTAAGATAAAGGCTAGCTGATAAGGAGAGAGAAATGTGGGAGTGTTACATTTCCAAGACTTACTATTTACTTCAGGTTAAGGAGTGATAGGAGGTGATTGTAGAGAGAAGATGGGTCAGCGCTGTTTGTTTATTCTACTGGCAGTGAGCTGTCTTTCGGCACAAAATGTAAAAATAGAAACCAAGCTGGGCACTGTGACAGGAACTGTTTTTAACGCGGTGAACGATACAAAAGTCAATGTTTTCAGAGGTAAGCTCAATAATATCCATGCAATGTTAATAATGGCTGACGTACACGTATTTTTCATTAAATAGCAGTTGTGTAATACTTTAAACTTTAAAACTGTTTAATTTCTTGACTTAGCTAGCACAAAGAATCTGTACCACAAATCACAAAAGAGTTTTGGGTATTTTTACTTGTAACAAAACTTTTATTTCCATTTTATTGGTTTACAACAATTTATGGATGTCTGAGCAAATTTTGTCGTGTTTTCTTGTGCACTGGCACACATTGCTGTATGACCACTTCTATTATTGCTTTAAATGTCTACAATGCATCGTTGATGGACACCAATGCAGTGAAATATTAGCCATCAGTCTACTAATGTTTGTTTGTTTCTGAAGGAATACCATATGCCAAACCACCATTGAAAGAGCTAAGGCTAGCAAAACCTGAGCCCTATGGTAACTTCACTAACAGAAGTTTGGATGCAACTGAGTTTGGAGAAGCTTGTTTACAAATGTCTGGCGGCAATCCACTGGGAAGTGAAGATTGCTTATTTCTAAATATTTACTCTCCTGATACATCGGGTAGAAAGGTAACTACTAACCCGATTGGTTCATTTATAATCTGGAAACCAAAAGTAAGAAATATGGTTATTCAGTGAGGTAGGGCGCAGATTCTTATTTCTGTCTATCAATTGTGTTTGTGGAAAGAGTGAGAGCAAGATCAATGGATAACCTAACTTCACTACGTTGCGTAACTATGACGGCTTGCAAGCATTTGTCAATTTGCTCTTAGAATTAGATACCACAATAATTGCAACTGGCATCCTGCCAGTAAAGTATGTAACAGGCGGGCAGGCTTGTGTTCCATATCACTATTTTTGTGGTTAATTCATTAGAGTCCATTGGTGATGCTCCATGCTTTGGTGCGGGATAATGTTAAAGCCTCTTTTCTTGATTCAAAAGCATCGTTTCAGACTAATTTATAATCCATTTTCGTTGGAGCGTTTATCCAATCGATTATATCGGATTGACTTTTTCTTATAACCATGTTCATTATTTGCCTCAAAAAAAATGCTATTGTCAACAAATCAATAAGTTCAGTGAAATGATTAGATGAAAAATTAAAAAAATGCTGTTTATTTCATACATAAAATCATAGTTCACTTTTTCGATTCAATCAACTAAACAATAAATGCATAAGGGTCGCAGTAATAGTACATAAACACATAACATCAATGCAACGACAATTTCTCACTTGACACATATGTGGCAAAAGGTAGTTTTCTTTGTTTTAAGACAAAGTTCTGTGGCAGAAAAATTGAGAAAATTCTGAAGGAAAGTTACGCAAGTGCATTGAATGCCCCAATGCACCGATAAGCTTATTATGTAAAAAAGCACCTAATTGGTCTCAAAGCAACCTGTTAGTTCCAAACTTTTTTGCTGGCTAAAACACCAAAAATTTGGTCAACTTCAAACAAATTTCCATTCACATGTGTTCAATCTCGAAAAAAAACTCATTTTTGATGGCTGATGGGGAGTCAGTATACAGCGATCAATTATCTAAAGATGGAAGCTACAAATTTAGGCGCAATCTCATTACACATTGCTTAGCTACTCATCTCTGCATGCTGAGCTAGATAATATAGTCTCTTAGCCTAAGCTACTGGTATGGATAATTTTTGAGCTAGGAATGTCGCTGACTGCGGAAAAATATGTTTTAACCCTAACAATTTTCATTTGCTACTTAGTAAAAATGCACAAAACTGTACATTTCTTTCTTGGTCAATAATTGAAAACACTATTTATTCCTATAGCTAGTAAAATAATTGACTTTATCCAGTTATAAATAACAATTACCTCTGGAATTTGCTTAAGAATAAATAAATAATAGACTACGTACATGAAATGATCGACAAACATTATATAGACATAGAATTAGGGTGCTGTGGTTACACTACAAGTAGGTATTAACGACGGGACTCAACGATTCGAAAACCCCATCGTTAAGTGCCAGAAAAAAATGGTGACAATAAAAGTATTCGCCACCTCTGTTCACCAAACAAATTGCAAGAAAAATAATCAGACCCACAATAAATTTAATCAGTAATTAATAACTTTGTTTGGAACTTGTCGCTCAGTTAATGAAAAAAATAATTAATGAGTATTCATTTTTATTGTCGCGAATGAAACCGAACACCAAATAAATAGTAATCTATGACAGTACACTGAATAGTTATGATGTTCTAAAGTAATGTTCTGTTCCATTCATGGAATAATAAATTACAAATACCTACTAACTTTTGTGCTTTGTTCGAAGAACAGGTCGCAAATATTCTTATTGAGAAATTTGGGCTAAACCATATGAAGGTACAAACGGGGTAGGTAGCATTGTTGAGGACATAGAATTGTCTTCCCCTAACCAGCAGTTTTAACGAGTCAACTTATTATGATTGTGTTCTCCCTAACTATAACATGGCGGTAATCAATTTCAGCTTGTGAAGAAAATAAAATAGGCTTGCTTTAGCCATGGAGTTTCCATAGACGGTGTTGGAAATAAATATGTCTATGGTGTAAAAGACAAAGAACTTTCATTAAATGACACACATCGATGAGCCCTCAACGGCTGTTCAACAACTAACCTATGCGTAGGGCATCCGAAAGCACCCTTATATAACCTATCATTTTATTAATAGCCAATCTTCCATTTACTTCAACTTATCTAAACTCTCCATCACAAATTTGTAATGAATGATAACCACGCCCATTGCGTAACCCTTTGATGTAGAAAACCAGTTACTCAACAAAACTTTCTAAGAGAGGGCAAGACAACTCCTAATAATGGCCTTTCAACAAGAGTAGTATGTGAGAGCCACACGTACCTTCGTCTTTCCACAAAAAAACGCTGACCACAAAGTTGTTATTATGCAATGGTTTGCTGGGTACTTCTTGTATCCACCTCATACATACTGCCACATACTAGGATGCAGTACATACCTAAAAATGCTAAACAATTATCTTCTAAAATTCTGATTTTTCTGTTTAAAATATATTTCCGTTTTGCCATTATGTGCTGACTAAATATGTATGTCATTGTTGGATGTGGCAGCAAAAGCTTGGGAATGCATGAATAATGATATCGCTAAATTAATCCTTGGGTAAATATTAGCAAGCGTTCATTCACAAAACAAGCGAGCTAATTATGCAGTAAACCGTCTGTAAGAAGCTTTTAGACATTTAATCTGAAATATTTTAGATAGGAATGCATAGATACGTATTTCAGGAATGTCAAGACACGAAATTGTGAAAATCATCCCTTTGAATAAATCCAGCCAAACAATTTAAAAAAACTAGTAACTTTTTTTGCAGAAAAACCGCTTTCAAACCAATAATGTACTATAGCTATACTTCTGTGCTCGTCTAATCACATGCTCTTACACTAAATTAACTTATTTAATTTTTTTGCAAATACAATACCAGGTTATCTGAATTAAGTGGTACAACTGAACTTCTAAATTTTTCATTACAAATAAACAAAAGTTTTTGCTCTTTATTCAGGGTTTGTTGTAGTGACCCTGGCTACTTTTAGACTACACCCAGCTCTTAGGAAAACTCCAAATGAATTGTGGTTTTTCAATGTTTCGTTGCTTGACCTTTTATATCAACACGTTGCAGAGTAAATGCATTATGATTAGAAAAATAGTTGAAATGAATTTTGAAGTATTTTTATGAAATTTTTTGTGTGTTTTGAATAACATTATTTGTTATTGAACTTTATAGTGTTTTATTGATAACAGTGATTGTCAGTCAAAAATATTGATTGCTTTGCTAAAATATCGTTTAAGTAAACAGTAATCAGTGTTCATTTATTGCTATAACTGTAGCAATGTTGATACGAGGAGAGGACAAGTCTTTCTTATTTGTAGAGTGTTATGATAAGGATTCACGGTGGCGGATTCAGCGCTGGAAAGTCTAGCAGCTACCCTGGCACAGTATTGGCAGCAATGAATGATGTCGTCATCGTCACTATAAACTATCGACTCAACTTATTTGGCTTTCTGACTACTGGGGACTCTAGAATACCTGGCAACTACGGACTTTGGGATCAACGACTCGCCATTCAATGGGTTAAAGACAACATTGAAGACTACGGTGGGGACAGTTCATCTATAACACTATTTGGCTGTTCTGCTGGTGGGCGATCTATAGGGTTTCAGCTAATGACTCCACTTAACAATAGAAATCTTTTCCAGAGAGCAATCACTGAGAGCGGCTCATCTTTATCACTGACCTACTTAAATCGAGAGCCAATGAAAGTAACTGAAACTGTAGCCCGAAATGTAGGCTGCAATAATACGTCTGACATCGTGAATTGTCTTAGAACAAAGACTGTTGCTCAGCTACTCAGCGCTATTAGTACTGTTAAACATCCATTTCCGTTTTTTCCAATTATTGATGGTGACTTCCTTCGCTATGACCTTGGAGAATCATTGGCCAACTTTACCGCAGACCATTCATTTCCTATAAACTTTGGAAATTTCGGAAATTTTGGTAGTTTTGACTTGCTCAGTGGATGGAACAACCAGGAAGGTTTGTCGTATTTGTGGCGTGTATCCTCCAAAAATTTTGAAATCACTGGGAAAAATTTATCTCAGGGAATTTCCCAAAAAGTTTTGGAAGAAGCATTAATGGAATATCCGTTTCACAATTATCCACAGAGCAGTGAGTTGAAAAAACTAGTTGTTGATTTCTACATCAACTACTACATGAGTACACCACATGTACTAGCTAGTGAGAATCGATCTATTGAGGACAGGAGAGTGGAAGTTTATTCTAGAATTGCAGGTATGCATTTTTGCAACTTTTCATCATTTATTTTGGATCAATATGTTTTTTATTTTAAAAAGTTTTTTCACTGCGCCGCTGAAATTCCAGTAAACTAGCTGTGTAACTGGAGCAGTTTTTGGTGAGATCCTTTAAAATTTTTTGTTGACAGAAACTCAAAAAACTTCTGAAGTGCAAAGCTCGATTTTGTTAACTAAAGATTATACGGAAATATGAACGATGATTCAAAAATGAAAAAAATGAAAAGCTTGTTCATTTTTGGATGTCAATCATTAATTTAGATTGTCTGTTTTCCTGGAAAAGTGAAAATATAATTGTCAGGTTTAAAATAGGTTTTGAGATTTACAAAAATTTATTTATTGTATTTTAGTAAAAAGCTAAATCTTTAGTTTTTAAGTGAGAGAAATAATTACCTGCATTTGTAGCTGCATAAAAAATGGTGGTGTTTAACAGGAGCTACTAAACCAGTTAGGGATCTGAGAGTAATTCATGTGTAATGTTTTTTTTTCTTATTTAATTTGACTCAACCTAAGCTCCTTCGCATACACCACATTTAACAAAATAAAAAATCTGCTCATATTTGCTGAAAACTGTATTCTTTGATTTACATATTAATAATGTATAGGTTGGCTGGAATAAACCGTAACTATGCCATATCAGTTCGTGTCATCAAAGTTAGTCAAGGATACTTTCTTTCCGACATTACAAACCCACTGATGACAAACTCAATATGTAATGTTTTCACATTTAAAAATATGTTTATTCAATTCAATTAAGCTATGGAAAAGATTATAACTCGCTCATGGTTTTATTATTTTTGCCGAAGCAACATCTTGCCGTCTCGCTTGCATTTTCGATGTAACACGGAGCTTTTCAATTTGTTATCATGGAAATTTGAAAAGAGCTGCTTGTGTAATCAACGATGTTTCGTAGGAGATGTTGTTCTAAAGCTACCCACAATTCAACACCTGCAGCTACACAGTGCAGACAACTCCAGTGGTCAGACGTATGCCTTTGAATTTCGTCATCGTAGTACCTTTCAGCAACCAGACTGGTTTAAGGATTCTGATTGGCTGATATATGGAGCAGACCATGCTGATGAGCTCAACTATGTATTTGGGACACCATTCGAAGCTGGTAATTTTATTCCTGGATAGCCCTTAGATAGCTTCTACCATTTACAGACTTTGATTTTTCTAGAAGAAAAGTGCATCCAAATTATTTTGAGAAATAATTGACTCTTGAGTAAAACTTTATCCAGTGTTTAAATTATCTCCCACAATTTTCATGTTAAATGTATAACAGTTTTCATGCATGTAGGCAACAACTTCACAGCAGAAGAAAAAAACTTGAGTAGGGATATGATGCAGATTTGGACTGACTTTGCAAAAACAGGGTGAGTGTTGCAAAATTACTTGTTTTTAGGGTGCTTGATTTACCAGAAGTTGTTTTGGGAAAAATTACATCAATATCCAATGGAATGTAAATGAGGGTTGTCAAAAAACAATAAGAAAGTGTTAAAGATTGTTTAGAATAGATCTCATATCAGCAACATTCACAAAGCTAATTAAAATAAAAACTGTGGTAAAACTATAAATGTCTCAGCAAAAAAAAGACTTGAAATCTTTCGCTACACAATTTTGTTTAAATGGTTGTTTTTAAATTACCCAACCAAAATAGTTCCATAAGTACATGTAAGTGTGATTTCATCAGTTTGATCAGTGGCTAGCTTTTAACATGAAGTTGTTATTTTTTTATTTCACATTTAAAATAATTCATTTTGCTCATAGTTTTATGTTTCAATGTTAAAATACATTAGCCGTCAGTTACCAACCAAAACCAAAACCACTTGAAAACTTAAATCTTTCCTCGGTTTTTTGTAAATAATTCTTTGCTATTTCTCAAAAACATGGATACTAACTTTTGCTGATTTCGTCAGAACTAAATTTCGTGTCACAAATGTTGAACACTAAGACTTATTTTTGAGCTCTGAAAAAAAGTTGTACACAAAATTGTTGTAAAAATTGAGTGCAACTGCAAGTTTATATGAGATATAAAATGCATCAAGTTTTTTTTAACATAAAAATATTCTGTGCGATTTTGCACATTACGGTATTGTACAAGGTATATATATAAAAAAAATAACTGATTAAAACTCATTTTTAATGAAAATTGAAACTTGGAAACAAGTTTCAAAAATATTAAGAGGGATCTTGGGGGGGGGGGGGTCTTGGCCGACAACTCTTAAATGCAACTAAGCAAATGACAAGCAATTTTGCGAGAGCTTCTTTCAAAGTGATTAACAACCTTTGATACATTTTTTATCTATCACTATCGAAGCATCCTGTGCAACCATCACTATTTTTGTGATGAACCAATAATATTTCTAAATAGCTCCTTAGAATAAATCCTGTTACTTTAAATGTTGTAAAAACAAACATTAGTTCTTGCTATGATTTTCTATGTTTTATAGAAACCTTGGTGCAGAGTTTGACAAGTTCCAGTATCCTAGAGAACAATATTATACAGTACTAAATACTGGTGGATTTGAGAAAGAGAAATATCCATTAAATGATGTGCAGAGAATCTGGTCAGCAATGGATGCATCGCTACTCAAGTTAGACCACCCAGATGTCATTCCTGAAAAGCCTGTGAACGTCACAAAAATATGTCTTGCAAGAAAAGGTTTGTATAGCATCCCGATTAATTTTTTTTAGCTTTTACTGATTTAAAAAAATTGGCATCTTTAGTTAATTAAATCAGCAATTTTTCATTTTTTGCGCTACGAACTGCTTGAAAAACATCGGACTTCAAAAAAAATTGAACTCAAAATATTTTGGGAATTTAATTCGAAGTTTTTCTTATATAACATACCACTATTAATCTTGCTCAGTGGTTATAAATTTACATCCATAATTATTAATTCTTTTTAACTCAATTTGCTGCAGATGCCGTGAAACAGCGTTTGAATATTTAAATAGATAAAGTTTTTCACTGTTCATTTAGTTTTGCTTACTTTAACCAATCTGTCAAGCGGGAACATTTTTTAGTACACTTTAAACACGAAATTAACTAAATTTTAGTACAAGTTTTTATTTAAACATGTTTTTTGTGATTGTTGGTACCATGTTGCTTTTGCCAATTGATCCTTTATTCACTATTTCGATACTATATTCACCAGATACCTACATGTCTGGAACGCTGGCCTTGACCCAAGAAGAAGCAAGCAAAACGATGACTACCCTATGCGTTGTATCGATAGTCTTAGGTATCGTAGCTTTGGTAGCCATTGCGTTTGCTGTGATCAACTCCATCAAAGTTAATCGCTTGCACAAGAAAATGCATGAAGAAAAAGAAGCAAAATGATGTGGAAAATAATCAGACTGCTTAAAGAAAAATAACTTTCTGCTGTGATGACCTGAATGTCTAAATAGCTGTCATGAGCTTGAACAGAATTTATGGTAATTTTCTTTATTATGATTTTCAGTTCCCAATAATTGGATTATTACACTGTCTAAAATTTTGGTTCATACACTCACAGTCAATTTTTCAAGTACATTTTGAATATTTCTAGTTTTTGCTCATCAATAACATGTAATAGATAGAAACTCTGGAGCTTATTCAGTAGCTCAGCAGTCTTGTATGTGATTATAGTCAGTAAGAGAATTCCAACCTGTTTGTACAATAATTTACATGCAAAAGTACATCCTTCTTTGACCCTAATTTATCTCTTGTCCCTTCTACAGACTTCTTGTCTGGTTCTAAACCAACACATTGGAGTTGCCTCCCCATGTGACCTCTGTACGAGAACTGGAGTTGCCTACACTTTATAATCACTTGCTCTCTGCCACTACTTTAAGCAAAAGTCGCTGACATATTCCTTATCACACTAAAAGTTTTAAACATTGCAAGTAGCGATGCAACAGACATGTTATTGGCTAGCCTATAATAGCTGTAAAATGAAGGAACTACGTATGCGGCAGTTTGTCCTTTTGCTCTAGTTATACTAACTTCTACCTACCAGGCAGCATCTCTGAACATACCAGAATCTTATTTGGCATCCCTAACCTCCCCTTCCCCATCTTCTGTTAATTACTAGTTGTCTACAAAAGACTAAAACGAAAAATCGTTTCACTTTTGTTGAGAGTTGCCCCCTCTCAATAAACAGACAACTCCGATGTGTATTAAAAATCCATAAATAACAGGGAAATATAATCTATCATTCATTGATAAATTGTAAACCCAACAAAAATAATTAATTACTTCAACGGATAACTATTGCCAACTCAGTAATAATTGAAGCTAACCATTTAATAGAACATTGTCTCGTGTCTCATGGAGGCTACAGAAATCAGGTGAGGCGAGAATTTATCAAGATTCCATAAGATCAATTTTTAATCATTGGATTTTTGTAAGCTGATGCAGGAATGTGAATAATGCTGCTCTGATGCAATGTTTTGATTAAAACTTATGTTACAATTTTTCTTATATATTTCATTTTGCAGAGTCAAGATACAAATTATTTTTTTCTTACTGTGGGCCCTGATGGTTGAGTCAATGCATATGTGAAGGTTGGAAAATATTTTGATTTGAGAAAGCAGTTTAGATCTTGTCAGTTCAGGAAGAATGGTACATTATCTGGTAGATTGAAGCTATCGAGAACTATTAAACACCAGCTATTGAGAAACTTCAAGTGTTGGAGAGTATTCGTTAGCTTATAATGTACGGTGCTGTGTCTGAAGTGGGACTAGTAGCAGAAGATCATCTGCGTTTAGTAGTCTGGCAAACCAAGAAGTTGTAGAGATCATTCATGAAAAAAACTGCCCCTTATTATATGGCTGTAATAATATGACAGGGCAATAGCGGATGATGCTTCTGTCCTAACTGACAATCCTATAAAAATTAGGCAAACTGACTTATTTATACTATTTCATTCAGTTTCTAGAATCAGTAAAAAAAACTCCTAGTTGATCAACTCCTAGTGTTAGCTGCTTTTGATTTGATCAAAATATGAAAAAACAGAATAACTTTGGAAAAAGTTTATTTTTGTTTGGTTATTTTTATTTTTTTTCATTTAGTGATCATAATGGGTAAAAAAAGTTTATGAATCTGTGATATAAATATTTTTATTGGCAAGCTTTAGTGCGATAGGAAATTTAATATTTTTTGGTAATTATTGTCGTTAGCTGTTACCAGATCAGATATCTGATAGCTGCCAATGATCGAGTTAGCAAGTGCAATTAAATCGCACAGGTGATTTTTGCTAATCAAATTGCCGCTCTGGGAACTAGCATGGATAGGTTCTCATGGTACTAATCAAATACTCTGAGAGAGGTCTCTTCTTGAAAAAGAGCTTCGTGGAATACTATGATTGATTTACATAGCATATCCAGTTTACCATCACCTACTCCTCTTCCTTGTTACCAGCCCAGTGCCCCACTTCAACCAAGTCTCAACACCTCCCCTCTCTCACCTAGACTTCAACTCGTCACCTGCCTTAGTGAGGCTTTACCACCTTACTTCTCATACTTAGGCTTTGACACTTTACCTTCTTCACATGTATTTCAACACCTTGCCCCCCACACCTAGTCTTCAAAACCTTACCTCTTCCGCCTAGGCTTCAACACCTTACCTTCAGTGCACCTTAAACTATTGCCACCGACGACCCAGCTTGTGTGCAATGCACTCAAACTAATCCATACAAAATAGAAGTCTACAAACCAGAGTTGCCTTTTCTTGCACAGCAGCTCTACCGGACAACTGGCCAACTCATAGTTTACCCTTGATACTACCTCATCCTGGTTTACAGCCCCAGTATAAAATGAAATGGAGATTAACTGCCTGAATTGAGAGTTGCCCCTCTTTTCCATAGAACATGAATAGCCCTGCACTCATCAACAGTAACCCTGTGAACAATTGAAAAAGTTAAGCAACAAAATTAGAAAAGAGAATCTTGAACTTTAATCTGAAAAATTAATTTAGTGTTTTCAATTGAACTTAGCTGGAAGCAAGTTAGAATGTACCAAAGCAGTGGCGTAAGCAGAGGAGGACAGCTACCAGCATGGGAAGGGAAGGAAAAAAGGGAGCAGTGGGGAAGGGGAAAGGGAGAGGAGGGTGGGGGGAGGGCGAGAAGGGGAGAAGTGGAGAGTTAGAGAGTTAGAGAGAAGAGGAGCAGGGGAGAAGGGGAGAGGGGGGAGAGGCTGGGAGAAAGGGGAGACAGGGAGACAGAGGGAGTGCAAGGGGTACTAGGGTAGGAGGTAGAAGGGGTTAGAGTGGGTAGAAGGGGTTGAGGGGTAGACAAGGCAAGAGGGAGAGAGAGGAGAGCGAGGGAGAGGGGAAAGAGGAAGTGGAATAGGGGGAGTGGTGGAGTGACGGATAGAGGGAGTAAGAAGGAGTAAGGGGACAGAGGGGGTAAAGGGGTGGAGAAAGGGGGCCAGGCAAAGGAAAAAAGGGGGAAAGAGCAAGGGGATGGAAGAGAGAGAAATTTAAAGAAAAAGATAGTCTTGGCCTAGTTTTAATGGCAGGTATTAAGTAGTTATTTGAGTTACAGTTTGAGGAATTCTGAAGTGCATTAATAGATCTAGCTAGTAGCATACAAGAGTTTGTTTTGATCGCAACGAGTTTTGTCTAACTTGGTTGTTTGGAGGTTGGCAAAATCCTGTGAAATCCGACATGCCATAAATTAATTGTTTCGGGGTAACATTTACAAAAATGACCAAATATTTTTTGTAATAACTTTGAACTTCTTCATTGCCAAGTTTGAATTATTTGTATGCATGTTTGTTTAAAAACAATGATTTTCTTTGTTTTTAGTACTGCCATACCAAACATACAGGCGAGATTTGCCATCCCATCTTTTGAAGTGAAGGTAGATGATAGAGGTCTTAGCATTTTTTCGAAGTTGCATTCCATGAAATTTAAACCTTTTGGTACACGGCAATGCTGAGCATTAGCATTTAGTACTGTTGGAGTTGTGCTCCCTACACCTAGGTTTTGTGAAGCTGCGATTCAATAGAGCTTGCATTTGCTCATTGGATGACTCAGGGTTGAACCTCGCAAAAAACAATTGATAATGCAGCTCACAGAAGTAGGTAGCTTAGCGCTATGCAACTTAGGGTTGTGATTTACTAGGCCTTATTTGTGCTCTACTACACTGGGGGAGCACACTTTAGCAAATTGTGGTGTTGCAGCCCATCAAGTTTGAAAATAGAGCCTAAATTAGCTTTGAGGCTTGGCTTCCTCACAAAACTTTGAAGTTGCGATACACCAGGGTTTTGAAGTAGAGCTTCTTTACAGTTTTAGCTTAGGTTTTGGAGTTGTCATCTTCTTTTTTAATAGACTAAAATTGAATATAACAGCTTTCGTCATATATTTCTTCTTCTGCAATAAAGACATGAAAAAAAATAAACGATGATAATCGAAATTGCAAAACTGCCTTTCACATAATAAAACCATTGTTGTGGAGTGGAGAGATTAGACGACCATATTTTGAGGTGAATTAATCTTTTGTGCAACAGAGAGATAAGCCGACGAGTCTTGATTTTTCTCTCTCACAGGTAAAAGCCACCTACTTTACGTTAAGATAGTGTGTCCAGTACTCTGTTATATAGCGGCGGACGGCAGCCGCGATACCAAGCATTATTTACATTGAGTCATTTTGTAGTCAGTGCTAACACACTTACAAGCCGTAGCAACAGATGTGGCCTGTTGCTGTTTGCCTTCCACTTCTGTTTGTTTGCACCTACGCAATAATCTTGTTATATAAATATTGGCTTCATAGTACAATAAAATTTCAGTAATCCTGGCACCCTCAGAAGGTTCACTATGTTTCCACATCATGACAAAATATCGCCAAATCTCTGTGGTTTGCTACCACAAATAATTGGCGACAACGGCATGTATTTTCACGACTGAAAGTTTATCGCCGTTGGTTAAACCACGCCCACAGAGGCAGTTGCAGTCAGTGCGCTGTTGAGTGCGAATTAGCCGACTAGCGTTGCAGGCTGCTTTTTATTATTATTTTCTTATATTGTGAATTATATGAATAAAATATCACTGAGTTTTTGGCTAGCTAAGGAAGCTGTGTGATGAAAAAGAATTTTAGTAGCACACTGGCTATAATTCAATAAATTATATTATTTATTATTATTATTAGTTAGTAATAAATAAATGATAATAATAAAGAGCCAAGTGAACTTTTGCTAAAAAAAATACTACCATTGTTTTTCGTTACTGCAATAATTATTTACTCGCAGCTAAGATTCATTCGTTTCAAATCAGTTGTATTGTTTCATAAATAGCAGTGTAATAAACCACAAACGATCCTCGTTAGTTAAATATAAACACACACTAGCTAACGATGCCATGCAGTTACAATGGATAATTTGTGGCTTCCTGTTTTATTACGCATGTCTGGTTTTATGGGCTTTGGCGACATTAGCGTTTCCAATAGCAATAAACATCTGGAATTCTGCTTATTGCCAATTTTTCGCTTTCAGAGAGCGACAAATGTTTGTAGACAAGTCTCATGACAAATTTGTCGACAATGCTGTTCCCAACTGGAACTTCCCTTTATCGCCGGCAGTATCGCCAATTTGTCATGATGTGGAAACATAGTATATTGCTCAGATCGCACACTACAACCACAATTTCAAAAACAAAGACTACAGTCGTCGCTATAGCTACAAGCAGCACAAAGTTTTCTGGTACTAAAATCATTGGGTGGATTCAGACCAGAATATAAGTACAGCACACATTATTCAGTTATGAACTCAATGTTCGTAGTCGCTATTTTGGCCCCTTCAAAGCTTTGTTAGACCATCAAAATTAATAGGAAAACCCCATCTCTTCAGAGCAAGCATTTCCACTTAGTAGAGATAGCTGGAACCACGCAACTTGTTAAACACCTTCAGGGGGTAGTACAGATGCAGTCTACCACATTCAATTGAAATCATGTACAATATTATTCCAATATCTTTTGTAAATTACTAAATCATCTAACTTCTCAGAAAACAATTAGTAACACTAATATAATTTTACAGGAACAACTTTCCGAATAGCAAACTCGTGTTTTCATCAGTAAAAAGGCAACCTCAGCCTAGGGTTGAGGTTGGTTTAGGAGTTGACTATTTTAGAGTAAAATATTAAAAATAACTAAAATTACTGTTGTTAGCATTTTAATTTCTCTGGATGATAAAAACTGTAAAACAGCATAAAAGTCAGTTTCAAGTAATGTACGGTTTGTGTTAGCTCGTACATTTCGGTATTGAAGAAAAATCAGTTTCTGATTTTTTGAAGAATTTTTTCATTTTAATAACAAGAGAATTACATGATAAACGAACATCTGAGAGCCAGCATGCTACGCCCATAGTTTTTTCCTAAAGTTGTTATTTTCTTCTACTGCCAACCACTTTTTTCAAACTAGTTGTATTGTTTACATGAGTTCGTCTGTTGATAGTAAATGGTAGGTGATGGCCCTCATGAAAGTCCTCACAGTTTGCATGTGACTGGCATCATCTGGTATCCTGATGTATATCTGAAATTAACCAATGAACACATAATTAATAACTGGCTCTGTGCTTTTGGTTATGCACTGCCTTCCAATTGTATGGCTGAATTAATGAACATTTGCCAGCATTATTAGATTAACAGCACCATGAAAAATGCAATGTTGGTAAGGTTATTTAGGAGTAAGAGTTTCTTTGACCAAGTAGTCATCCTGGTGGCAATCAAATATTTTCTAAACAAGCCAAACCATTTTAAATTTCGTTTTTAAATTTCAAACTTCTACAGTAGATCGTAACGAGCATACTTTCTTGAACAGGCTGTAGTTTTCCATTAATCATTTCCTTAGCATGGTGAGCTTTGTTTAGCAACAGTACTTTTGAAGAGTTAATAAAAAATTAGACATGTTTGTGATTAACATCAATAACTACTAGCTTTACATGGCAGGCAAAGAGGCGTGTTCCAAAGAGTTCACTCAATGAATGGTGGTACTTTTCAGCATAGCAGTGATCGAGCCATTTATTGGATTGCTCCCAGACGGTACTCGGTTCATTTGTGACCAGGCCCACTATACTGATCAGTTTATGCACATTCTGGGATTTCATTAGTTATTGCACTGCTGTATGGATCGAATAAATTATTATAGGAGTTGCAGTATTTCTTTTTACAACTATTAGATGTCAAATGATAATGATATATAATTTTTGTATCAATAATGTTGAGATACTATAAGCCTTAGTATTTATTTAAATTGAAAATAACTGTAAGAATAGTTATTATAATTGATAAAAACTTTGAAAGTATAAAATAATTGCAAGAAAAATATACTGAAGCAACTACAAAAACTGGCTGAACAAGACAAGCCTACACATGACACATGGTTGACCGTACTGTTATCTCTGTGGTAATCAGCAAAGTACAGCAATTCAACAAACAAATAGCGATAAATATTCACCGAGCTACATAGAAACTGATACCACTGTGGCATGTAGCTGGCATGACAATGTAAACAGTATGCCAAGTTGAAGCACTAAGTGACTTCACTAATGCAGTTCATTCATGAGCCACAAAGACTCCCAGAAGAGGCTCTACCTATCGCATATCTGTAAGCACTATCATTGTGCCAACCAAACTAAATATACTGACTCTGGGCAAAGTTTTTGATCACAAAGACTTGTATAATTGATGGCTTTAAATGAGCAAAATTATCTACTGCATTACACAACAGGGTCATTGTCAGAAAATCCCACGATCTCTTCTTTTGGTGTGAAAGACTCCTGCTTCTGTGGAGATACTAAAAGCTTGTAATGAATAAATTACAATAAATACAACTACACGGCTAATTGGAAAACATGCCATTTCAACTTTAAACTTGAGAGGACATGCCCAGTACATATATATAAGACAGTTTTAAGCATTTTTTTATGAATGGTTAAACACTTTGGTTTGTGTTCATTGAATTTTCATGATGTCCGAAACTAAAACACGCCTTTGCAAACAAAGGAACCATTTCCGTTGATGCATTGGCATGTTTCACACAATTGGGTGTGCATAGTCAAGCACCATGAAAATTTTCTGAGTTATCAGTGATAAAGAGCTAATCAATCCAGTAGTTCTGTTCTGGTCTGAACATACTTTTTGTCACAATAATATCTGATTCTTGGAACAATAAAAAGATTTAACAAAGTGTATGCTTTAGTTAAACTGCAATTTAAGAATTCTCACTTCAATTATCAGCTCAGCAGTATCAGACTTTGGTACAAGCATATGGCACTTCAGACCATGTCACCGGCATGGATTTCTATAATCTGTCAGTTGAAGATTTCAATAACCAAACAGGGCTGTGATTTAATCATATATAACTCTTTGGGAAAAAGCACAAACAGTTAATTATTCCAATTGTTGCAGCTGAGTAAAGGTTCCGGCCATATGAGCACATTTTTGTTTGGGAGCTGTGGTATCCAGTAAAGAGCGATTTGGGAGATGTTAGCCTGTGGTACCACACACACCAAACATTTAACATCAAAAAGCTCATAAGAGATAGAAGAGATAAGGCTACATCCAGTTTCCTTCTGTATCTTTGAAGTGAAAAACTCGGCTACTGATAATAGTAATGACCAAAAACTATTTTTGTACATCAATTTAGAAAGTCTTGCAAAATTTTATACCGGCTTATGGTGCAGCCATACACTTTATAGCTGTATTTTTTACTTTTTATTGGTTATTAGTATTATCGATATTAAAATTTCAATTATTTAATTGAGTAGTTATATTAATAATAATTATTATAACCATAGTAGTATCAACTAATTATAATGTATTTGCACCATTATAGTTTAATAATACTCATAATTATTATTTATTATTAGAACTATAGTCATTTCCTTAGCATTGTTAAAGTAATAATCATAATAATGATAATAAATCAACATTATATAATCGCATTATTACAGTTTAATAATTATTGTCATTAGTATTCACTTTTTAAAATTGACAATAGAGTTTGCAACCACAATGCTTTAATCAGTGAAAAGTTGACAGACTAATAGATGTGAGTCAAGCAAAATTTTGAGTTTCCCCATATAATCCGCAAAAAATTTTGCCAAGCCGCAATTTCCAAAACAATGCCTTCCGGGTCTGATTTTGCTAATGTCGGCCGAAAAAACCTGTCCAGCAAAAATCAGTTTGAGCTGCCACTGCAATAAAACAAGCAAAAACAGGCGTGTGTGGCAAAGACCTTAACAAAGACTTGCCAACAGACTTGAACCATAAATCGGCAGATGCACTTTGCCTAGAAGATAAATTCACTAGAAGTGTTTATATTTGTTTGATGAACCAATTTGTTTAAAGTCAAACACAACAAAATTGGCTTCATAAGGAACTTTAACAAGTTTTACTTGGCCAAAACCAGCACCTATTTCACTATTTTGAATACCTACTAGCATATTCAATGAGAAAACAACTAGCGCACTGTAAAGGATTATAACTCTAAAAACTTGGTAACTATGAAATAGCAGTTCCATCATCGAAGCAACACTGACAAGTATTTAGTATGACAATGAGTGAGCACTCGTTTGTTTGTTACCTTCTAAGTTTGAAAGTCATTCGATGAATCAGAAAAACTTGACAAAAGTCAAAGCTCGCTGTGCCTGTGTCATTTGTAGTGGAAAACTTGATAAGTGGAATTACATTCAATTGAAAACTAATCAAATTTTGTAAAAAATTATTGATGAACATGCACAATGACGATTGGTAAAATGAAGACACATAAAAATTAAATGGAAAAACTATACTCAGCTAATATTTTATCAACTACTTTGACAATTATTTTATAATTCTTCCAACTGATTGCATTGTTTGCATTAAAGATAAATCCGTCTCACCAGATGGTATTTGAACCAATCAGACTAGCAATGTATAAACATAGCTACATAATACACTCGACCCGCTAAGCCAGCATTTTTGCACTGATAATTTTTTTCTGACCAAGTTCACAACATTGGATACTACAATAGTTTCTGAACAAGTGTACAACATTGGATACTACAATAGTTCCTCAACCAGTTTACAACATTGGATACTACAATAGTTCCTCAACCAGTTTACAACATTGGATACTACAATAGTTTCTGAACAAGTGTACAACATTGGATACTACAATAGTTCCCAGTGAAAAATCACCAAGAGTCTAAAACAAACATTTCAAACCTTTTGTTTTAAAGAAAATTGTTAACAATTATTCACTTTTCAAGCACTTATTTCTTCATTCCCCAAGCATTAACCCTGTAATACCCCCATACCATCTCAATACATGGCATTTATTGAAACTGTATATTAAAACCATATTTATACGTATATATACATATGTATATATATATATATATATATATATATATATATATATATATATATATATATATATATATATATATATATATATATATATATATATATATATATATACTCAAACTGCGGACAGCGGCTGTTTCGGCATTTGTTGCCTCACCAGCGCAGTACAGAGGTATATATATATGTGTGTGTGCGTGTGCGTGCGCGTTCGTGTGCGTGTGCGTGCGCGTGCGTGTGTGCCATACAACAAATATGCTTATGCCCCATATATGCTTGTACAATATTATGAGTCATACAACATCTTGGAATAAATAGGTTGGAGGAGATGTACTTTATCATGGGCAATTGAAATGTTGAAAACTGAAAAATTCGGAAAGTTTTCTGTGAGCTTCTGAATAATTAGGCCTCTATTCATAGTGCTGTTTATCAAAACCATGACCAAGCTCATTAACTATGTTACAGACTGAACGAAGTGGCTTATCAGCTGGCTTATTGGTGTTGTTGTCCATCGAAAATTCCACTACGTTATGTTGCTTGCCGTATCTCAAAACTGGAGACATTACAAAGTGTTATCTCTGTGCAGGCATATGAGGAAGGAGCAGCACAGCGGTGAGAAGTGAGTACGCAGCTTTCATTACTTTTTTCTTTCTGTTTGGCATATGCATTAACAGAAAAGCAAAAGAATAGTGTAAGTAACATTTCACACAACGTTGACCAAGCAAATCCAACCAGGTAAAAACGGTATTTGCTAGGTGATTCCGAGTAGAAATTTCTAAAATATATAAAATTAATGTTAACTATTTTAGTTAGTACTAGTTACTCAACTTGTTGTGAGTAGTTTTACGATAGACACAGTTTTTATCCTTGGTTATTATCAGCGGTGGAAGTGAAAGGTACAAACAATAATAACTCACTGTAGGATTTGACGCAATGCTACAGCCCACCTGGATTAGAAAACATTCCGCTATTGATGGTAAAGCTGCGAGTTTGAGAGGTCAAATTCTATGTATACTATTTATTGGCTACTACCTTACACAATAACTTCTAAACCTAATTTACATGAAAGTAACAACTTTTCTCTCTGAGTCTATCACACGCGTATTGTGTTATAGATGATCTACTACCAATTCAATCCACCGACCGCTATCATTCTGATTACGAAGCTTACACGCAGAGTGTCAGCAATGAGGCAGCTTTTGTCAACCAAATCATTGCCAATCAAGATGAGCACCAACCTCCTGTACAACCAATGGACACCGAGGTACAGCCACCTGACAGCCAAGATCAGGTGCAGGGAAATAATTACCACATACCAGAGAGTGCAGGCCTGTCTCTAGGTCTATTGCTAAATGGGAGAGTCACTAGAAGAAACTTTTAGCTGAATCAAAATCCTCATAACTGTTCGCTTCACTGCCCTTGCTGTTCCTCAAAGTAAAGTTTTGTAGGTAATTCAAGTATTACCAAAAAATTAGCATTGCTGCAGTTTTGATACAAAACTAAAAACTTTGGAAATGCTTACAAGACTATTTTACTAAAATCTCGTTTGTAAAATAAGCAAATATTCTATTTTTTTTAATGTTGTTTTTAAACATTATTTTCTTTAATCAGATTGGGTTTGCGGACTGTTTTCCAGTCTGACAGTATCTCCTCTGTCTGTCCGTCCATAGTGTGGTTTATGCTCTCATTTATTTTATTATCAATGCATGATCGTTACTATTTAAATACACCCACACAATCATAGCCGAGTGTTAACAAAAATAACATTTCTCTGCTATTCAAGTTCTGTTTCTCAACATTGTACCATGTTGCTCATGTTTGAACAAAGAAAATACGAATGAGAAATCACAAAAAATGTAAGAGTTTTTGTTTTTTTCCATTACAATTTTAAAATGATTGCCAAAAGATCAGTAATTAAACAGTTCCTGTAATGCTAGGCCCACTGGAATGTTGAAAGATTGTACAGAGATAATAGAAGTCAAACATGAACACCTATCTCTTTGGATGATTTACAGCAAATTAATTCACTAGTACTATTTATGTAAACAGCTTTTTTACCAAGGCATGCCACACCATGGCTGTTGATCCACTGTGTGCAGTGGTGTAACACTAACATGACTTTCCATTATTGAGTCATAGTTGAAGAAAAATCATCTCTCAAATGCCATGACTTTGTCCAGGCTTTCTAGTAACTACTGTAGTTTTGACTTATGAAAAACTGATACACAATGGAGGCAGCGAAACATCAAATGAAATAACCTTCTGTTGTGCAATAGATTTCTGATCACAGGTGATAAAATATTAAACTGGATCATGGTAAAAGATTTCTTAGTGACTGTGCAGAATTTTACTGCAAATCATAGCACATACGCTTCTTCCTGCCAACATAGCTAATTCTTTTCATGCAGAAAAGTGCAGAAAGATTCACTTCACCCTTTTCCCCACTATTGTGTGTGTGCTATTTAAAATAGCTCCTGATCAACCCTATAGCAGTGGCTCCTTCAGTTACACGCTTAAAATGTAGTCATAGTTAAAAACGTTTCATTGCTACACCACTTGCACTATGTACAGACGTCAATTATAATTAGTTTTATATACAGCCGATAAGCAATATTTCATCAAACCACTACAAGCGCTGTGTCGATCATTCATTAGTGTGCTAGCCTACTAACTCTACACAAATATAGACTACCATTATGTCACGTTCAATATTCATTTTGTAGAACATATTTTCTGCACGGATCTAACCTGGGCTATAGTATGTTGCGTTTGTATCTCTGCTGTACAATGTTATGCATTGATTGTAATAAATTGTTATTTATCAGATCTGAAAGGCTGATTTGAGGGTTAGTCAAATCACAAGATGTATTTTCTTTTTATAATTTTTGGAATATTTCTATTTAAATATTTTTTTCTGGTGAATAAAGATGATAAATTTTGTCAAACAACAAAACATCAACATGAGAAAGTTCTTGATGCGTCAGCCTGCCGAAATTACCCTTTGACTGTATTTTGTATAAGCGAGGAAATTATTCTCGAAGCTTTTGTGTAGCAATAATAATAATTCATTGGCTAGAAATGTAAAGTAGGTTGGTTGTTTTGATGAAACCTTTAATAGTTTTTTTTGTGCTCAGATAACTTCTCCTATATCAAAATGTTTGCGAAGAACTTGTAAAAAATATGATACAAGCACAATTGCTACCTCATAATAGTGGTCAGAAATGTAATTAATATGTTGGAATTAGGTTGAGGTAAAGTAAGGATGGGTAATGATGGCACGAAGCCGTTTTACTCAATTATGATTACCAACTTTGCAAATCCAACGTAAAAAAAGTAACTTGTGTTTCAGCAGCACAATATACTTTAAAAAGGTACAAAGATGAGCAATGGCGATGCTGTCCACTTCTCCCTGGCTCCTCCTAGCAGTGTTATTATTCATAATTTGGTATTTGAGGTCAGAGAGATCGATCAATAGTTTGAGAAATAAAAAATGAGGCAAAAGGAAAACAGGCAATGTTATATATGCAAGCACTAGGCAATGCAACCATTAATAGAGGAAGGCAGTGAGCCGTACATGCATACTGGAGAGCAGAAACTGAAAAGTTGATGCCGACAAAACCTAAACAATAGAAACCTAGTTAAACTATAAGTATGCAAATGTAACCATTGGACTCTTAGAGGTGGACCTTGTGACATTTTGAGCTATGATTTAAAAGTTTATTCGTTTTAAACTATAGCTCGCACAAGCGCAATCTTTGTTTTGACAATTTTTCTCAACTAGAGCATCAACTTTTATAAAAAAAGTTTGTCCATCCAAAGGTGCAAAAATTATTTGTGTCGCACCAGTGGTTGTCTCAGAAAAATAATGGAAAAAGAGCACGTTTGCTTAAAAAAAGAATGTGTTGTGGTCACACTATGAAGCATTGCTGCTCTTGCACCTCTTGTGACAAATTTACATATAAATCCTTTGTGTAATACACGCTTCGCTCGCATGAGCTTTGCAGCCGCTATAAACTAAACAAAATACTGATAAACCGGTTTAGTTACTCATTCCTACTAAGAATACACTGCAGAAAATGCGCCATTCGGCCAAATTAGCTAAAAAATCTGTAAATGGCTGCCACCTCACATAATGCAGTACTTTACAGATGCTTGCAAAGTCTCTTGCTGGCAGTGAATGGTGAGCTGAGTGAACAAATATTCAAGGGTTACAAAAAACTGCAACTTCGTCTGTAAACGGTATAGGTGTATTGCAGGTTTTGGTTAACACAGGCCCTCTGTTGGTTTGATACTTGGTTAATATGTGGCTGTTTGAGAAAGGATACAGTAACGCTTGGGGTAAACCGTTGCAGAAATGTTACACAAAAAAATATAATGAGGATGAGTATATTTACCTAATGTTATCAAAGATTATTTTATCTCACAAAGTAATCAAATGTGAGAGGTTTGAATAACATTGTGATACAGCTTACTGTAACCAGTCCTTACCATGGTTATTAGTAATGCTTATAGCTGTTTGAGAGCCAAAAAGGTGGCAACATTGAACAAGTGTGCATATAAGTGACAATTGCTTAAAATAAATCAGCCTGCTAGCAAGATATGCCGCAAGCTTTGGCTAATTCCTAACGTGGCTTTTATCATTCAACGTAAAAACCTGGTAGGGGCAGAGTGAGGAGCAAAGGCCTTAACTGCCAATTTTAAACAAAATAGTATCAATTTCATTACTCTGCCCTGCGTATGTAGAAACTACCAATCAACCCAACAATTAGTATCAGGTTAACTTCCTTGAGAAGTCAACAATGGGAGCTGTAAGTAGTAAAGCCTAGCAAATAACTACCCAATACCACACTGTGTGTACGTTGAACAAAAATCTTTATAATAAACTTTCAGATTTTGGATTTGTCATTTGCAAGCTTTTTGCCAAAAAGTAGAACACAGTTTTATTTGCAGTGATTACCTACGTGTAGCTACTGATATAGTGTTCCAACTGATAGAGCAATACAAAAGATCCAGTACGCTGCAAACAAGCAGTTGTTAGACAAATAAAATACAAGATAAGTTTGTTTATTACCAAAATTCTAGTCAATACTTTTGAATAAACCAAGTTTTCACTTTTTTACACTGTCAAAGCAAAGATCAGAGTTATACAGTGAAGTACCTTTCAGGTAGCAGGTAACTTTCAAGTTCAGTTAACTTTGGGCTCATGATTTGAACAACAATGAGTCGTAGCGATCAACTCATATCCCATATTCCTCCATGCTAACAGATGGCGACAATGTTTGGTGTCGTATTGCATAATTACTAAGCCTTTAAACTACTATGTCAAGCGAGCTTGTGTGCACAGGACCACAGAGTGCTATTTAAAAGCCTACCAACCAAATCACTACACAACTAAGAAGCCAGTCAACAGCTCGCATTGTAAAGGCTAGTTTTAACTTTACAGCTTGCCCAACAATTTAGAGTTGGCCGGATTTGTGCTCAAAATTTGTCTTTTTTGCACAAACTGTAGACTCACTAAACTGCAGTCCATATCTTATTTACATTGCAAGCTAAAACCCCCAGAGTAAATTCACTTTCTGTTTTTCCTTGCCCTGTCATTTTTCAGCTACAAATTGAAAACATCCTGGTGCATATCGCTAACTTTGTGAGTCAGCACACATACGTGACTGATTAGGATTGGCAGGGTTGGCAATGATAAGGTACGCAATTAGCTGCTAGAAACTTGTACAAACAAGGATTACTAGTAGTAGTAGCTCCTTCTAGCATAACTATATGAAACCACTCCCAGGAATTGTCTTAAGATCGAAATAATTTTTAAATGCAACCATGTGCCAACAACAAAGACAAAATGAATGACAGGACTGCATGTTTCTCAAATTTAGATCAGCGATTTTTTTCAATATAAGTGTCTTATCCGATCCTTCAGCTTCCAAACAAATCACATAGAAAAGGCTTTTATATTGTGATGAATTTTATACAGAGTAGTCACTGCACTAGCAGCCTGCAAGTGGTATTTGCTTGCTGTAACCATTAAGTTTATCAAGTGTATTTTTGACTGCACTGCGAGGTGAGTCATTGGAATGCGCTAGCTAGCCGTGCTGAGCATGTTCGGTTGAAAGCTCTATTGACTACAGCAGGCGAGCTGTAGACGAAGTCGCTGAGCCAAGGGCGTTCTCCCACTACTAGCCAATGATTGACATTCAAATAAAGCAATAATTCAAATAAAGCATCTGTTTTTGTGCTACTACGGGTTGATCTGTAATAGCCAATCGTTAGTATGCATTTTCAGCTACCTTATTTACATAACTTCTTTTTATAACCATGCTGATGTTAGCCCAGAGAGGCAGACCTGATTTAGAGTTTGCATAAGGAGGTTACTTGTTGCAATTACCTGTTTTGTATTCCAATAAGAGATTGATATTTGAACTAGTTGCATTTGGTCTGGCAGGTTGCCCGTTAACTTGTCTAGTTCTCCCGGATCCAGGAGAACACTTTGCATATCCATACACACACACAGTCAGTAGAGAACCCATTACTACTGCTTGTAGTAGCCCTCTCTAGTAGGAGCTGATTCTGGTCTATCCAGTGCAGCCCTGCATACCTGTAACATTGCGTTGAGGCGTTGTTAGTAGCGAGATAAGCTCAATAGCTGTTTGCTATTGCAACCGGATATTTACTCTCTAGTAGTTGTTTGGTGAGGCCACGGTGAAATCCTTTACAATATTACCATTTACCTGCAGTGCCACCAACTTTCCATGAACTGCTGGTTTGTGAATTTTTTGAGAGAGAAACCATGAATTTAAAGCATTGAATTGAAGGAAGAACATGATAAGTAGCGAACAGAAGAGAGTTGAAAAAATAACAACAAAAATATGGCAATCAATGAATGTATAGTAGTAACATATACCAGTGTCACAATTGTCAAGTAGTAGTGCCGAAAAACATACTGTAGTGAAGAGACGTGTAAATATATGTGACAATTGAGGTGGAGAAAATGAAGCCATATTCTAGTAGTAAAGGAAAAAAAAGAAAAAGGTGGATGAAATACTTTTAAATAAAAAATACTGTAAGCGATACTGCTAAGAAAACCCATTATCAAATAGTTTTGTAGTCTTCTGCATCCACCCCTGGCCCCTATATCCACCCCTGGTTTCCCATCAACTCCATTTGATGTAGATACCTTGTCCCTATCTACCACCAGTGACCATCCACATGATGATCAAACTACTCTAACCCTCTACCGCAGGTAGATGGTCTATCTGCAATCAACATCACTCGCAGAGTCCTTATGAATCCTCCCCTACCAGCCTTTATCCAACTCCCAACCCTGGAAACTTCCCCAATCTGTCTTGAAGACCTTCCGCTCCCTCCACCCCTGCAATTTAGCAAGTTTGGCATCTCTATTAGAAAGCAGAATGCCCTAGAACGCCATAGAATTATGCACAAACATGTATATAAATAGGACTGGCATACTAAGTTTATGATTAAATTATTCATTTTTTGTTTCGTAACTGTTTTAAACTATTATAAAGCGGTAAAAAGTGTGAGATCTACCAGTTCTGAAAACTTTGAAAGTCAAAAATAATTCCCGAGAAATTGAGTTTTGGACAATACCTGTATTCGAGGTCTCGCCCATTGGTATGACAAATTTTGATCAATGCTATTAAACCTCTAGCGTTCATTTTGCGCAACAAATCAAGAAAATGAATCACATAATTTTTCAAAAGGTTTCAAACTTTTCTTCTTTTTGTCATTCTGCCAAGCTCTAGAAAGTACACCTCAAGCACTGCTTCCTGTTTACAACACTATAGTTCATTTTTGCTAATAAATAAATTATTTATCAGGTATCCAATAGTTAGTTGGTAATGTATAAGTAACTGGATGGTAACACTGCGAAAAATTTCAGATTTAAATGAGGGAATCCTTATGGGAAAAATAAAATTAACAAAAGAATCATATTACTATGCGTACAAGTTAAATCTTCAAAACAATAATTCAAGAGTTTTTACTTGTTACTAATTTTTAGCGATAATACTTCTAAAAGATTTTTTTCTAATAAGATTCACTCATTATTGTTTATTTTGTTGATAACTTGCTATAACGAATATATCATTTCAACAATAGAAAAAACTGTTTTTCATGAGTAGCTTGTGGCACAAAGCAAATTGATTTGGTGAGACAATGGTTTAGGCTCAGGCCCACTGGAGGTGCTGAATGTAAAAATGCTCGTGAGTTTGGCTCTTGCTTGCCGCTTACTAAAAATAGATAACCACTCAACATGCCGAACTGTTTGATATTTCGCTGGTGGGTAGCACACTAATTGGTCACAAGTTCTTTTTGGTTTTCACATTTTGAAGTGGCAGAAACCGATCATAATGAAAAGACTTATATGATAATTGTGGAAGTACTTTTTAGCAATGGCTACTGCACAACACTTGCAAAGATTAATAATGATAATAAAAATAATAATAAAATTATATTGATAGTGATAGTAATGGTGATAGTAAAAATAGCAGTGGCAGTAGCAGTGGCAGTGGCAGTGGCAGTGGCAGTGGCAGTGGCAGTGGCAGTGGCAGTGGCAGTGGCAGTGGCAGTGGCAGTGGCAGTGGCAGTGGCAGTGGCAGTGGCAGTGGCAGTGGTAGTGGCAGTGGCAGTGGCAGTGGCAGTGTCAGTGGCAGTGGCAGTGGCAGTGGCAGTGGCAGTGGCAGTGGCAATGGCAGTGGCAGTGGCAGTAGTAGTAGCAGTGGTAGTGGTAGTGGCAGTGGCAGTGGCAGTGGGAGTGGCAGTGGCAGTGGCAGTGGCAGTGGCAGTGGCAGTGGCAGTGGCAGTGGCAGTGGCAGAGGCAGAGGCAGTGGCAGTGGCAGTGGTAGTGGCAGTGGTTATTTCAAGTGGCAGTGGCAGTGGTAGTGGCAGTGGCAGTGGCAAAGGCAGAGGCAGTGGCAGTGGCAGTGGTAGTGGCAGTGGCTGTGGTAGTGGCAGCGGTAGCGGCAGTGGAAGTGGCAGTGGTAGTGGTAGTGGCAGTGGTAGTGGCAGTGGCAGAGGCAGTGGTAGTGGTAGTGGTAGTGGCAGTGGCAGTGGCAGTGGTAGTGGCAGTGGTAGTGGCAGTGGCAGTGGTAGTGGTAGTGGCAGTGGTAGTGTCAGTGGCAGTGGCAGTGGCAGTGGCAGTAGTAGTAGCAGTGGTAGTGGTAGTGGCAGTGGCAGTGGCAGTGGCAGTGGCAGAGGCAGAGGCAGTGGCAGTGGCAGTGGCAGTGGTAGTGGCAGTGGTTATTTCAAGTGGCAATGGCAGTGGCAGTGGTAGTGGCAGTGGCAGTGGCAGTGGCAGTGGCAGAGGCAGAGGCAGTGGCAGTGGCAGTGGCAGTGGTAGTGGCAGTGGTTATTTCAAGTGGCAATGGCAGTGGCAGTGGCAGGGGCAGTGGCAGTGGTAGTGGTTATTTCCAGTGGCAGTGGCAGTGGCAGTGGCTGTGGCAGTGGCAGTGGAAGTGGCACTGGCAGTGGCAGTGGCAGTGGCAGTGGCAGTGGCAGTGGCAGTGGCAGTGGCAGTGTCAGTGGCAGTGACAGTGGCAGTGGTAGTGGCAATGGCAGTGGTGGTTGCAGTGGCAGTGGTAGTGGCAGTGGCAGTGGCAGTGGCAGTGGCAGTGGCAGTGGTAGTGGTAGTGGTAGTGGCAGTGGCAGTGGCAGTGGCAGTGGCAGTGGCAGTGGCAGTGGTAGTGGCAGTGGCAGTGGTAGTGGCTGTGGCAGTGGCAGTGGTAGTGGCAGTTGCAGTTGCAGTGGCAGTGGCAGTGGCAGTGGCAGTGGCAGTGGCAGTGGCAGTGGCAGGGGCAGGGGCAGGGGCAGTGGCAGTGGCTGTGGCTGTGGCAGTGGCAGTGGCAGTGGCAGTGGCAGTGGCAGTGGCAGTGGCAGTGGCAGTGGCAGTGGCAGTGGCAGTGGCAGTGGCAGTGGCAGTGGTAGTGGCAGTGGCAGTGGCAGAGGCAGTGGCAGTGTCAGTGGCAGTGGAAGTGGCAGTGGCAGTGGCAGTGGCAGTGACAGTGGCAGTGGAAGTGGCAGTGGCAGTGGTGGTTGCAGTGGCAGTGGTAATGGCAGTGGCAGTGGTAGTTGCAGTGGCAGTGGTAGTGGCAGTGGCAGTGGCAGTGGCAGTGGCAGTGGCAGTGGAAGCGGCAGCGGCAGTGGCAGTGGTAGTGGTAGTGGTAGTGGCAGTGGCAGTGGCAGTGGCAGTGGGAGTGGCAGTGGCAGTGGCAGTGGTAGTGGCTGTGGCAGTGGCAGTGGTAGTGGCAGTTGCAGTGGCAGTGGCAGTGGCAGTGGCAGTGGCAGTGGCAGTGGCAGTGGCAGTGGCAGTGGCAGTGGTAGTGGCAGTGGCAGTGGCAGTGGCATTGGTAGTGGCAGTGGCAGTGGCAGTGGCATTGGTAGTGGCAGTGGCAGGGGCAGTGGTAGTGGCACCGACAGGGGCAGTGGTAGTGGTAGTGGCTGTGGCAGTGGCAGTGGCAGTGGCAGTGGCAGTGGCAGTGGCAGTGGCAGTGGCAGTGGCAGTGGCAGTGGCAGTGGCAGTGGCAGTGGCAGTGGCAGTGGCAGTGGCAGTGGCAGTGACAGTGACAGTGGCAGTGGCAGTGGCAGTGGCAGTGGCAGTGGCAGAGGCAGTGGCAGTGGCAGTGGCAGTGGCAGTGGCAGTTGCAGTGGCAGTGGCAGTGGCAGTGGCAGTGGCAGTGGCAGTGGCAGTGGCAGTGGCAGTGGCAGTGGCAGTGGCAGTGGCTGTGGCTGTGGCTGTGGCTGTGGCTGTGGCTGTGGCTGTGGCTGTGGCTGTGGCAGTGGCAGTGGCAGTGGCGGTGGCAGTGGTGGTTGCAGTGGCAGTGGTAGTGGCAGTGGCAGTGGCAGTTGCAGTGGCAGTGGCAGTGGCAGTGGCAGTGGCACTGGCAGTGGTGGTTGCAGTGGCAGCGGTAGTGGTAGTGGCAGTGGCAGTGGCAGTGGCAGTGGCAGTGGCAGTGGCAGTGGCAGAGGCAGTGGCAGTGGCAGTGGCAGTGGCAGTGGCAGTGGCAGTGGCAGTGGCAGTGGCAGTGGCAGTGGCAGTGGCAGTGGCAGTGGCAGTGGCAGTGGCAGTGGCAGTGGCAGTGGCTGTGGCAGTGGCAGTGGCAGTGGCAGTGGCAGTGGCAGTGGCAGTGGCAGTGGCAGTGGCAGTGGCAGTGGCAGTGGCAGTGGCAGTGGCAGTGGCAGTGGCAGTGGCAGTGGCAGTGGCAGTGGTAGTGGCAGTGGTAGTGGTGGTTGCAGTGGCAGTGGCAGTGGCAGTGGCAGTGGTAGTTGCAGTGGCAGTGGCAGTGGCAGTGGCAGTGGCACTGGCAGTGGTGGTTGCAGTGGCAGTGGTAGTGGTAGTGGCAGTGGCAGTGGCAGTGGCAGTGGCAGTGGCAGTGGCAGTGGTAGTGGCAATGGCAGTGGTAGTGGCAGTGGTAGTGGCAGTGGTAGTTGCAGCGATAGTGGCAGTGGCAGTGGCAGTGGCAGTGGTAGTGGCAATGGCAGTGGTAGTGGCAGTGGCAGTGGTAGTGGCAGTGGTAGTTGCAGTGATAGTGGTAGTAATAGTAATAATAATGATCATAAAAATAATAAAATAATTAAATTTCATCGTAACGAGGATGATTGAAATATCAATAAATGCAGTATAGGCCTTATAATTATAACTTATCCATTATAAATGCGTCATAAATGAATAGAAATATTCATTCACAAAGTTATGATCAGTTGGTCTCTAACACTACAAAAATCAATACGAAACCAACCTGAACCTTGCATTTGCATATTCTGTTATGTACCCTGACACAAAATCTTTATTAAGAGTTGTGCCCTGCTTCAAAGAGTATGTGGACACAATTTCTCAGTTTGCGTGTTTCCCTAAATTATTTTAACTTTTTCAGCAAATACTTTGCGTGAACTTTGTTTTTTTGGAAGTTGGGATTTATTTTCCGTATGATTTTTTGGCCGTCCATTAGAAATTGTTGAATTGTTCTCATGTTCCTAACTGATTTATAGTTTCCATATGTGATGACTTGACGAGCAAAAACATGCTACTTCCTGCTTTTTACTTGACAAGCACATCGTGAATATTTTCAATCTAATGCTAGTTGAAGAATAATGCAACTCATCTACAATCTTTGTAGATGCGACTCTGTGAGTTGAAAAGCACTAAAAAATATATTGTTGGCACACTGCTGTTGCCCAACAATGTTTTGCTTAAGCCTTTAAATGCCGTTTCAACCATACTTACTTCCAAATTTTTGAGAACCATCTTTTTTGAGTAACCCCAATAATATGAGCATCCATTACCTTAGGAAACTTTACTCAACAACAAAAAAGAATTTGTTATTGCATTAGAAGCACTTTCAGTAATATGGGAGATTTTGGTCATACAAAAGGACCTCTCCAAAGGTTAAAACAAGTTCTAGCTGTTATAAGTCATTAGTAGCAGCTTTGTACCAAGGCCAATAACTAAAGCTGTCTTTTTTTAACTGGGTTAAAAGTGTTTTTCGCATAACAATAAAATATGGCAGAAAGAGTATTCTTTGATTTCATACGTGAAAATGCCTTGATAGGTTATATATACGGAGATGATTATCAGTCAGTGGTAGTATTAGTGTATTTTGATAAAACCACAAGTTATTAGTTCATTGCTTAATTACTATTTGTACATTAAGTATACTTGCAAGCAGCTCTTTTGTCAACAGATTTAATAGATTTCAAAGAGAAAATCTAAGCTCAATTTTGTTTAAATAGCAACATTCAATACCCAATAGAGCAGTCATTACCTGGAAGTTGAAGTGCATGGTATGTGATGAGCGGTTGCTGGGATTGACAAAGGCTGTCAAAGCGAATGGACTGTAATAATCATTTCATGGGTTCTGGCTCCCAAAGAGTCATTGGTGGTGTTAGGAAAAGTATTTGACCTTAAATTGCTCCTGTGCCCCAGAGGCTCGATTGCATGCTTTGCAATTTAAAATACCTATTGAAATCAAGGTTTCACAGTACTGTCACACATAGAGTTGGAGCCAGTAAGAGTCCATTGCACAATGGGTTATTATTTAACCAACCATGTAACATTTTCAACTGAGTGAACTTGGCACAAGAAAATGTAGTGAAATATTTTGCAAATTCTTAAATATGTGTATTACCTCTAACTTTGAACCATATACCACTTTTAATTTTCATTCCAGACTCAGCAGCTGGTGGAAGGGTTGAAACTCCATACCTTACCACAAGAATACTACTTGAGTTTGAGGATTAAAGTCAAAAACAAGAATAGCTGTTAAATATTGAAGCTGTAACGGAAACTGTAAATCAATGTTTATACTAGTTTAGCTACATTTCATTAGCCTATAAAATCATGTCTTTGGTTTCAAACAAGCCAAGTAAATTGGTACATTAATATAAAAAAGACTTTTTATTGTAATGTTGAACAATTAATTGCTAAATGAAATCTACGTTGCCCACAAGGCAACTATTGTGTACATGTCTGACCTTCTATGGGATAAAGACCTATTTGCAACATCTTGGTGTAACAGAAAATCTATGTTATCGAATAAAGTCAAATCTAAGGCAGTGACTATCACGCAACAAAAAGTTATAGTAACTCGTACAGACATCATCATAAAGAACACTCAAATAGAAAACTATTCTCAAGTGAATCTACTTGGAGTAACTTTTGACAAGTACCTTAAGTTCTCAGCATATGCGGATGAAGTTATTGTGAAATCTAGACCATCTTTTCAATCTCTTGTGTCATCAAAGAAGGTCGATGTGGAAGAGAAGGGTTTGGTTCTGTTCTATTCCACCAGAGTACTGTCCATCCTATGATATGTAGTGCCATACTGGTATCCATTTCCCATCTACAATGACATTAACAAATTAAAGAGGCACTAAAGAATTTGTCTTCAAATGATTGCACCGAATATTGACACATACTAGGACAGGAGAATGCATCTCAATATTTTAACCTGCATACACACTAGAACAGTTTTTGTTCAAAAAATTGTTCATGTTGGAGTCGTGCCTTTCTTCTTCCGGTGGGTGTGTACGCGCAAGAAAAGAATTTCAGCTGAAAAAGCATTTGATCTTTGGTAAGGGAGATATAAAATTTGTAGTTTTCAGCATAACCTTAGCATTACTACTAATGATGTTGCCATCGGTCATTCCATAATTCTTCACCATGTCTATGGTTTTTATTAGTAAATCCTCCAGTTGCTGGGTCGATATTAATCATTTGTAATATCTGCTGTTCTGAACCAAATTATTTTTATTTATTCAGCTTTACCAAATATTTCTTCCGAGTAATTAAAAGTATTTCTATATTATTCGATTTAAACCTATGGTTATCAAAAAGTGATAAAAAAAACTATTGGAATAAGAATGTTATTACATAATAATAATAATTTTTTATTCACAAATGGCAAATTCTTTTTGGTTAGTTTTGATAAATAATAATTAATGGTATGATTTGGTTATTACTAAAAGATGTGATGGTTATCCATTTTTCTATCTTTTATCGTGTAAGTGGCAACAAGCAACTTCTGAACTAATTTTTTGTTGTAGTTTCATTAATAATCTGTTGAAAATTGTCGCTGATTTTGAGCCGTGCTCAAATGCCAATAATGCTGGCCAATATGATAAAAATCGACATTCAAACTAAAAATTGCATTCACACTAGGCCGTTTTGGAACTGCGCAGATTTCGGCATCTAAATCGTTTTAGTGTGTACGCAGCTTTAAATTTAATCAAATATCAAGAGATTTCCAGTGTACTTTAGATGGAAAAGTTATGCCACAACACTTCACATCTCCTACATGATTACTTCCCCGTGGCTTCACTTAATCACCATCACCCAGAATGTTGTAAAAGGAAAAACTGAACAGCGCTTCTGGGAAAAAGCATATTTTACAAATAAGGAGCCATATCTTTTCAATCTTTTTTAGTTATACATATTGCCTATGCTCCCTATGCTTTAACCCTAATATATATGCTCCCCATGCTTTCATTTTTTTTATTAAATACCACGATTTTCTTTTGTATGCACACACGGTCTTAATTGCATTGATTCGTGCGTCGATCGATGTCTTTTAATAAAGTTCATTTTACTTTATCTTACCTACCTGAAGTGTCTTTTATGGTTGCTGGAATGAGTTGGCAATAAAATGTGTAGCTAATCTTACCAAACTTTGTGAGAAAGTAAGCAACTATAACTCTCCTTAGCCAAGTTGATGATAAAGGTTACCTATAAGGCGCCTCCACTCGTACCTACCTTATCTTACAACTTAAACTTTATGTGCTTTGTCAAGATAAAACCGGTCATATTCACTTCACTTGCTGATAACGTGTTTACCAGACTTGCACAACAACGTTATTAATCAAACTTGTGTAAGAAATTTGAGTGGGTAGTAAGGAAGGTGATTGTAAACAATCATTGGTTTCAGACTGGCTTAAAAGTTGTAAAAATCAGATTCTAAGTTACCTAAGTTTGGACCAATCAATCGTAATCTGCATCTCTCAACTTTCCTTTAAAACCCAATGGAATACACGGGAAATTGAAAAAAATCATTTTGAATGCTTTCTTACTATTCTTTACATATTTTCCATGTATTGGGGAGTGGGTAGTGGACTTCTCCGACCAAAGTGCAGTACCCTCCCCACCCCTGAAAGGTGTCCCTGAGAGATCTTAAGCATCAAGTGCACCTGTCTAAACACTGACATTGGACAAGCAGTATACAAAATCATTAATTATAAGTGCATTATTACGATAGTAGATAGTAGTTACTACCCCAAGGCTGTGTAGTATCAAGTATTCCGGCTCTGGCTACTAGCCCAGGTCGCATAAGTATTGCTGGCATATCCATCAAGCTAAAAATAGCCTGAGAGACTTCAGGAACACTTATTCAGAGCCTTAGTTGGCATTGTTAGGTGTAGATATTGTAGTGTTTTTCTGTTTACACCACCGACACAACGGCCTCCATGTACTCCTTGTTTGCAATAATAATGTCCAGATAACGATACAATTGTTCCTTGTTAATAATACTATATTATGCACATTCTATTTAGCAAGATATAAGTATATTTATCAATCCACTATCACTGCAAGCCATACATAACAACTTCTCAGTAATCCACAGTAACTTCTGCCTCCCTGATCTCCAACAATTCTTTTTATAGGAGAGATCAGGAAGGCACACTCCCTTATTAGGGTAAACCAATACAACAGATCCTTGCAAATTATCAACAAATCGTCACAATCAATACATAATATAAACAAAGACAATCAAATAAGACTTGTGCACACATGGCACATTGTTCATCAGACCCAAGGCTCCTGCTCCTTTAGCTTGGGTCCCACTTCGACGCTCTTTCTCTTGTATGACTTCAAAAGGCTGTCATGCTTTCTCGTGCACTCAAGCTTGTCCATTGGTGGCCATTGGTGGCCATTTATGACCGAGTGTCTCTGTATAGCGGCCATATATGACTGAGTGTCTCTGTATAGCAGCCATTTATCTCCGTATGACTCACTCAGTATAGCATGTAGCTGGGCATACATGATGAATAGATGGTTAGAGGTATCCCTGTATAATAGAAGTGAAGGGAAGGGGACTCTTTTGCACTCTTCCAGGGGTGACAAGGGGTGTAGGGTAGGGGGTTGAGGGGGACGGGAAGGGCTGGGGTCACTGGTTTCACACAAATCTCCTACATACTCCTCTTCGTTAGCGACACCGTCTCTAATTAGTTAATTAATAACAAAGATTTGTGGCGTACCTCACCGGGAATAACATATATATTTGGGTTAAAGAAATACAGGTAGCACAAGACAGCCTATTGTACACCAGCAAACAAGTTTCCTCGGACTTCAGTAGCTAAACGGCGGAGGGAAGCAGCTTCGAATTCCGCGGCTTCGTATTCCAGCTTTATGTCTCTCTTGGCGGCTGGCAAGGTGTGGGAATTTAGTAGTGCCTGGCGAAGTGCTCGTTGGTCAGCTTCCAGATCTGTGACTAATTGGTCTAAAGCCCTGGCTGCGCCCTTTCTTTTGACTAAGAAGTCTCCAGTTGGCTGGGGGTAAGGGGGGACGTCTACGGAGGGGGGTGACTGAGCAAGGGGGAAAGTCTCACGGGGTGGAGTAGGTGGGGAGACTGGGGGAGGGGCGGTGGCAGGGGCTGACTTCTTTGGTATGCGGTAGCTAGCTAGACGGACAGACATCAAACTGGGAATGGGGTTGGAAGGACGCTTGTTGGAAGGATGGGTGTCGACTGGTGAATGGTCACGTTTGGGGGGTTTGACTGGCGAAGTAGGGGGTGCACCCGTTTGTGTGGGCACACATTGCTCAAATTTGGGTGGGTTGTTCCATTGCGTGAACTCGCAGAAACGCTCGTAGGACTTCTTATCTACCGCGTAGATCATCCCTGTTTTTCCTACGTGTTCAGAATCTCCATCGTTGTCCAACTTGCTCTGATGTCCATAGACCGTGTCTCTGCTTTCACTTGCAAACTGGCAGCGACAGAAATGCTTTATATAGTGCTGATTTATGTGTACAGCTAGCTGCCGGGTGTTGCGGCTCCGGTATCCATATTTGTCGCAGGTCAGACGACTTGATCTCTGCAGAAGGCGCTGGACTTTGCCCTCAGCACTCTGACTTATCCATTTCAACATTCTCCAACAAGCAGGATTCCTCCTACCATCAGCTCAAAAGGTGACTGTAGGCTCGTCTTTCAGCGTAAGTGGAGAGGGGAGGGGCAACAGGAACCGTTCGTATCAACCGTACTGGTATGCTGGGTAGATCTGACGGTGTACTCTTCTTCTCTATAACAGAAGCAACAGGATGACAGTGCCGTTTGTTAGGTGGGGAGGTAGGAGGGGCATTCTGGGGTGGGGTAACTTGAGACGATAGGGGGGATACTCCCACTTGACTATTACTGGGTGGAGAAGTGGTATTTGACCATTCGGTTAATACTTTTTCGTGTTTTAACGCCAGATCTACTCTGTGGGGGTGGTGTGAGGTTCTTTTGAGGGTGGTCCACCTATCCCGAGCCGGGGTAGCTGGATTCCGAGCCGGGGTAGTGCCGGGGTCACTGGGGAAAAGGGGGGTTGACTTGGGGGGTTTCTTCACACATTGGCTATAGCTGTAATCAAGTTTTCTTGAAGGAATGGTTGGGGTAGGGACCAGGGGGAGAATAGTGGGTGGTGTTTTAGCTGGGGCGAGGGGTGGGAACTCGTCTAAGTCGGTTGGGGGGGGGGGCAGGTATAAGGGTGGTGAGAGCTAAAGGATCACTGGCCATAGCGTTCTCGAGTACCCATCTATCATAGGCATTTTTCAACTCACCAGGTTGACTTTCTGACGTGGCTGTTGGTAGCGTAGTAGGTGGTAACTCTCCTGTAACCCCTAGCAGCTGATCCTCGCTGTGGCTGGAGGGTGGCTGATATTCAGCTAGATTAGCTTCTAAAAGGAGGTTGTCATCGTCATTCTCTAGCTGTAAGCAGGCGGAAGTTCCAGTGGTCATAGTTTGCAAGTAATTCTGAAGGAGTTGCAGTAAACAAGCGGACTGCTCAGTAAGCAGGTTAGCAGACAAAAGGGGAATATTTTCTTGACTATCCAGCTGCAAACCAGTTTGCTCTGCCACTTGGGGGGTCTGACTCATGGCAGAGGGGAAAAAGAGGGGTATCTTTGGTGGCTCTCGCAGGGGGGTGAAATGGAGAGAGTCAGTTGAAGTTTGGAGGGTGGGTAGGGGAGATCCTAGCAATTCTTTTGAGACTAGGCAAGGGGGTTGTGGTCCTCAGGCTTAGTAATGAACGCCTTCACTGTAGCTAATAACTTGGTTCTTTCTTCATGGGATTTATCACTTCTTGCAGTGACTTGGTGACACCAAGGTTGGCCATATCATTGGGGTGGTCCTACGTTTCGTCTAGGGCGGCCTGTAGGTGCTGAGGCTAAGGGAGGGGGGCGTGTAACTGGCGGGGGACAACTTCTTTGTTCACTGTATGACCTACAGCTCGGCCAGTTCTTGTCCGATTGGATTGATTTTCACTGGAGAGATTAAGTGAGCGCTCTTCTACAGGTTGAGGTGCTCTGGGTGCTTGTCTCTCCACAGGGGGAGAGATTGGAGGGGAGGGGGGCGCCATATAGGGGGGAGGTATTGGAAAGTCCAGGAGTGGAAAGGGTATTTCTTGTAAAGGGGGAGGGGGGTTTCGTCTCCTGCGGGGAGCAGCGCCACGCATGTTGGGGCGGCGGACGGGTTCTAACGCTGCAGGGGCCTGTCCGTACGGCTCCAGACATGCCCTGTATGGTTTCAGGCGGCTTCCGTTTTGCACTGATTGTTGGCCGTGTAGATTGATCAGGTATGTGTGATTACTGTAGGCTTCCTCTACTATATAAGGGCCCACAAACTTGGGTTGGAGTTTGGGATTTTCTCCTTTTCTTCTCCTCTGGTTTTCCAACCATACTTCACCCGTTTTGAATAGAGACGGCTCCTCTCCCTCGTCTCCTCGTATCTGTTGTTGCTCCATTCGGAGGGCCTCATGAACCTCTTCAAGTCTTTCCTGTAGGGCTGGAGCATATTTGTGTACAGGCACACACTCAACCAAGGGGGAGTGGTAGGTTAATTGGTCGGGAAGCAGCAATTCCCTTTCCATCATCAGGAAGTTTGGTGTTTCGCCTGTAGTAGAATGGGGGGTGGCACGGAATGCCCTCATTATTTGGGGGAGAATCAAGTCCCATTCTCTGGGTTGTCTCTTCAACAGGAGAGAGCGTAGGGTATCTCCTAACACCCTATTATTGCGCTCTACGACACCGTTGGCTTGGGGGTGGTAGGGAGTGGTCCGGGTCTTTTTTACCCGCCAGAGAGTACAGGGTTCGTGCATGAGACTCGTTTCAAACTGGGCACCCTGATCAGTGTGCATCTGCTCGGGTAGTCCGAAGTAGCAGAACACGCGTTCGTCGAGGGCGGTGGCAACAACAGGGGCAGTGGCATCAGGGAGGGGGAGTGCGTCTTGCCAACGGGTAAAGTGGTCTGTTAAGACGAGTATCCACTTGTTTCCTCTATCGGTCTCAGGGAGGGGGCCCACCAGGTCTACGGCCAACTTTTGCCAAGGGCGGGCGGGCATACATTTGTTGCCGTGTGGGGTTGGGTTTTGTACCGCCATGCTTAGCTCGCTGACAGGTTTCACAGCTGTTAATGGCTCTCCGTACGTCCGCGGTCATACCTGGCCAGTACCATGTGAGGCCTACCCTCTTTAATGTCCGCTGTATGCCTTGGTGGGCCAAGGCGTGTGTCTCTCACACTACTTTGCTTCTCAGGCTGGGGGGGGGGGCACACAGCACACCAGTGGGCTCTATTTTGTCCGGCTTGGTGTACTTCTAGAATACCATCTGGGCGGATCTGCATGGAGTATTGGCGTTTCTCCAGCTGTCGGAGTTCATTACTTCCGAGTTCCAACTGCTGTGAGGGAATAGGGGTATTGTTCTTTACCGCCTTGTAAATGATGGCTACCGGGTGGCGGCCTGTTCTCTGAGCGTCCATCAGGTCGGTATCAGGGGGTGGAGGGCGAGTGATAGCTACCACTCGGGGGTTTGACGGGGTGGTGTCAATTGGGGTGGATGGGGTAGGGGAGAAGGGATGGGGCAGGGTTTGTAATATTTCTTTCTTCGTGGGTCTGCCATCTCTGGATTCAATGTGATTACATTGTTTACAGTCGCAGGGACACCATCTACTAAGGCTGCCAGCATTTCCATGCAAGTGTCCACTTCGGTGTTCGATGGTAAACTGGAACTCCGACAGAGTTTCGAGCCACCTGGCTACTTGGCTGGACGGCTCCTTCCGCTTACATAGCCACATGAGGGATGCGTGGTCTGTTCTCACCTGAAAGGTTCGACCGTAGAGGTAGGGTCTGAAATGCTTCGTGGCTTTGACTACTGCCATTAGTTCTCTGCGAATGACACAATAGTTGAGTTCGGGGGGGCTCAGTGTTTTGCTGTAGTACGCTATCACTCTTTCTTCACCCTTCTGTAGTTGTGAGAGGACAGCTCCAACACCGTCATCGCTTGCATCGGTGTCCAATATATACGGGCTGTTGGCATCTGGGTAGCCAAGAATGGGGGCAGACAGCAGTCTAGCTTTAAGCTGTACAAAAGCTTCTCTCTGAGGGGTTGTCCATTCCCATGGAACCTCCTTGCAGGTTAACTTGGTCAGGGGCTTTGCCGTAGTGGAGAAGCGAGGGAGGTATTGTCGGTAGTATCCGACTGTACCGAGGAATGCTTGGAGTTCTATAAGGCAGGTGGGGGTGGGCCAGCCACGGACTACTGCTATTTTTTCGGGGTCCGTGGAGACACCATGCTCACTGACGATGTGTCCAAGATAGCAGACTTGTGACTGTAGCAGTTCGCATTTGCTGGACTTTAACTTAAGGCCTGCTGCTTTGAGCCGCTGTAGCACTTCTGCCAGCCGGTGTAGGTGGGTAGGGAATTCAGGGCTGATGACAATAATGTCATCCAGGTATAAGAGGAGCGACTTCCAATGGAGTCCGTGTAGTACTCGCTCCATGAGTCTTTGAAAGGTGGCTGGGGCAGAGGTGAGACCAAATGGGAGGACCTTCCACTTGTACAGGCCTGACCGAGTTGAAATGGCAGATTTGTCGATGGCATCTGCATCGAGGGGCACTTGCCAATACCCGCTTACTAGGTCAAGGGTACTGAAATAACGGCTTCCAGACAGCGCATCCAGGCTCTCATCTATCCGGGGGACGGGTTGGCGTCTTGTTGGGTTACCGCATTTAGACGCCGGTAATCAATACAGAAGCGCTAGGTGCCATCCTTCTTCTTCACCAATACTACGGGGGAGCTCCAAGCGCTAGTGCTGGGTTCTATCAAACCCCGTTTGAGCAGCTTGGCTACTTGTTCCTCGGCCTCTCTCTCTTTATGAGGACCTAGCCTATGGGGATGCTGACGGATGGGCTGCGTGCCAGGTTTCAGGGGAATGCGTTGGGCTACTAGGTTGGTAAGGCCTACGTCGTGGTCACCTCTACTGAATACTTCTTCATATGAGTGCAAGAGTTGTGCCAATTTGAACGCCTCCTGGGGGGTGTGACAGTTGCCTAGTGCTTGGACATACAACTCCTGTAGATGTTCAGGAACGGGGGGAGGGATGGCTGTGGAGAGGGGGGGAGTGGGCTCATCTTCATCTACTGGTGATCCTACATCACCGTTGTGTACTCCGGTATACCTCCGTATCGTTTTGCCAGCTTTCAAGTCCAGCGGCTGGTTGGGTTGAGACATCTCACTAGTAGCTGATGCCGGTCATTAGGGGTATTAAGACTGGCAGCAAGGGGGGGGGAGTCGGGGATGCCTTCTACGATGCCGAGGGGAGGTGTATGGAGTGAGTAGTTCGACGCAGTATGGTTGCTTTGGTGTGGGGGGGAATCTGGGTGTCTCTAACCACCTGGACTCCAGTAGCCAGTACTCTGCCTTGCTGGTTTGTGCACAACAGTTCTTGGCCATTAACTTCTATCACCGATAGGTCGAACTTCATGCGACACTGATGAGAAGCGAGAAATGGCATGCCCAGAATGGCGTCCTCATTTATTTGGCCTACGACAAAGGTAACTTCCGTTTTGACCTCTCGCAGCCGAATGGGTAGGCGGATAGTACCAAAGAAGGGGATGTGAGATCCGTCGGCCAACACACCGTGTGAGTCTCCTTCTTGCAGGGAGTTCTTAGTAGTTGGAGCCAGGCGATTGAACAGGTGTTGTGATAAGAGGTTGGTGGTGCATCCAGTATCGATGAGTACTGACACCGATTTTCCCTCTATTCGACCAGGTAGGAAGTAGCTTGCCTTGTAAGGGCGCTCTGGTGGGGGGTGGATAAGGTCAGCGGGTTTAACTGCTGCAGGTCGGGGACTAGGGGAGTGTCTACTTCGGGGACGAGAGGGTCGCTCAGTGGTCAACGGGATTGGGGAGGAGTAATTTCCTAGCCAAAGGCTGACGAGGGGGGCGTGACTTGGCGTCCTGTGTAGGGCGGCACACCAGATGACCGTGGTCAACAAGACTTTGTCTATGAGAAGGGGTGGGTTTGGTATACAGGGCAGTAGGATAGTAGCCCGATTTTTCTTCACTGGGTACCGGGGAATAGAACTCTTCGTCTCCTATATCTTGGAGGGGGTATACCGGTTTGTGGTGGGTAGTTGCCAGGGTTTTGAGGTGAGTACTGCACGCCATCTTTCGGTCTGCTGTGGAGGAATCTCTAGTACGGGGTTATACTGTTCTACTCTAGCCAACTTTCTTTGATAATGCCGGGGTGCCCGGGGGCAGTGAGGGGCCAGTTTCCCTACTGCGGGCGGCGTCCGTTTTTTGACTGCTGGTTAGGGGGGGGGCGGGGTAGATGGCCAAGGGTTGACAAGGCAGCTTCTTTGTAAATGGCCGATAGTGCCACACCCCCAACACTGGAGGGGGTGGATGTAGGGAAAGGGTGGGGGAGGGAGGGCACGAGGGGTTGGTTTGTTCGTTGTTGTAATTATTGCAATGCGTCTGACTGGAGCTTCACTGCTTCGGTCAACTTTTGCAAGTTCT
Organism: Cryptosula pallasiana; assembly: GCA_945261195.1. Classification (NCBI taxonomy): domain Eukaryota; kingdom Metazoa; phylum Bryozoa; class Gymnolaemata; order Cheilostomatida; family Cryptosulidae; genus Cryptosula; species Cryptosula pallasiana. Next base: position 32,333,696 of record OX183131.1, read on the forward strand.
TCATCAAGGCACCGAGGGTGTCCTCGGGTAGGGTGGCCGCCTGTTGGACTTGATTAGAGGGGGAGGTTGGGGAGGGCCGGTCACTGGGTAGGGGTAAGTGTTCTTCCTCCTCTTCCACTATTCTCACTCTGGAGGGCCTATCTTCGAATCCAACTTTGACTTGCAGGAATTCGTTTCCAGCTGTAATAGCTTCCTCGATTGTGTGTGGTTGGACTGCCAGCAGGTGCCGTTGTAGATAGGCATTACCAATAGTGCTGGCGAAAGTCTCTAGTACCATTCGGTCGACTCTTCGGGGGGGGGGGGGTAGGGGGGTGTAGGTCATCGTATGCCACACGAACTAATTTCTCCACTTCGTTGGCATGTTGTTGTAGTGAGGCCTGGGCAGAACAACGCAACACAATTAACTTGGCCTGCGCTTCATTAGGGGTGAGTCAGAAACGGGCACGGAGGGCGGTGAAGATACCTTCTACGTGGGGGGGGGGGGGCGTCCACACTCTAGTGCCTCATCCTTCAGTGCCGCTCGGAGATGCATCAGGGCTGTAGCTTGGCCCCAGTCATTGGCATCTGCGACCTCGAGGAAACGAGTAACAAAATACTCGATGTCTCCCGTCCCGTTGTACTTTGGGGCCTTGAAGGGTGTCTGTATTGGTCCTCGGGGAGGCTGTACCAACACCTGCAGAGCTTCGGTGAGTTGCTCCAGCGCTACGGTAGGTTGTGCTCCGACAGGGTTTCTACCGGCACTCCTAGCTCTTTGGGTGGCCATGTTAGATACAATGGCAAGCTAGGGGGGGGGGGTTGAGTGACTGTTTTTTGGCAAGAGTAAGCTGGTATACAGGGTATCCCGGGTCGGGGTAGCTTCTGGGGAAAAGGGGGGGGGGGTAATATATAGAAGATACTGGCTCGGTATGACTTCGGGGAAGGTGGAAAGGTGGTATTCAGGGTATACAGGCTCGGTGTAGCTTCGAGGTAGGTAGTATACAGGCTATACAGGCTCGGTATAGCTTCGGGGTAGGTAGTATACAGAGGGATACTGACACAGAGGAGCTTCTGAAGAGGGGGAAGTTAGTATACAAGAGATACAGGCTTGGTATAGCTCCTAGCTCTTTTTACCTTCTTTTCTTCCTTTCTCTCTCTAACTTCTTCTCTTCCTACCTTCTCTCTCTATCCGTTGTGTCTCTTTCGTTCAATAAAATCCCACTGCTGCCACCAATGTAGTGTTTTTCTGTTTACACCACCGACACAACGGCCTCCATGTACTCCTTGTTTGCAATAATAATGTCCAGATAACGATACAATTGTTCCTTGTTAATAATACTATATTATGCACATTCTATTTAGCAAGATATAAGTATATTTATCAATCCACTATCACTGCAAGCCATACATAACAACTTCTCAGTAATCCACAGTAACTTCTGCCTCCCTGATCTCCAACAATTCTTTTTATAGGAGAGATCAGGAAGGCACACTCCCTTATTAGGGTAAACCAATACAACAGATCCTTGCAAATTATCAACAAATTGTCACAATCAATATATAATATAAACAAAGACAATCAAATAAGACTTGTGCACACATGGCACATTGTTCATCAGACCCAAGGCTCCTCCTCCTTTAGCTTGGGTCCCACTTCGACGCTCTTTCTCTTGTATGACTTCAAAAGGCTGTCATGCTTTCTCGTGCACTCAAGCTTGTCCATTGGTGGCCATTTATGACCGAGTGTCTCTGTATAGCGGCCATATATGACCGAGTGTCTCTGTATAGCAGCCATTTATCTCCGTATGACTCACTCAGTATAGCATGTAGCTGGGCATACATGATGAATAGATGGTTAGAGGTATCCCTGTATAATAGAAGTGAAGGGAAGGGGACTCTTTTGCACTCTTCCAGGGGTGACAAGGGGTGTAGGGTAGGGGGTTGAGGGGGACGGGAAGGGCTGGGGTCACTGGTTTCACTCAAATCTCCTACAATATTATGTAACTGAAGCTTTCAAAAAGCCACAAACCTGAAAAAATGCCAATACTCATTTTTGTCCTACCTGTATTCTATAGCAAACCACGGACTCCACCCGTTCCTTTTACGCTTGATGCACTTTTTACATTATGCATTATTCTTTATTGACTGGTATTCATAGTTGTAGTTTTGAATGAGTGATATAGAATAATTTTATACGTATTATAATGGTCGATGACTTCCTGTGACGCTGCTTACGATCATTTTAGGTGCTGTACCGGCCAGATATTGCCTTCAGAGAGAGGTAAAGGCTGGTAGTCAGGTTTATGGAGGCTGTCTGTGTTGACAGTCAGTTACTTTCAAACAGTAACTGTGAAAGGGAAACCTACTAGAATGCCCGAATCTACTACAGTATACTGGGTCACAATGCATTAACTGTTTCATTGTTTCACATCTTTTGTTTTATCTATGACGTGAGTAACAGATGCTCAATCACAATGAGACCATATTTATTTGCCTACTTCTGCCTACACACAGAAACTTTAACTTTTGATTGAGTTTAAACTTTTTTAAACAGTTTAAAACAGTGAAAAAAGTGAGGCAAAAATGATAACAACTGTCCTTGAAAAAAACTCTTTATGATTTACCTGATAATATGTACATAGCAAATTGTTTACCATTGAGCATACTGAAAACTTGGTCTTGTAGAGTGTCCATTTGAAAACTAGTATTGATTTTGAAATTTTTAAATAGTATTGAGAAAGAGTTTGGCTTATTGAAGCTCACTGTGCTGTCATATGCCACATTCTCAGCTTCTTGTTTACTCTTCCTCACCCATCCACTTGGGAAAGCTTGGAAGCATGCTCTTATTCTATGCAAGCTTTCCGCGCCTTACCCAATCAAGTAGCGAAATAAAAAAGTGAAGGGTAGTAAAGCAACTATGGCAATGCACCTTTCTCCTATTCGTCACACCAATGCAAAAGTGAGGTAAAGAGGCAGAAAAATGTGCAATTAACTCTTTATTTGTTCATTTTCATCACAATATGGCATTTGTAAACTGGAGCCCAGAGAAATGCTCTTTTTGATAGTAATAGTAACACGGTGAAAATATATTTATATTTAGAATTGAGTTTCAGAAATGCGCTAGCTGAGTTTAAATTGTTTAAGCAGAGGTTTTGTTGGTTGATGAGTACTTTTCATTTTGCTTGCAAATGGTTTTCCGAAAATACCAACCTATATTATAATTTAAGCAGTTTGTTTGTCAGCTAACTATTCCTTAACATGTTATCAGCTTTTAGTGGCGGCTGTTTATCAAGGTAGTGAAGGACAAGAGTCACAAAGTCCAACGCTTTGACACCTGCGACTTTTGTTAGCTTTAAGCGATAAGGAAACCGTTACCTCTGTAGATAAAGTCAAAGCTAACCTTTCCATGGTATTAGAAAAGAAAAACCAATAGCTAGGCTGTTAATTAGATATTACAAACATCTTGAATGAACTCTGGACTACGGATAAACTTATTGAGGTAAAAAGTGCCCTACTTTACACTGGCTTTTAGCTGATTCATGAAATTCATGCATTCTACAAAACAATATTAGCGAATTGACTTGTAATATAACTCTTTTGGAGTTGTATTACCTGTAGCTACTGCCAAGTCCTGACAAAAACTGGCAACAGCTTTCATATTTGCGTTGGTGTAGTTTGTCTCGTGTTAGCAAAATCTTAAACACTTTTTTCAAAAAGATACATAAAACATACATACATAGAACAATATTAGTGTTGACATATGGTGAAAAGGGGCATATACAAAAGTTATTATATCACGTGTTTGAATTTCTCTTTTACTAGTTTTGATATATTATGACATATTGACACTTGCTTTACAACACATATAGAAAAAAGATTAATTAGCAGAAAAAATGACAAAGTTACGTAAAATTGCCACTGGTGCATGAAAAAAATTCTAACCATAACAAAAGCAGACAACTCCAATTAATTATTATGTCGATCAAATGCAGCAGCCCGGTAAGTTGTTTTTCAATGTTCTAGTCCTGGGCAAAAGCTTTATGCACTTTAAAAGTGAGAAAGCTTCATTTTCTGCAAAAAACTGTAGGAAGCCTTTTCATAATTTTTTTTGTTTTGTTGCTTATTAAAATAAAACAAAACAAACAATATTTTTAGTCGTAACTTTTGATAAAGAATAATCTACCATCATTTTCGGGCCAACAATTAAAGTTGGGTGCTTTCTCAAGGGCATCAGCAGTAGGAGTGACTGTACAATGGGGATGTTTTGGGTCAGGAGGAGTGGGGTGTTGCTGGAGGTACTAATGCCGTGATGTACCTGTGTCTCTCAGAGTCACAAAGCAACCTCAACACTTACTGTAGCTGTTCTGGTAACTTGAATAACTGTGGATGGACTTATAGAGGTGCGGCAACCTTTACCTTGGTCTTTAGCTGAGTAATAGGCTCATGCATTCTGTTGCTAATCACTTGAAAGATGAAATCTAAGGAATGGAACTTCCGAAGCCTATATCAATAAAACAAAACAATTATTTATACTTCATTTGAGAGCGCTTGTGAAGTTTACAGTTTTTAAGTCTCAGACGCATGCAGAGCATTTTTTCAGCACAATATTTGTGTTTATATACACATAAATATTAGTTTGGATCTAACAAGCTTGGATATGATTTACACATACGTATTAAATATTGTAATGGATTCCGGTCTGGTTCCGCGGACATCCACTATGCTCGAGTATTGTACCTCTCTCCAGAGGGGACACTGTACTGCTCGACAGTGGCAACTGTGCAATCAGGAAACCAAATTACCTGGTATAGCTGGAGCCCATGGCTCACGCAAACAACACAGAGTGAAGTTTGAATACTGGCTTTATTCTCACAAGACAAAGTCCTAGTGGGTATAAATCCTCTAGGGTTATTGTGGCAAGACATGAAAATGAATGCAATGAATCAGAACAGAGCCAGCCCTTTTATAGGTAACTGGCAGGAAGTAATTAGCATAAAATCATATAACCATAAGAGGGCAGGAAGTGATTGAACCAATACAATTGCACATATAAATAGTCAACCAATCATGCGATATATATGAATTAAATAAAATAGGTGCCTAGTGGCTAGAGGCGCAGTCCTGTCTCCCATTGTCCAACAAGAGTGCCCTACAGGGTCCCAAGGCTCTGGATAGCTTACAGCCCTGGTTACTTCGGATATTAGGAAGGGTAACTTCTGTTCTTGACTTAGTGCAAGATCTTAGCTAGTTCTGGAAGTTCTCTGCTATGGCAGCCATCTTTGACAAGCTCTGAGTCACCATACCGGCACTGTAGAAGTCACTACTGGCGCTATAGGGGTCACTACCGGCCCTGCACACTGTGCTACCGGCACCGTAAAGCTTTGCCACCGGCACAGCACCTTACCGATGGCTGTAGGTGAAACTCTAGCGCATTCAGTGTAGAGATAGTGTCGCAAACTCCCAGTTTACTATGATTGTTCACCAAAATCTATCACAATATTGTTTGTATAGTTTTGTTTTAATAATGTTTATATCGATGTTTTCCTGAGCACTTTGAAAATCTTTTGACCTAGTTTTACAATAAATACAGAATATAAAGATTAACACAGATGGGCAGATAATAGACTCATTACTGAGGTCTTAGAGCATGACATGACTGTAGCAAAGTTGAAGTTGTCTGCACGATAATAAAAGCAAACGACTCCAATAAATGTTATTTGACTTTTAGGAAAGCTGAAAGCAACTAGTTCGAGTTTAATTGACCATTTCAGCTATTACAAAAAGCTTTGTGTCTTTAAAACAACATCTTTTTTTGCTTACTTAATAATAGTTATCGCTTTTAGCTGTTGAAATTTGTAAAAGATGGTCAGCTCTGTCTTCTAGAGAATGTTTATTTGAATTCTCTTTACTGACCATAGTATACTGGAGCAATCTTTGAGGTGAATCAATTTGTACATTCAATGATTTTTCATAAAATTCTAGACGGAGAGTTGTAGCATGCGTTTCTCAAATAATTTTTTTCTCTATCAATAGAACAAGCGGATAGCAATCTGCCAAATATACCTTGGACAAGTGGAGAAGTTGCGGTATTTCAATCAAAGTCATGCCAATATTATTTCTCTTCAGACTTGAATGATTTTTATATTTTGTAGGCGGAACTAGTTTACAAAAGCAACTATTCTTCATCAAATTTATTAAGTTTTATTTAATAACTTTTCTAGTAGCTGATCTGCATTAGAGGTGTCATTAATTTTGTATGCTAAAAAGTATTAGAATTACTAGATAAAAACATACTACCGAAACAAAAACACCAGCCATACCAACAAACATAAAGTATAATGTGCTTTCAAATGCAACAACTGAGCATCCATAACCAGAATAGTTGCTAAAGAGTTTCAAAAACCAATTGAGCGCAATATCACCAAAAAAAACTAATAATGCAATCGCGCCAATCAAAAAACCTATATAAGAATGCAGTTACAACCACCACCTGAAAGATGATTTGCAAAAAAAATGGAAGAAAGAACATAGCATGGTACAGCCACAATAATAAAACCATCTTCGTAAAGATGTCTATTAGGCTCATAAAAATGTTTAAACAAAGATGTCTTAAACAAAAAAAAGAACCGTATGGACATACACAACAAACAACTGATGAGAGGCCTCACCAGAACAAACACCTTGCAAAAGCTGCCAAAAAGACCAATGCTTCCTAGATACTTGTAGAGAAAAGTGTCTAACATACCAAGTAACTGGGAGCAGGCATGACACAAACTTCTGAGAAGCCAATGTTGGATGGCTTAAAATGGAATTCAAAGCCGATATAGTAAACATAAAGAACTTGTTCTCCAATAGCCACCAATGTAATGTACAACGTTACAATGTTACAACGATCAAAGAAAATAAATGCAAGTTCACTCTGGCTGAAAAACAGGTAATTGTTAGATGCTAAACACATCTATATGCTAGCAACAAGTAGACATTTGCCGGGAGTTATCTTCTCCACAATGTCAAGACATTCTGCATACGCATATAGAGTCAATATGTTGAAAAAACACTAAACCTGAGACCATGCCTAGCCTATCATGGAATTAAATAAACCTTTTGCTCATCAAAGTTCAACAACAAATTTGCAGTTGAAGGATTAAATAAGATTGAAAGACACCAAGAAAAACAGATATTGCTAGACAAGCCAAGTTGTCTGCTTCTACATTACATCCCACCAGTATAAATAAATTCCACTGTCGTAATGTTTCGAAGTGACTCACCACATAGCGTTGTAATGTTTCAAATGCGGTGGCACAGTTAAACTGTTGGGCCTTCTCTTGCAATGATTGAGTTGATTCACTTCACTCTAGCGGTTTAAAAACTTATGAATGCGCTTCTTCTGCATGTCTTTTTGTACCAAAAACAAGCATCAGCCTTAGGAAACATTAGGAGGCAAAGATAAGCATTCCCTAAGAGACAAGTAAGTACGTCATTCGTTGTGCTTGTAACATCATCATCTGACTCTTTGGTTGAATCTCAAGAATCTAATAAAAACAGTATCTGTTTGTATCACTTACAATTGGTAGTGTTTGGTTTCTTTGCGTTGTTTCTCGTTATACTCACACCTCAAGCTGGGTGCTCAGCGATACTCCCACAATGTACTGAGAGCAGATTAACCCTGCAAGGACTGCACCGGCTACTACTAATAATGGTATTTGATATGTAAATATGGACCCAACCACTTCAGTGCTGCTACACCAATGACATCAGCACCAGCAACTTATCTACAGTTAGCATTGGAAACAGGCAGCTTTGCTGAAAAATAAACTTTACTAATGAGAGAAAACTACTGACTCTAAACAAGAAGAAACTTGGCAATTACAATTTTTAACAATTAACGGCTCAAAACTGTTGACCATCTATTGCACATGGACACACCTTTTGCAACACCCAACTCTGCCATATACCACTTAGGGAGGATGCCCAGTCAGGCTCTACTGACTGGTAAAGTTCCTGTCTTCAACAGAGAAGACTTATTCTTAACGAACTAGTTGTCTCGGACATTCCAACCGCTGATTGACAACTGAATAGTTAATGGAGGACTTATTATATTTCAAAATTGATACCAAAAGTTTACAAAAATCAAGTTGCATGTAAAATGATGTATCTATTACTATCATAACCATTTAGCTCAGTAGAACGAGAGCTTCACAATTTAAAGCTTCCACAATTGTCAAACATTGGCTGCAGGCGAGTCAATGTCTGTAAGTTTCCCATGAAATCCTCAAATGAGTTTGAACGTGACTCTAGAGCAGTATCTACGATAGAACTGTATGTTGATTGACTACTTTTGTTTTCCTATCACTGTTGTACAATGTAACAATTCTATTCATTTATTAAAAGTTGGTGTAAAGCATTAGTTGGTAGTGAGACTTTTATTATATGACAATAAATGTGTACATGACGAGTAGTTCAAAGTAAAATTAGTCTAGAATTTTTATTTTGTATTGATAGGCAATTCAAATATTTCATTCTTCGAAAAGTTCGCTTACTCACAGGGCCTAGCCTAACCGGTTTCTGTCATATTATGAAAGCATTCGTAAAAAAATATTTTGTATGAATATCCATAAATAAATTTGCACTAAACTAGGTTCACCAATCATAAACTTTATTTGAGTACTTCAATAAAAGGTCCCGCACGCGTGGACTCTAAAATCCCAAGGCATAAACTGTAAATTAAAATGGAGAATACTCCAAAGAGCGAGACCTTTCAACTACATCAGTAATAGCTGTAAACTGAGCTTGTGGGAAAAGTACTTTATTGAGAGTGGCCATAGATTAAACATTAAACTCAAGAAATGAGACAGCAATTGTAAACTCTGGAACAAATACATCCTAACGAACACTAGCCCTAGGGTAGCCCCCTCATTACACCAATAGCATAAGCGTTACCATCTTATGTATGTAACAACTCGTGTGAATAGTCAAACATTCAGCTATTTTTATCCGACGATTGTATCATTCTCAGCATCCTGTTAAATGGAACTTTAAGTAATAGATAGTTTTTTGTACATCATTCTGTGCTTTACTTGTATGTACAGCTCTTTATTCTAAATAGAGTATCCTTTGAGTCGAGTTTACAAAATGTCCCAGTATGAAAAAATATTTCAGCCTATTCTGTGGATATGCCAAACCAAATGGTTTCTTCAAATTTTAGTAAAAAATTTCAGCAGTGAAAAAGCAGACAGCGAGTAATCAATTACGAGTCAATTAGCTTCAATAAACTTGTATCACAGAAAAGGAAAGCAACTCCAAAATTATGCTTTGTCGTGTGGTATTTCGGAGTTGCTTTCGCATTCTTCAACCTTCTGTACTATTGCGATTGGCTAAACTTCTTCAGCGATTCAGCACATGACGATTTATAATGCTTCCGGTTAGAAACACGATGTGTCTCAAGGGTGGTAATAAGTTTGTGCTCTACAAAACACTAAATAAATAAAATGTGACCCTCAGCTTTTCTCCCTTGTGCTTACAATTCAAGCTCCACCGTTTCTTTGCCACCCAACTTGAACTTATTTAAATCAAATAGCAGTGTGATGTTCGTATGGCATGAAAATCGGTCGTGTAGTAGTAGTGTGTGTTTGTAGTTAAATAATAATAATAATAATAATTATAATAATAATAATCATTATTATAATTATTATGATTATTATTATAAATATATATTATTTATAATAAAAATAAATAATAGTAATAATATAATAATAATCATTATTATTATTATATTATTATTTATTTTTATTATAAATAATATATTTATAATAATAATAATCATAATGATTATAATGATTATTTAATGATAATGAATTATTATAATAATAATTATTAATAATAAATAATAATTATTATTTAATATGACTTTCACTACAACTGATAATATAAAAAATAATTATAATTTAATAATAATATTATTTTCATTCTCTGTGTCACGGTGTGTGTGTGTGTGTGTGTAAAATCTACTTCAACTTGTTATTTGTTTGTACCGCCAGTCACTGCTGCTTATTATTGTCATTATGATTATTATAGTTATTCACCTGTTTATTTATTTAATAGTAGTAGCAATAAGACAAATTTATTATGCATAAAAAAGTCAGTGGCATATCTTCTTCTGAGATTGATTATTGAGCTGTGATAAAATGATTAGCCATCATCATGATTATTATGATGAATATTGTTTATTCATTTATTAATTTATCATTTAGCGAATACAAATGGATTGTTCAAATCAGGAGGTTAAAAAACATATCATGGCGTAGAATCATATCTTGCAGTCACAGTAGTGGTAAACTTTTTTGTCTCTCATTGATAGTTACTGAGAAAATGAGTTTTAAAAATGACTCTCTGCACCAAAATTACTTGGTTTTATGTACGCACAGCAGATAGTTTTACGCCTCAGTATTGATACATTAGAGTAAAATCCGTGACGCGTGACCGAGCATGGGTTATTAATTTGCGGTTAGTTACTAATTACTTTATGGTTAATATATATAAAATAAATTGCGTTTTATTTGGAGAGGGAATTATTAAATCTATTTTCATACCTCCAGATGTAAATGATCTATAACAAATAGTATATCAGCAGGTCGGTAATCTGATAGGCTAGTGATATAACATGAACTAAAATCCTAAGGTGACACAGCGCATTGGAAAATTTCTCGTTTACAACGTGGTTTTCAAACATTTTTTCTCAATCTTACAGCTATGTAAAAAGTGCAGTGATTGGTTAACCTGGTCCGGTATAGTGTCTAGGTCTAGCAGCCTGTGGTCCCAAGTTATTTAAAATTTAGTAACACCAGAATATCTGAAAACTGAAAAAAAGCGGGTGCTACAAATATTTATATCAATGCTTTTGACGCGTGACGTCATATTTCGTGATCAATTTGTAGACGCTATATCATTGTTAAATATTTTCAATTATTATTATTATGCAAGACAAAGGCAGATGAATTTTTTACCAATGGTAGGAAAAAATTCCAATCAATCACAAGTTATTTACTTATATATTCACTTTATCATGAATAATGATAATACGATAGAAAACAAAAGGAGAGTTGGTCAAAAAACAGAGGTACCTTTTTTTTTACTCTAATTTGGTTCAAAGTCAGAAGAATAATAACAAACTCTCAATTACATTTGAATATGTGGCTACTTTCATTCTAGACATTTTAAATGGTATAGAAGAATGAGAGTAGCCATCCACCATGTCTTGTTCTACGTCCACCATCTCTTTCTGTACGTCTGCTAGCTTCTGTGCTCCGTCCCCCATCTCTTGCTCTCAAACCATCATCTCCTCTTCAACTACCTTCTTTTGATCTCCATCTGCCATTTCCTGCCCCCATCTACCATCTCCTACTCCCCATCCACCACCTCCTGCTTTCCATCATCCATCTCCTACTGTCCACTTACCATATCCTGCTCTTCATCCACTGCCTTCCGCTCTCCATCAACCATCTTCTGCTTTCCATTAACCATCTCCTACTCTCCGTCGACCATCTCGTGTTCTCTATCTACCATCTCTTGCTGTCCATCCACCATCTCCTGCTCTCCATCCACCATCTCCTGCTCTCCATTCACCATCTACTCTCTGTCAGCCATCTCCTGCTCTTCATCTACCATCTCTTGCTGTCCATCCACCATCTCCTGCCCTCCATCCACCATCTCCTGCCCTCCATCCACCATCTCCTTCTCTCCATCCACCATCTACTGCTCTTCAACCAGCATCTCCTGCTGTCCATCCACCGTCTCCTACTCTCCATCCGTCGTATCCTACTCTCTATCAACCATCTCTTGCTCTCCATCGACCATATATTGCTCTCCATCTACCATCTCCTGCTCTCTACCTGCCATCTCCTGCTGTCCATCCACCACTTCCTGATCTCCAACCACCATCCCCTGCTGTCCATCCATCATCTCCTGCTCTCCATCCACCATCTCCTGCTCTCCATCCACCATCTCCTGCTCTCCATCCACCATCTACTGCTCTCCTACCAGCATATCTTACTGTCGATCCACCGTCTCCTACTATCCATCCATTGTCTCCTACTCTCTATCATCCATTTCCTGCTTTCCATTAACCATCTCCCGCTCTCCATCGACCAAATCCTGCTCTCCATTAACCATCTCCTGCCATCTCCTGTTGTCCATCCACCATCTACTGCTCTTTAACTAGCAACTACTGTTGTCCATCCACCATCTCCTACTCACCATCTACTGCTCTTCAACCAGCATCTCCTGCTGTCCATCCACCATCTCCTACTCTCCATCTACCATCTCCTACTCTCTATCAAACATCTCCTGCTTTCCTTTAACCATCTCCTGCTCTCCGTCAACCATATCCTGCTCTCCATCTACCATCTCCTGCTCTCCATCCACCATCTCCTGCTCTCCATTTCCCATCTCCTGCTCTCCATCCACCATCTACTGCTCTCCAACCAGCATCTTCTGCTGTCCATCCACCGTCTCTTACTCTCCATATATCATCTCCGACTCTCTATCAAACATCTCCTGCTTTCCTTTAACCATCTCCTGCTCTCTGTCAACCATATCCTGCTCTCCATCTACCATCTCCTGCTCTCCATCCACCATCTCCTGCTCTCCATTTCCCATCTCCTGCTCTCCATCCACCATGTACTGCTCTCCAACCAGCATCTTCTGCTGTCCATCCACCGTCTCTACTCTCCATATATCATCTCCGACTCTCCATCGACTATCTCCTGCTTTCCATTAACCATCTCCAACTCTCCCTCAACCATATCCTGCTCCCCATCTACCATTTCCTGCTTTCCATCTACCATCTCCAGCTCTCCGTCGGCCATATCGTGCTCTCCATCGACCATATTGTACTCTCCATCTACCATAATCTGCTCTTCGCCTGCCATCTCCTGCTCTCTATCCACCATCTACTCCAGTCACTTTTGAGGTACCTCATTTTAAAAATTCTTCTCTCAAAACACAGATTACAGTTATGATGCCAAAAAATTAAAAAAAAATGCATCTATACAGTTAGAAAATTAATCTATAATCAGTATGATCATGACTCAAGCTCAACACTTCTGATTCCGATTACCTTCCACAGGTGTCATTGTGAGGTATCAGCACTCAATGATTATTTTATCTTCACAAAACACACCTAGTCTACTTCTAGTTTCTCCTGCAAATCTCACATGCCTAGCAGTACTTGAACTTTCACTCTTAGTGCTAGATCTTGCTTTAGCACTTCAACTAGTGTTCCGATTAATAAAGAAGTGTTTTCAGTCAAAAATTGTATGACCAGTACGGCATAAACATCAAGGCGTCATCCAAGCGTGTGAAAAGCTGCCACATTATTAGCAACTTTCTTTGCCTGGTGGAAACCTATTAGTGGGTCCACCATACTTGTTGTTCAGCTTAGATAAACCCTTACCTCAATGGGAATGCTTTTCGCATTCTCTATTATATCTCAGAATCCCATAATTATACACACTTTTTAAGTTAACATTGTCTTACTATGATATCTTGGGTACTTGGTTCTTTGGTGAGGCCTTGCCACAGGGAAGCAAATTAGTATCTACGAATTGGTGTGTGCAAATTCGCGCCTACCTAACAAAGCCACACGCAAGACAATCAATCACATGAGAGTTATCCTCCCACAACTAAAACAACTATGTGAAAAACATTCTTATTTTTTGGGCAGTACTGACGAATCATATCATGTGTAGCGTTCAACGCAGTCCTACTACAGTCTCATGGAATTGATAAATAAATGTCTTCTGAACTATTGTTACTGTCATTATTAATTATTTTATTGTAATCAATTAAATATAATAACAATCGCTCTTGCAGTCCAGAATTATTTTACAGCATGGAACTATTGACACCATGATTAATGCAAATGTTGATAACATAAAAGCCCATAAAAATATATTAATATTAAAAGTGCTAAATTGCTACTGCTACGCAATCGACGATAATTTATTGAATTGTTAACACAAGAATCAACCAACCAATTGTAATCAACAATAATTTATGACTAATCACTGATCAACTTGTGTGTTGTAGAAGATAATAAATTGGTTTTGCTGCCTGTTAATGTGATTGACCAATAAATTGGTTGTTGCAAGACCTGTACTGTTGCTAGATGGTGACCTACTCCTTTCTTTACACTCAGATTTTACTTGCTTCATACTGCTATGCAGTTGCACTACCAGGTTTTAAGAGTAGGCTCATCAGACTCTGAATCAGATTGACTTCCTCCTTTTTACAGTTTTCAGCCTTACTAAATGATAGCCTGTAGCTTCTAAAATAGCTTCTGTTCTTTGTCTCAATTGCATTTTGGTGTTGACATAGTTCTTAATCTATTCCAAATTAATTTGTGCTCTTGCACTAGCATGGTTTTCACCTCCACATTTCTTAGTATATTAACAACAACAATAACTGTTAAATTTAGTCTCACTCAAGGATGAAATATGACAGGATTGCTAGCTGTGGTCGTGTAATATAACTTTTGTCACGATGTGAGTCACCATGTTTTGTGACGTCTACAAGTCACTAGCCATGATAGTGTAATTTTACGCAGTTTCTGGAGCATGCGGTGCGAATCGTGAAAACTGCAATGCACTGTTTTCTTATTAGAAAAGACTACAACCAACGAGCCATGGAAATGCAAATGAACTTTTTTGATTGTCTTTAAAAGCAACAGCAGTATTATGATATTGTTCGAATTTGAAAATTGTGGTTACTGCCAAAAAAATATTTATACGTGGACCTTGACATTTATTTATGCGGTTACCACGATTAATTTGTGAAAGTTCCGAGTATATATCCGTTAGTGTCCCTAATGCCCGCTACGTATGTCGTAGTTTGAAATCCTCAAGTTTGGGAACACCTAGATCGATTATCTACAATCCTGTTATATTTCATCTATGGTCTCACTTCATTGTTTTTTGCCAAATAAGTACAGTGAAACCTGCGCAAATCAATCTTGAAGGGCCAAGAAAAAAACTATGTAATTAGTAATGGAATTGAATTGCCCAAAAATACCTTAGAAGACCATAAGAATGGGTTCAATAAGTGTAATAAATGGTATTAAAACTAATACTATAATAACAATATGAATTCTAAATATTTCCTTTACTTGAATTGTGAATAAACTTTTATTAATAATGACGACTTGAACTACCGTTATTGATTAATAATGATGAATATTATTTTAATACTTTACCATGTTGAAGCTAGTATGTTTGCTTTGTCAAAGTTTTTAAAATCATTGTCAATTTGTGTAGTTTTTTTTTTATCAAATAATGACAATGTTCATTCGAATCAATACAATAATTACTAATTTACCAGTATCAGCTGCATTTTTATAATCTAGCTGAACAAACGTGTTTAGACAGCATTGATTTGTTATTGTCCATTGTTGGTGATTGATAGATAGCCTTGGATCCTTGTTGCCTTCCAAGATTTAATGCATTTCAGTAATGAAAACCCGTAGAATTAGAAGAGAATGCACAAATGTGAAGCTATTTGACGCACCCCTTTTTATGGATGCCGCCATTTTGAAAATCACTTTGGTTGCATAGCAGCTAATAACACAATGGAGCAAATAATCAGTAAAACAATTATTAGGACTTTTGATACACTCAGACTAGTAACATAGGCTTTTGGCTCACCAAATGATCCTTAAATAATTACAAGGATACTTTATCGGCATTTTCACTGACTAACACTTCACAGGTAGAGTTGAAATTGGCATGTAATAAAGCACATGCAGCTATAGTGTAGGAGCATATTGCAGTTTGTAAGCCAGCAATACTTGTATATATTTTCAATTATGCAACAACATGTGATGCTAGCAGCAATGAAATAATGCATACTTTTTCATTATACAACAGCAACTGAATAATGCATTTACAATGATATAAGAAAATAAAGCTCTTAACCACTATGACACTGCAAGTATTTGTGTTTATATTTTAAGTCTGATCCACTGACGCTGTTTCCAACTATTATAGCTGGGTCAGATTTAAAGAATGGCTCTGGTCATTTCTATATTTATCTGATATGTCATTGATATGTCCTTATGAATGGCTCCAAATACCAGCTTTGTCAAAATTCAATTGATTTCTATATTTTCCTAACGCAATTAATAATAAGCATGTTATGAGTTTTGTCTCCCCATTTCAACATCTTTGAAATATTCTGGAAAAACCTATGACGTACGCAAGTGTTTTAGCGAACGCTAAACTTTTGTTTGACAATGTTTAGATCACAAATCACTGAAGCAAAGCAAGTAACAGTACAAGTGACCTAGGTCATTTATTGATATAACTAGTAATTAGTAGTAGCGGCACATGTGGTTAGAAACAAAAGTTTAGCGATGGCTAAAACACTTGCATATGTCATATGTTTTCCCAGAATATTTCGAAGGGGAGGCAACACTCATCACATGCTTATTATTAATTTTGTTAAGAAAATATAGAAATCAATTGAATTTTGACGAAGTTGGTATTTGAAGCACTTCATAAGAACATATCGATAACATATCAGATAAATATAGAATTGACCAGAGCCATTCTTTAAGAAAGTTTTCAGCAGATCTTCTCCTGCTCACATCACACATGCTGCTGCAGTCGCCAGGCATTCTTTGACAATGCTTTTATCCTGTTTTTTCGCACTAATCGAGGAATAAAAAGATACGCTCAAACAACACTATTCACACAGGCATTGAGATTATGAATACAACTAAATGCTGGCTCAATTAGCATGGTGAAAATTGATGTGGCACAACACTATATATCTCAATAAATGATTCAGCAGATAGTTTTTCTTTTTATTCCTGGGCTCCAATCAGAGTTCTTTGGTGTTGATGGCAGGACAAAATCTTCTAATTTAACTAACATCTGCCCACTAGATTCCAATGTTGATTCAACACCCCTTCAACACTCTCTTGTTGGATGTTACTTCATGTAATTGAATAGATTGTATAAACGAGTAACCCAGGTGTTGACATGATAGGAAAACGGGTGGTGTGCAGTTAGTCATAAGGCATTAATTCGTCTATATATAGAAAAACATACCTAAAGATGTGTAGGAAATACTTGAATTACTGTGATAACAACACCAGGCTTCAGCGTTCAGATAGATGTCTCTAGCCTTAGCCGATAATTTTTTCTTTTCATAAAAAATAGTTGAAACATATAAGACAATATTTTTTGGGTGCCGTCCTTCTTTGGGTATCTTGTGCACCCACTCTGTGAACAGGTCAGGCTTTTAATAGGGAACCTAAAACAAACAAGTGTAGGTTTAAGCACACCTCAAATGATCTCTGCTCAGCATGCGGATTTTGACTGTATCGCTCCTTGCAGTGGTAATAGTGATAGTGGTGGTAGTAAAAGTGGCAGTAGTCTTAGTAATGGCTGCAGTGGTGGTGCAGTAGTGGTATGTGGATGTCATCACATACTTTGCCCATGTTATGATTCCTCAGTTGTCGTAGCAGAATACTGATACAATCAGTGCAAGTTTATGGAACTAAAAAAAACAGTCGCAAACTCAACTGTAAATTTACAGATTTTGTACAGGCCTGTGAATTGTTTTGACTGGTACTTTAGACCCTTTGTTAACACATCCATAGGCCTGACACAAGTGGTTGCTGAGCCTGGCACAATGGGTCTACACCAGGTGATAAACATGTACACTACTTTCACTAAAATAACAAAATAGAAAAATTAAAATAATCTGTGGTGTAGGTTTTCAACTACCTGGTAATTCCATCAAGTTTGCAGTGACAACAAAATAGTAAAGTGAGCGAGTCTGAGGTTGACTGTTGCTTTTCTTTTATACACTGCTGAACATAACATACTCTTGCTACATTGTTTATCACACTACTTGCCAAGTATCTCCGGGTTATTAATACTGTCTTATTTCAAATGATAATAATTATATTATAACATTACTTTTTATCAATTGTGAAAACGTACTAATTTTTTCTTATTCGATAATTATTAATTAGCAATAATAACTAACTTGAGTAATATTTATAGTGCAGTAGTTACAGTAGTATTAAGTTAGCTATCACGGTTATAATCATAATAAGTAAAAGTTATAACAGCTTAGCTGTGTTTGTTGTTTGATAAATCTGTGAACTATTCTCACTGCAATAATAACAAAAAAATAAAATAAGTGAAAGAAGTAGGCAGTACTGCGGATATCTAACTACCTCTAGCCATCAAGTTTGCAATGACATCAGGTTGGCTGACGGTTTTATTTTATTTTTATTGTGCATCTATTCATTTAACATCATAACCTTCTACTGTAGTTGTTACTACTACTGCCAATAATATTATTTATTAAGTAAAATTATTATTATATCACTACTTGCTAAGTAGCTGTAGACTATTAATACTATCTCATGCCAAATCATGATAAAAATAATAATAATAATAATAATAATAATAATAATAATAATAATAATAATAATAATAATAATAATAATAATAATAATAATATAATAAATGAGTCAAGTAAGTAGTAGTAATAATTAATTTATTGTTATTAATAACAATAATTATTAATAGTTACAGTAGTTACAAATGTAAAATAGCTTAGCTTTGTTTTACGCAAAATCATACTTGATATCATGATGATGTCGTATGATGAATCTGTCTGTTCATTGCTTCTATATTCTGGTAGTTCGTATTCCGATCGTGAAATGTTTTAAAATTAAACTCCATGAGCAATAATTTTTAATAAGTTGTTCAAGTGAGCCGCCAACATGGCATCTAGCTCCCATACGGCTTAAATGTGGACCAATTAGCCGGTGTTCTATCTCTTCTATTTATAGGCTCCAAGCCTAGCCAGTTTTCTGCTAGACACTTGAGTCTAACATAACCGTAATTGTTCATTTGGGTATAAAACAAATATAAAATAACCCCAATTATCCTGAATGAATATTTTTGTTGTAAGAATGGTGGTTTTTGTTCTATGGTGCAACTACCTGTGGTAATGCTACAGACCAACTGATCACTGTTGTGGTAGCTCATGCTTAACAGGGTAATGATTCTCAATATCACCACCTATTTAACTGTATATTATCATCATAATTTGGTACTCTGATCTTATATTGGTCATTTATTTATTTAATTTATTTTTTGTTATATTTATGAATGTTTGCCAATAATTATATGTAGATAAACCTTCATCCTTATTATTTATAGGCAAAATTCTGTAGAAGATGGATTGTTTTTGTAGGATTTTAAGTGTTCCCTTGACAGTAGAATTGGAAGCAAGTCCATAATAGTTTTGTAATGTTATTCCTATCAGTTCTGTTTTATTTTGTGCCGGAGTTCGCTAAGTAGGCTTTGATAGTGATATTTCTTACCGACACTTTATTTGTGTTTCACAAATCATTTTTACTACACCAGCAGCATTGCTAGCCAGCTTATTTTCTCTATCAGCAGAGCGGCTAGCAGTTTTAATCGCAGTTACACTCAGTGGTAGAAGTGGAACAGTTGAGGTGGTGGTGTGGTGGATGTTGATTGGAAGGGGTGAGGTCCGGGCACCCTTCCTGAAATAAAGTCCCGCTCCAGCGAAAAAAAATTGAAATTTATTACATCTCAGAAGCATGGAATTGGCGTTTCAGGTGCAAAGTGACGGTATATATAAACAAGAAAAATAAAAAATACATTGTACATAATATAAAAAAATTGAGTTGCCAGCTCTATCAAGCTCATGGTGCTGCAAACTTATTGTTTATTGGCGGTTCCAACAAACACTTTATTCTAAAAAAAACATGCTTTTTGGGCATATAATAAACGTTACACCCAAACTCCATTAAAATTGTCATTGAATTTCTCAAAGTATTTTCTATGGTGGCTCAGAACGTTTTGTGTTTTGCGTTTTAAAACGTCTGAACGCTTTCCAAATCGTTTGAATGACATCGAAATAGTCTGAACTTTTGCAAAACTTCTGAACGCTTTGTGAAATCGTTCGTGGGCTTTGAAAATCCGAGCCGATTTGCTGGTTCGCTCTGTTGGTCACAGATCTACAGTTCATTTATGATTGATAATGTTTTTCCTAAACACCGAACAATTGAACTCTCTTTAAATAAATGTTTTTATTTATTAAATATTATTTGTTTCAAATTATTTTAAATAATAACTACAACCTAATTATAAATGTAAAAAATAATTTCAGAGATAATATTTAACAAAAATTTTATACAGTTAACTAACTTGCTTTATGTCTTTTAATCTATGTCTATGTTGATAAAGTTGTATACATGCTATAATGATAAATAAAATGATGACGATCGCTTTTGGTTTGAAAGCCATGAAAACTATTTCAAACTAGTTTAGACTATTTTAAAACAGTTCAGACTATTTCAAGATATTTCATACGGTTTGTAAATAGTTCATACTCTTTCTAAAGCGTCCATAAGGTTTGTAATTTTCTAAACCATCTGAATCATTTCTATATGGTGGCTCAGAAATTTTTGTGTTTTGCATTTTAAAACGCCTAAACGCTTTCCAAACCGTTTGAATCAATTTGAAATAGTCTGAACTTTTGCAAAACTTCTGAACCCTTTGTGAAATCGTTCGTAGGCTTTGAAAATCCGAGCCGATTTGTTGTTTCGCTCTATTGATCAAGATCTACAGTCCATTTATGAGTGATAAATGTTTTTACTAAAATGTTTTTATTCATTAAATATTATTTGTTGTAAATTATTTTAAATAATAAAAACAACATAACTGTAAATGTAAAAATTAGTTTTAGAGATTATATTCAAAAACATTTTTATACAGTTAATTAACTTGCTCTATGTCTTTTGATCGACGTCTATGTTGATAAAGTTATATAGAGGCTATAAATAAAATGATAACGATCGCTTTAGGTTCGAAAGCCATGTGCCTTGCAAACTTTTCCAACTATTTCAAAATAGTTTAGACTATTTTAAAACAGTTCAGACTATTTCAAAATAATTCATACGGTTTGTAAATAGTTCATACTCTTTCTAAAGCGTCCATACGGTTTGTAATTTTCTAAATCATCTGGATCATTTCTAAACCGTCTGAATTATTTGCAAGACAACTAGATGGTTTGCAGATTTTAAAATTGTTGGACAGGAAATACAGTTTTGTAGCATTAATCCCGCAACTGCTGAGGCCGACAATTAATTTATAATAACCAACAAGCCCGTTTTTAAACAAAGTTTCTTGGGCTATTTTACTGCAATAACCCAATTATTTTCAATGTAAAAGACGCTTTGCAAACCGTCTGGACTATTTCAAATCCGTTCATACGCTTTGAAAACAAAACCGTCTATGAGCCACCGTAATTTTCTGCAATATTTTATGTGCCTTTGTGCAGCTCTAGTTTGGATTGTGCACAGGGGCGACCGTGTCTCCTGGGGTGGATATCTCGATGACTCCACTGGTGGGACATGGGACTTGCAATTGTCCACAACATAATCTCATACACCAATGGCATGCACATACAGCTGAGGGCCTAGGGATAATTTCAAGCCAATTAGTAGAGTAGAAATAGCTAAAATTGAGAAGACTTAGGAGTTGCTCAACTAAACCAAATCCTGAAAAAATTGAATTTTTCACAAAACAATATGGCAATACATTATCAAGTTTTCGCTTAGGAGAAAATGACCTTTGCTTGCCAAGCAGTTTCACTATTGATTGTTGATAATCGTGCATTCATACTATTCTTACAAACAAATCTGTGGAAAAATAATTCTTTGCTGCAGGTGAAAGCAATTAACAGCTTGTTTCTAACTAGACAACTAAGAATTGCGAAAATAATATGTATATATACTAATAGTTAATAACTTATTATTATAGAGTTAGTATTATTTATATTAAGTGATGGTTAAAACTAATATAAATAATAATAATGTCTATAAAAGCAAGTCAAATGTAAAGATAGAGTATCTATATGTTCATCAAAAAAGCAACAATAGAAATAAACTAAAATCTATTAGTAGTTGGACAATTATAATAAGAGTACCAATTTTGTTGGCAGTATTATACAAATGCTGGTTCATGTAGAAGTAGTAGTATTAGTTAGGAGCACTGCCACAGTACCAGTGTAGTATTAATTAATAAATATTATCAAAAACAAAGTGGTATAGGAATTACCGATAAACAAAATGATAATCAAAGATGATGAATGAGTATCGCTATTATAAGTGAATAATATTAGTATTATTACCTATTGAATGATAAAATATAATTAACAAAAAAACGCCATAAATCATAATAATAATCATAATATAATCTGAATAATTTATGTTTACTTATCAATGAGTAAAAAAATGATAAGCAGTGAGAGGTGTCTGGTAGTTATTGTAGACGTTGCTGTTGATTATTGTTCGTGATACTTTCAAAGCTATAATAATAATAACAATAATAATAATTGCCTGAACAGATCAGCATCTGGGAAAGTGAACCATCTGCTTTACATGGACGATCTAGTAACAAAAGTAACAAAAGCCAATTCGAGTCTTTATTCGAGACAGTGAGAATATTCACACAAGATATAAGGATGAGGTTTGGAATTCACAAGTGTGCCACCATAGTTTTGAAGAAAGGAAAGAAAGAGGCGGATTATAGTATACTGTTACCTGATGGAGAAATGATAAAATACCTGGAAAATGATTGCTACAAATATCTAGGAGTACTGGAGGCTAGTAAAATCAAGACCAAGGAAATGAAAGAGAAAGTGAGAAGTGAGTACATAAAAAGAGTAAAACTACTATTGGAATCTAAACTAAATGGAGGAAATGTTATCAGAGCAATCAACACATGGGCAGTAGCTGTGCTCAGATACTCTGAAGGGATACTTGATTGGACAAAGGATGAGTTAAAAGGCATTGAAAGGAAGACACGGAAAATTATGACTATTAATAGAGCGTTGCACCCAAGAGCTGATGTGGCTAGACTGTACTTACCGAGGAATGAGGGAGGAAGAGGACTCAGATCAGCAGAAGAAACAGTGAGGACAGAAGAACATGGATTGTCAGATTACATCAGGTGTGAAGAGAAAGGATGTAATAGATTCTTGAAGAAATTGTTGAAGGAGAAAACGAACAAAGAACACCAGGACAATCAAAGAGAAACCAACGAGAAGGAATGGAAAGAGAAAGCATTACATGGACAGTTTACAAAAATAGCAGACAAAACAGACAGAAAGAAGACCTATACCTAAGTGGATGAAAAATGGATATATGAAAAAAGAGACTCAAGGACTGATCACAGCAGCACAAGACCAGACATTACCAACACGATGGAGAAAAGTGATATAGAAAAGCAATCTAAAAAACCTATGTGCAGAATGTGTAATGGAAGAGATGAAACAGTGTCTCACATTCTATGCGAGTGTTCTAAGATGGCTCAAACAGATTATAAGAAGAAACATGACAAGATTGCACAATTAGTGCACTGGAATTTGTGTAGGAGATATGGACTGCAACATGCTAAGAACCGGTATGAACATAATGCAGAAAAAGTGAGCGAAAATGACAAGGCAAAGAATCTGTGGGATTTCAACATTCAGCTGGATCATGTGATACAATCCCGCAGACCAGACATCATCGTGAAAGACAAGGATAAGGACCACGTGTGGATTATTGACATCGCAGTGCCTGGGGATGCTGGAATAGAAGACCAAAAAAAAAGTTGAGAAATATCAAGATCTGGTGCGAGAATTACGTAGAATTTGGAAAACATCTGTAAATGTGATCCCTGTTGTCGTAGGAGCACTTGGAGCAGTGGCAAAGTTAGAAAAATATCAGGGGATGATATATTTACGGCAGAAGGAAGCGGACAGGATTCAATTTTCTGATCTACTAGGAACGGCTACTATACTGAGGAAAGTGTTGGATGTCTCAGGTTAGGGGTTTTAACCAGACACCAATTCACATCGCCTGCAGAGCTGAGGAAATCGACAAGAACAATAATGATAATAATAATAATATATAAGCGATAATAATAATCAAAATTAGATCATCATGATGATCATTAATAATTATTATCATCGATCATTTCCATCATCCATGTGTGTGTGTATGCCAATACAAGAGTCAATTTTAACTATGAAAATTATTGCTCTTTCCATCGTTTTCTTTTGAAATTGTGGTGAGAAACAATTCATTTGATTTTCTGGTAGGCATTTAGGTAGGAAAAGTATTTAATTACTGTAAACGCGAGTAGCGTAGATGAAGGTCATTTGGCCATGATTTTCCCTCAAATAAAATTGAAATAAGCCTTTGTTACTACTTTAGTATTTGTGTCACATAATAACTGTATATAAATACATAGTGCACACTTAATTATCTCAGTCTACATGGACTTCTAAACAATGCTTATTGATGAAAAACATCAAACATATCACATGTGTCTGTGAGCAACGGGACAGCATTGTTGGTTGCCAAGCTCCCTGTACAATACCGAAACTTCAGCAGCTGGAACGATCAATTTGAACGTCCCACCTGTCAAAAGATGTGATGGGACATCATTCTACATCGTTCCACCACAGTTTTATCACTGGTTACACTGATAGAAACAGCAATATTTTTATCAGTATTGATCGCATCAATATTTCCGTCAGCAGTTGCAGAAATAGCTGAAATACTAGTCTCAGTGATGGTGGCAGCGGGAGTAATAGCCTCATTTTCATTAGAGGTTTTAGCAGTTGAACTGGCTTCAAGGTAATTTATGCCAGTAGTGAAAATATAAGCGGGGGTGACTACATGTCCTTGACTCCATTGACAGAGTCGAGGACAAAATCTCAGCAAGCGTTACATTATACAAAATTTAACTGCTAGTATGCAGCAAATGCATGTATGAAGCATTTGATACAATATTTTAGGTGATGAGGTTTTACAGTTACCAACGGTTCAATCAACATCTACAAATACATATTATAGCAAACACCATTGCACAAACCTACGCCTATGAGTTCTCTCATAAAACAAGTTCAGGAAACTCCTGGTACCAAAGACCTGGTTGGCTAAAGTATGGAGCAGGCGATGCCCATGAAATTCCTTACGTATTTTTTTTGGGTGTTGGCCGATGGTAAGTTTACATCAGTGTAGTGATTTGTGGCCATGTGACTTTTATGTTAATGCGTAAGGTCAGCAGGCCCAACCCTCTTTCTTGTTTGGTTCTATAAAAAGCAGCATTTACTCATTTATGCTTTATATATCCTATACTACACTATATATATCCTATACTACACTATATATACCATATCCTACACTATATATATCATATACTACACTATATATATCTTATACTACACTATATATATCCTACACGACACTATATATATCCTATACTACACTATATATATCCTACACTACACTATATATATCCTATACTACACTATATATATATCCTATACTATACTATATATATCCTACACTACACTATATATATATCCTATACTACACTATATATATCCTATACTACACTATATATATCATATACTACACTATATATATCCTATATTACACTATATATATCCTATACTACACTATATATATCCTATACTACACTATATATATCCTATACTACACTATATATATCCTATACTATACTATATATATCTTATACTACACTATATATATCCTATACTACAGTATATATATCCTATACTACACTATATATATATCATATACTACACTATATATATCCTACACTACACTATATATATCCTATACTACACTATATATATCATATACTACACTATATATATCATATACTATACTATATATATCCTATACTACACCTTATATATTTCCTATACTACACTATTTATATCCTATACTATACTATATATATATCCTACACTACACTATATATATCATATACTACACTATATATATCCTATACTACACTATATATATCCTATACTACAATATATATATCCTATACTATACTATATATATCCTATACTACACTATATATATATCATATACTACACTATATATATCATATACTACACTATATATATCCTATACTACACTATATATATCATATACTACACTATATATATCTTATACTACACTATATATATCCTATACTACACTATATATATCCTATACTACACTATATATATCCTATGCTACACTATATATATCATATACTACACTATATATATCATATACTACACTATATATATCCTATACTACACTATATATATCATATACTACACTATATATATCTTATACTACACTATATATATCCTATACTACACTATATATATATCCTATACTACACTATATATATCCTATACCACACTATATATATCCTATGCTACACTATATATATCATATACTACACTATATATATCATATACTACACTATATATATCCTATACCACACTATATATATCATATACTACACTATATATATCTTATACTACACTATATATATCCTATACTACACTATATATATATCCTATACTACACTATATATATCCTATACCACACTATATATATCATATACTACACTATATATATCCTATACTACACTGTATATATCCTATACTACACTATATATATCCTATACTACACTATATATATCATATACTACACTATATATACCATATACTACACTATATATATATCATATACTATACTATATATATCCTATACTACACTATATATATCCTATACTACACTATATATATCCTATACTACACTATATATATATCCTATACTACACTATATATATCCTATACCACACTATATATATCATATACTACACTATATATATCCTATACTACACTGTATATATCCTATACTACACTATATATATCCTATACTACACTATATATATCATATACTACACTATATATACCATATACTACACTATATATATATCATATACTATACTATATATATCCTATACTACACTATATATATCCTATACTACACTATATATATCCTATACTACACTATATATATCATATACTACACTATATATATCCTATCCTACACTACACTATATCCTATACTACACTATATATATCCTATACTACACTATATATATCATATACTACACTATATATATCATATACTACACTATATATATCCTACACTCTACTATATATATCCTATACTACACTATATATATCATATACTACACTATATATACCATATACTACACTATATATATCATATACTATACTATATATATCCTATACTACACTATATATATCCTACACTCTACTATATATATCCTATACTACACTATATATATCATATACTACACTATATATATCTTATACTACACTATATATATCCTATACTACACTATATATATCCTATACTACACTATATATATCCTATGCTACACTATATATATCATATACTACACTATATATATCATATACTACACTATATATATCCTATACTACACTATATATATCATATACTACACTATATATATCTTATACTACACTATATATATCCTATACTACACTATATATATATCCTATACTACACTATATATATCCTATACCACACTATATATATCCTATGCTACACTATATATATCATATACTACACTATATATATCATATACTACACTATATATATCCTATACCACACTATATATATCATATACTACACTATATATATCTTATACTACACTATATATATCCTATACTACACTATATATATATCCTATACTACACTATATATATCCTATACCACACTATATATATCATATACTACACTATATATATCTTATACTACACTATATATATCCTATACTACACTATATATATCCTATACTACACTAT
Source organism: Cryptosula pallasiana (assembly GCA_945261195.1). Taxonomy (NCBI): domain Eukaryota; kingdom Metazoa; phylum Bryozoa; class Gymnolaemata; order Cheilostomatida; family Cryptosulidae; genus Cryptosula; species Cryptosula pallasiana. Next base: position 32,361,512 of record OX183131.1, read on the forward strand.
ATATATCCTATGCTACACTATATATATCATATACTACACTATATATATCATATACTACACTATATATATCCTATACTACACTATATATATCATATACTACACTATATATATCTTATACTACACTATATATATCCTATACTACACTATATATATATCCTATACTACACTATATATATCCTATACCACACTATATATATCCTATGCTACACTATATATATCATATACTACACTATATATATCATATACTACACTATATATATCCTATACCACACTATATATATCATATACTACACTATATATATCTTATACTACACTATATATATCCTATACTACACTATATATATATCCTATACTACACTATATATATCCTATACCACACTATATATATCATATACTACACTATATATATCCTATACTACACTGTATATATCCTATACTACACTATATATATCCTATACTACACTATATATATCATATACTACACTATATATACCATATACTACACTATATATATATCATATACTATACTATATATATCCTATACTACACTATATATATCCTATACTACACTATATATATCCTATACTACACTATATATATCATATACTACACTATATATATCCTATCCTACACTACACTATATCCTATACTACACTATATATATCCTATACTACACTATATATATCATATACTACACTATATATATCATATACTACACTATATATATCCTACACTCTACTATATATATCCTATACTACACTATATATATCATATACTACACTATATATACCATATACTACACTATATATATCATATACTATACTATATATATCCTATACTACACTATATATATCATATACTACACTATATATACCATATACTACACTATATATATCCTATACTACACTATATATATCCTATACTACACTATATATATATCCTATACTACACTATATATATCCTATACTACACTATATATATCATATACTACACTATATATATCTTATACTACACTATATATATCCTATACTACACTATATATATATCCTATACTACACTATATATATCATATACTACACTATATATATCCTATCCTACACTACACTATATCCTATACTACACTATATATATCCTATACTACACTATATATATCGTATACTACACTATATATATCATATACTACACTATATATATCCTACACTCTACTATATATATCCTATACTACACTATATATATCATATACTACACTATATATACCATATACTACACTATATATATCATATACTATACTATATATATCCTATACTACACTATATATATCCTACACTACACTATATATATCCTATACTACACTATATATATCATATACTACACTATATATATCCTATACTACACTTTATATATCCTATACTACACTATATATATCCTATACTACACTATATATATCCTATACTACACTATATATATCCTATACTACACTATATATATATCCTATACTACACTATATATATCCTATACTACACTATATATATCCTATACTACACTACACTATATATATCCTATACTATACTGTATATATCCTATACTACACTATATATATATCCTATACTACACTATATATATCCTATACTACACTATATATATCCTATACTACACTATATATATCCTATACTACACTATATATATCTTATACTACACTATATATATCCTATACTACACTATATATCCTATACTATACTATATATATCCTATACTATACTATATATATCCTATACTACACTATATATATCCTATACTACACTATATATATCCTATACTACACTATATATATCCTATACTACACTATATATATCCTATACTACACTATATATATCCTATACTACACTATAT